>OY776298.1:33939984-34336793 GCA_963675345.1 Trididemnum clinides | reverse complement strand
ACAAGATAGGGCGTAGTGGCACATCTTTCTTGTGGATTTTCGGTAATCCATACATGCGAGGTCGTTGAGAACCAGTAGGTTTTTGTCTTTTTGTCTTTTGTCTTTTGTCAGACAATTTTTGTCTTACTTCGATTTTGTTCGATTCTGCAGGTATATTGCTAACATCGATGAACGAAAAGAGAAGGAACTCTCCGTCAAAAACGAGCAAAATTTGAAGCTTTTGTTTCAACAACGTTTTGGAAATATGGCAAAACCCGACAAGGACCACGATTATTAACCTTTCCAGTTATACCCTTTCGTCCAATGAAGAATTCGTCCTCTTGCATGGCTTAAATTTCTGTTTACCTCCAAACAATATCCAACGTGAAAAGATTTTTGCGGAGTTTGAAGTACTGATCGGCCAATTGCTCCACCACGTCCCACACTCCTCTGAACAATTTTCCGCTTTGAAAGCCAGATTGAGTGATCTTGCCCATGCCTTTTGTGGTACCCCCGTCGATATTGGCGACTTTCTTATTTTGAAAGAATGCATCCATGCCATTAAGTCCTTACGTAGTAATAAAAGTATCCTCATCACCAAACCTGATAAAGGATCTGGAGTAGTTATTTTAGACAAAAGTGACTACGTTTCAAAAATGAACTGCATTTTACAGGATAAGTCGAAGTTGAAAATCTTGGTCCTGCTAATGAATTTGACAATACAGCAAAAACTGAAGGTAAAATACAAAAACGTTTACTTCAACTGAAAAAAGATGATCTTCTTCCCGCCAAAATTTACAACTCCATTCGACCTACTGGTTCTCAACGACCTCGCATGTATGGATTACCGAAAATCCACAAGAAAGATGTGCCACTACGCCCTATCTTGTCAATGACTGGCTCATCCCAACACCAATTGGCTCAATGGCTTACGTCAGTCATTGACCCAGTACTTTCCCTTTATTCTACTTTCTGCATCTCAGACTCTTTTTCCTTCGCTAACGAAGTTAAAACCTTCAAATTTCCGTCATCTGTTTTCCTCTGTTCCTTTGACGTCAGCAGCCTCTTTACTAGTGTTCCCTTATCAGAAACCATCAAAATTTGTGCTGATGCCCTCTACAATGGCGACCTCAAAACACCTCCTTTTCCCCGCAAAATCTTCGTGGAGCTGATGCAAACTGCTACTTCTGTTGAATTCAGTTTCAATGATACCATGCACCGGCAGATTGATGGTGTAGCTATGGGTTCACCTCTAGGCCCAGCCCTTTCCAATATCTTTGTAGGCTATTATGAAGCCGAGTTGTTTAAAAAAGTGAACAAACCTATGGTTTATTATCGATATGTCGACGACACTTTTGCTGCATTCAACAATGAAGAGAATTGCAATGCTTTTTTCTCCCACCTTAACTCTCTTCATCCTTCGCTTCACTTCACTTTTGAAAAAGAGTGTGGTGGAACTTTGCCTTTCCTGGACGTGCTAGTAGAGAAAAATGATTGCCATATTATTACTTCAATATACAGAAACCGACTTTCACTGGCCAATATGTCCGCTGGAATTCTTTCAGCCCTAAGAAACGGAAAATAAATTTAATATCTACGCTTGTACACAGAGCTTTGGCAATCTGTTCAAAATCTACTCTTTCAGCAGAACTATCAAAAATCCGTTCCATTTTGATAAACAATGGCTACCCTGAAAATATTATTGACGCAGTAACAAAAAGAAAAATCATTCAGTTCTTCAAACCTATTCTGTCAGGTCCAAAGAAATGCCCAGTCTATTTACACTTACCTTGGCTTGGAAACGTTTCGACGACGTTCGAAACGCAAATCAAAACAGCCGTTAAACGTTGTTACTTTGCTGTCGAACCGCGAATTGTCTTTACCACCAGACAGCTTCTCCCTGCAACCACGAAAGATGTACTGCCTGCTTCTCACAAAAGCAATATTGTTTACCAATACCTGTGCCACTGCGATAGTCGGTACGTGGGCCGTACTTCCCAAAGATTGCAGCAGAGAATCACGCAGCATGTGCCAAAATCTGTTCGAGGTGTGCACACTTTTCAAGATCGAACCTCATTGGCCCGTTCCTGTAAACCAATCAAATCCCTCAACACCGAAATTTCTTCATCAGCGATTGGACAACATCTCCTACATAACCAATTATGCGCACAAAACTATTCAGATGATAAATTCTCCATACTTGCACATGGCCGAACAGCTTTCCATCTTTTAACTCTTGAAGCTACTTATATCAAAACATCTAAACCAAATTTGTGTAAGCAAAAAGAATTTGTATACAGCTTAAAAATTTCACATTAGTTTCCTCTCTTTTCATTGGTCGACCCATCGACCAATCACTATCGAGTTTCCTCTATATAAGCGAGCAACACTTCTATCTTTTTCATTCTGACGTATTTCTCCTGAAGACGAGTCAGACGAAAAGCTTCGAGAAAATGAATGTATTACTTTCTGCAATATTAATTGTATTAACAAATCTTTAGTTTGATTAGCTATATTTTGGTTTCCTTATAACGTTTTATTTAACAGCTATTTTATACGTTTGCTAACTGTGATTAAGTGCTTTATTAGTTGAATAAAGCCAGCCATCAACTTGACAGCCTTGCTTCACAACAGTCCCCATCCTTTGTCTGACTTGGACCATTGATAGATACCCTGCCATACAACGAAGAAGAGGAAGCCTTATGATGAATGTTGTAAAGTTTTCCTTCATTTAAATATTTAGTATTACCAACACAGTAGTGCAGTATTTACACCATTTTGTTTTGACAGTTACATGCTTAGACCATTTTTGGTTCATTGCACTTCTGCACTTTTTTTAATCATAACTGAGCAAACTTAGAGTCACAAATTATGGAGATCAATTGATTAATTATTGCAAAGCATCTTATAAATAAGCCCACACTCTGTCTGCCAGTTTTCTAGTGAGACTGATTACCACAACAAACAACTGTTTGGCTTTACATCTGTCTGCTATATTAAGATGGAGGCAACAAATCAAGTCTCTTGCCCAATGATGCAACAAGAAAACTCAATAACTTGTTCTCCACTCTATTCTTTTTGTACTGAGCTCCGAGCAGGAAAGGCAAAAAATACCACTTTTTAAAGTCTTTGGGTATGACTGTGCAAGGAAAACAAACGCCAGGTCTACCAACTGTAAAGCAGACACTTTCAACAGCTACACCATCATGCTGGTTGATTACATCATCTATTTCGCAGTAAGTAGATCATAGTTCAATATCCTCGTCAAGATGTCAAGTCATACCAAAGAATTAAAAAATTGTATTTACAGATCTGCTTGGTGCTGAGCAATAAAAGTAATGTGAAGAGTAAAATATGAAATACATTTTACTCAAATCATGATAAAAAAAAAATGCAATGGATCTCAATAGTTTCAGCATGTAGCCATTGTTGATAACACAACAACATGATCTAGTATTACATTGATCAGGGGCCCAACCATGGGTATAACAACATGCTGCTAACTTATTGGACTACACTGAAGCATGCACACAAAGCCAGCCAAGAATTACAAAATAATTACAGCAACAGTATTCAATCCAACAAATTATAAGATAAAATAATCATGCACTTCAACACACATCATTGTGACCACAACATGTCAATTTGCTCATCTTCACAATGTTTTTTAGAATCAAATGTTAGCATTGTTGTTATGATGACATAAAATTTGCACATGGCAGTGAAATCCTAAACCAGTTACCTATGACATTGATACTAATTGCTCGGTCGCATGATTTGATGCAAAAAGTAAAACAATATAAAATTCAGTCAAAACTTGTGAATATTGAGCTGTTACCTTCCAATCATAGCAAAGTTACTTTAGTAGAATAATGCAAATATAGTAATGCAAGAGGCTAGCAATGAACTTAGCAAACTGCAGATAGTGACACTGTTTTGACTTAGCAAGTCTCTTTAGTGCAGTTGGTGACCAACTAGAAGCTAGAGGCTTTTAGTAAAGCTACGCTTACACTGCCACACTTGTGGGACCTATACTAGGTCCACTGTGGAGGATGGTCTGTCAGTACTCTGCAAAGCCGTATAACTCGTGAATGAATGGCAGTTGTCGCAGGTGCACAAAGTTTAATAACTACTGGAACAATGGTGCTGTCACAACCTAGTGGTCACCAGCTCTTATAGTAATGCAAAAGGCTAGCAATGCACTTGGCAAACTGCAGACAGTGACACTGTTTTGACCTATCAGGTCTCTTCAGTGCAGTTGTCTAAGCTATGCTTTATTAAAAGCCTTTAGCTTCTTGTTGGTCACCAATTGCACTGACGAATGGCAAATATACTTTACTATTTTTAACATTCTGTAGCTGACTTTTCAAAGGCAATAAACTTTGATTTTATTTTTAACACTCAACTCAACATAACTCAAATGCTTAGTATGATTTTTTACATATGATACTAAAATAGAACCTTTCAACTGCAGTTCCATGAGTTTTAAGGGTTCTGCTGGGGTTCCTGAGTTTTGCTTTAAATATTTAATATTAATTTTGCATTTGGCATAAATCACAAAGCCATGCATATGTGCATAAATTGAGTTTACTGGACAGCAAAACACGTGTTTGTTTTATGATTAACGCCCAACAACGAGTTGAATAAAGAAGACAAATATTTGAAAGTTAAACAGATGATTTCTTCCTTACAAAACAAATTCATGAAGGATTTTGTTTCCTTCCAGATAATTTTCCATGACAAGGGGCATGATTTAATTTTTTGAAAAGCATAAATAAAAACTATCCATTTGCAAGGAGCAATCACGTTTTGAATATAAAGTCTAGTTCCAGAATACCAGCTCTGGTTTCCTTGTAAGTTTTTATGAGCTTTGGTATGACATCATTGATGACAACAGAATAAATTTTAAAACTTGAAGCCATTGGTACAGTAAAGGATTAATCTTTACAGTATTACAAAAATATTCAGATTTCTTATTTTGAGGAAGATTGGGATTTGTATACAAAATACTCTGCAACAAAAATAGACCAACCATATTTTGCACATCAAAATACCCCAAACCCACTTAAGAAATCTTTGAACCATTGAGTGTACAATTGTTTTTTTTTCTTTTTACTATCATTTCACAACTATTTTAGAAGGTAAAAATAAAGTTTTTAAAAGGTAGAAGTAAAGTCATCTTTTAAAATGGTAATGAAATGGTACTCAAAAGAAAAATAAAACAATTGTATTCTCAGTGGCTAAATTTAACACGAAACCACAAGTTTTAAAAATGTAATGACTAGGGCCATTTTTTTTACCTAAAAAATATATATTTTTGACTTTATTTTAGCAAAATTTTGACTTTATTTTGACCTAACTGCTTTTGCCTATCATTTATGTCTTGTTGCACTTTTTTGATCAAAAATGTTTTATAATCTGCAACTTACATCAGTTTTTAAAGAAGAAGGTAGCCTACTTTAAACATTTTCTCAATTACTCAGTCTTGAAGCTATTGCAACAAAGCGATGCATGACGTCAAAACCTAGGATAACGAGCCATTGTGTGTACCAGTATCAATTAGTGTGTAATACAAAAAATGCGTTGTTATCGCAACTGTACTGTACATTAACAGTCTGTCTATGATGTTTTTAATGAAAGCCACACAGAATAATTACCAGAACTTTTTATTGTAATACAGCATCATATATTTTTTTACGTTCTTAACATCAAAATTTCTGTCTTTTCTCAGTAATTTACTGAGCATAGAAAACGACCTCTCAACAGCACCAGAGGTTGGCTTGGCTTTTTACAATAGTGCATAGCTTGTTGGGTCAATTGTCAAGTTGGTACAGTTTATTATTGTTTCTAAATCAGAGTTGGATAGTCGTTTTTTAAAGTAATTTTTAATTCCGCATGGATCATCATCGAATTGCATATTCTTCAGCAGTCTGTATGCTTCGGTTATCGTGCAGGCACTTCCTCCTAAGAACTCTATGTTGGCTGCTAAAGTCCAGTATTTTTTTGTTTTTGTCTAAACAAAATTTTTTTGTCACAAAGTAATTCTTGAATTTGTTCTTCTTTTTGGGATGCTAATTTAGCAACACATGCCTGGGCTGCAGTCTCCGAAGGCAATACTTTTCCCATTGTAGCAAACAGAGACTTTAAAGAAGGATGGTTCAGTTTATGAAGTGGGATATCTGCAGCTAAGAATGAAGAGACAACCTGTTCCTTGAAGTTTACTTGATCAAGTTGCAAAAAGATTTGCTGACTTTGGGATTTGCTCTTTGTCTTCAATTTTCTTTGGTGTTGCTTACTTTTCCGTGGCTTTCCACAAAAAACTTTTGTCGCATTTGACTAACATGTCGCAAAGGTTGCATTGCAAGTCATCGGCAGGAGTCAGCATGGCGAAAACTCATCCAGATATTCCTGGCAAATTTGCCTAACTTTTGCTGTAGAAGATTTGGCTTGTTTAGGCATTCTTTGCTTTGCAATCTACGACTTAAAAAGACCACGTGAAAAGAGCACAAAGGTTTTATAGGAATAGATTATTGTCTAACAATTATGTGTTTATGCATCAATAATGACGATTTGATGCAAAAGAAGTGCTATTTCCTTCTCAATTACCGTACGCATTTTTACCATTGCAACTATTTGAGAAGTTTAAAATCAAATAACACTGCGCATGAAATTTTAATAGCAGCTCAAAAATTCAAAAATATATAAATGTGATCGTTTTTGTAAGGAAAATTTTGACAAGCTTTGACTTTATGCAAAATTTTGACTTTATTTTGACTTATAAAATCTACCAAAACAGACTCCTGAAGACCTGAAACGAACGTTAGTAGACATTTGATCATGTAACAAGGTCCTGAAAAGATTTTGACTTTATTGACTTTAGTGGGCCCTAGTAATGACCTATGACGTAGATTAGCAACTTACTGAAAAATGCCACATCTACATATGCAGACAACATTTGCTACTTTCTCACCTGCACAGCTGAATAAAGAAGTGCTGCAGTAGTTGTAACAAGCAAAACACGCTTTACACTCTTTGTGCTGTCTAAGTGACCAAATGCAATGCCAAAAACAAGGACACTTAACTCCACCATAAGGAGAAAAAAACGAAGAATCACCCATAGTATCTGCAACAAAACACAAAAAAGTTTGTGCAAATGTTTATTGCACAGTAAAACTGCCAAATTTCTTCATTAGTATTTCATACAGCTTATTGTATTCCATATTTACATCATTAAAAGGCACCCGTGATTAGAAGTCCCGCCAAAAATATTTTTTTCAAAAAATTGTAATTCAGCACCAGATTAAAAGGAGCAAGAAATATGCTAAAAGTTACAGAGGGCACCAATTGCAATCATAAATTAGTGGCAGAGTATAAACATATATATTATAATAAGAACTTGTTCAATGATTCAAACACAAGAATGACAGAGTTTGAGGGACTGTGAACAGATCTTACAACGTTTAAGTTTTCAGTTACTCATGCAAGCTATTGCTGTCAGCACCAGTCAAAACTTGAACTATAAAGTCAAGGTTCTTGCAAACATTAGATTTGATTGGCCACATAACATAACATTCTAAAACCATGCCGTTTTTTGGTGACAAAGCTGACACTTAGTCCATTGCACTATAATGCCAACAAAAACAAAATTGGTGGCAGCAAGTAACATACCAATAGAATACAATTTAAAAGTGTGAAAACTTTTTTACTAATAAAAGAAGAGTTAAATAAATGCCAAATGCCACCTGTTGCATAGGTCTACAGCAGCGTTTCTCAGCCTTCTTTTTATGTGACTCAGAGTTATTAGACAACACAATTTGCCACCATGACTGCAGCTCTTAAAGGTAAATGTATGGATCAAAAATAATCCTTTGTCAAATTGAAAACTTTTTGTTTAGAAATTGACTAATTTGTAGCTGTGTACAATTGTATTTTTCACTTATTAAAGCAACATCAACCAAGTGGATATTTTGCTTGACTCTAAAAGAAGTTATTTCAAGAAATTCTCATGTTGATAAAAAGTTGCTTTTGCCATATGTTGTTCAACAAATTGCCGTTTGATGGTAGTAGCACAAGTGGACAAAACAGTTAAGCATTTTAGCAAGAAAAAAAAACAAAACAAGCAAGACTGCATTTTCCAATAATGTTGGAGTGGAGTAAAATTTTTACAGGTGCCAACAAAGAAAATTCAAAACAGAAAATCAAAACAGCAGGTAAAACTTAAGAAGAATTACTGCAGTGAAACGCAAAATGTGTCTGCTGCAACTAGATTTTAAAGGAAGATGTCAATAGCAAACTGGCACTATTGATGAATGCTATTGGCAGCTAAACAGCTGACATAAAGGAAACACTTTAGCACATGCTTTAAGTTTATTTTCCTAGCAGAAACGACACCAATAACAAAAAAGCAGTTGCTAGCCAGCTGAAAAAAATGAATAACTGCAAAAAAAAAGCTCAAGAAAAATGGTATAGGCTATAAAAATCTGTGGCATCAGTCATGTGCATACCTGCCACCTTCAGTTTATCTCACATTGTATTGCTTGATGTGATCCGTTTTAGGCATGCTTTCTTTTAGACTTGTCTTACAGAAGCATGTTACAATGTGTGAAGAATAAAGTACAAATTTAATTTTAGCAAGCTAGCATCAGCCTAAAACCTTTCAGCCCTTTTAAACCTGTGGAAACAACACCTTTTTGGGTTTAACCCTTTAATTATGGGAAGTACTTCCCGACATTAATAAAACGTGACATTAAGATATGTTGCTCTTTTAGCCTTAACTAAAACTTACCAACCCTTGAAAACAAAATTTTTGCTCATTTTTTATGTTTTCTCTTATGTTCCCAAAATGGGAACGTTGGTAACTACTGCCACCTAATATTTGAAATCACCTTAGTAGCGCAACAGCATGTGAAACAAACACGTAAAGACAAAGATAAATAATTTTCTTTCAATTGATTGTCTGGCTTTTGTTTTATATTTAGTGGTTTCAAAAGTGCTAATTAAATGTTTAAGTTTTACAACAATCCATCTTTTAAACACTTGTATGGCAGTTAGAAAGTGCATTAGGTTTTCATACTACAGTATAAAACAGTAGCTTTGCATTTGGTGAAGTCGAGTAAGTCTGCAGTCATGAAAGCAAGTTCTTTTTAAGGAGCTGGTCGGTCTAGGTCTCGAATAAGAATTCTAGCACCTGCTAAAGACATTGCTGAACCTCAAGAATCTGATGATTGAGAAATAATGCTGCTTCCTCCAGAATCAGCTAAACAGGGAATTCAAAGTGATGAGGAAGGTAGCGATAACATTTTGAATGAAGAAAGGTTACCAGATGAAGTTGAAATACACGGAGAAGCTTTTGAAGACAAAATTACAGAAAAAGAATCCAGGCACAGTGTATGGTGTAAAAGTGATGAAGTAAGTCTTTGTGATGCAAAGGAACTGCAGAAATCAGATGAAGTAATTATGCATGGAGGAGAGAGTACGTACCAAACTTTTTCTCTGTTTTTTTCTGATTCTATGATTTCTCTACTAGTAGAAAAAACAAACTTATATGCAACTAGAGACAAAAATATGCAGACTTTCAAAACTAATGATGCAGAGATGAGAAAATTTTTGGGTCTATTGCTAATAAGTGGGTACCACAATCTTCCCTCAGAAGCAGACTACTGGAGCACAGCTGAAGATCTGGAAGCTCCTATCTTTCAAATATTATGGCAAGAGATCGTTTTCGTGTTATAGAAATCATGTTTGCATATTGCTGACAACCACAATCTTGCACAATCTAAGTATTGCCCCTATTGGAACTTTTGCAAACTAATTGCCAGCAGTCTGGTGTGTTTCACAAAAACCTCAGTATAGACGAATCCATGGTGCCATATTGCGGTCTGCATAGTGCAAAGCAGTATATCAAGGGTAAGCCCGTCAAGTTTGGCTACAAGCTATGGATGCTTTGCAGCAGTGATGGATATCCATATAACTTTGAAATATATTGTGGCAAAGATGAAAGCAGAACAAACCCTTTAGGAACTCATGTTGTAGAAAAAATGTTGAGCCCTGTAACAAACCCAAGTCAGCACATGGTCTTTTTTGATAATTTTTTTACTAGCCATACACTGCTCACCAATCTTGCTGGAGAAAATGTTAGAGCTTGTGGTATAATAAGAGACAACAGAACAAACCATTGCCCTTTGATCTCTAAAAAAGATTGCAAAAAACAACCTAGAGGGACATTTGATTTTTGATCTGGTGGTTCAGCTGTTTGCGTAAAATGGAACAATAATTGCCCAGATACTGTTGCAAGTAATTACTATGGTATGCACCTGATTCAAAAAGTTGAAAGAGTAAAAAACGAACAAAAGAAAACTGTAGACCAACCCTTCCTTATCAAAATGTACAACAAAGGAATGGGAGGTGTGGATGTTTGTGACAGGTTGTTGTCATCATACAGACCACGGCTTTGTTCTAGAAAATGGTGGTGGAACTTGTTTTTGCATATGCCAAACCTTTCGATTGCATAAGTTGTGCAATGATCAATATCACAGAAAGTAATTTGCATTCTAATATAAGCAACTGAACATTACTGCAGTGTGCTATTATTATTTCTGCTTGTGTATTTTGTATGTTCATTAAAAGGTCAAAAAACTTCACATCTGCAAGCATTTCGTCAATTGTGCATGCAAGGTTGTGCGTTATGAAACATAATTTTGCCTAACAATCACCACAATACTTTCTGCAAAAAAAATATTTTTTGGACCCATAAGTTACCAACATTCCCACTTTGGGAACATCACAGCAAAAACGTTACAAGTGGTAAAATAAACCGGTCTCCAGCAATGACAACACAGCCAACATTGAATCGCGCCTTCAGAAGCGGTTGCTTGACTTAGTCAAAGCCGATCACACGCCAAAGTGGATATATGACGCAAAACAACCAACTGGATCGTAAAGACCCTGAATGTATGGCTTGCCAAAAACACACAAAGAAGGCACTCCACTTTGCCCAATACTGTCTATGACAGGTTTGTCCTATCATGAACTTGGCAAGTGGTTGGCTAGCCCATTACAACCTGTGTTGGAGCGGTTTTTGTCACACTGCATATCAGATTCGTTTACGTTTGCTAAGACCATGCAAAGTCTTGACATCGACCCTAATGTCTTCATGTGTTCTTTTGATGTATCCAGCTTGTTCACCAACGTTCCTCTTGATGAAACCATCAAAATCTGTTCGGAAGCCCTCTACGACCAGTCTAATTCCTGACCAGCCATTCCAAAGAACGTGTTTGTTGAATTGATGAAGAGCGCTACATCCTCAGTTGAGTTCAGCTTCAATAACACCATGTACAAGCAAACAGACGGAGTAGCTATGGGATCACCACTTGGTCCGGCTTTGGCCAACATCTTTGTTGGATATTATGAAGAAAAGTTATTTTCTCAAACGCAAAAGCCTCCAACATACTTCAGATATGTTGACGACACGTTTGCCATCTTCGATCATGAAGCTGAAGCAGATGAACTTCTGACCAAACTTAACTGTCTTCATCCATCCCTCAAGTTCACCTTTGAAAAAGAAAAAGGGAAATGTCTACCGTTTCTTGATGTCTACGTCAAAAGAACAGATGTTGGCTTGGAGACCAGTGTATACCGGAAACCCACTTTCACTGGCCAGTATTTGCATTGGGAGTCCTTTAGTCCTCTCAAACGCAAAATAAGTCTAATATCTACATTGGTGCATCGAGCTCTAATGATTTGCACCAAGCGTAGACTCAATGAAGAAATAGAATGGATCAAGAAGATATTAGTGAACAATGGCTATCCTAAAAACATCATCAACACTCAGATTACCAAGAAAATTGCTCAGTTCTCCACCCTTAAGCGATTTGGCCCTAAAAAGTGTCCTGTGTACTTGAGGGTCCCTTGGATAGGTAAGCCATCTACAAACTTAGAAAAAGAAGTCAAAACCGCTGTGCAAAGCTGCTATGGTTCCGTCAGCACCCGCTTGGTCTTTACGTCTAAGCGCATGCTGCCAGTGGCCTGCAAGGATGTTCTACCTGCCATTCAGAAAAGTTTTGTCATATATGAATACAAGTGCCACTGTGATAGTCGGTACGTAGGGCGAACATCTCAACAACTACAGGATCGCATCAAGTAACATGTTCCGCAATGGTTAAGACAGCAATTGACTCGTCCACGCCGATCTCAACCACACAGATCGTGCAAACAAACCAACACCAAACCGGATTGCGACTCCGCCATTGGTCAGCATCTTTTAGATAATGATCGATGCGCATTAAACTATGATGATAAGCGGTTTTCAATCCTCGCCACAGCGCGCAGCTCTTTCCATCTCAATCTTTTAGAGGCTACTTATATCAAGACCCGACACCCAGTGTTATGCAGACAGAAAGAGTTGGTTTACACTCTCAAGCTCTTTCGATAATCGTAGCATTTGGCCTCCTGCTGCGCCTTCTTTAACTTTTGCACTTGCAAAATCTTTCTTTGGCGCACTTTGCAATACTAGCGCTATCATTGGCCTGTCTTGATTGCCTAACAACCAAATTATTCGCATAAAACACTTATTCACTCTAGATCTTCCCTTTTGACGCGATGCTGCCACTGATGAGAGCGTCACAAAAAGCTTATGGCTCAAACAGCTTTTTTCAAAGCTATATTATTGAAAATTGTAAGACCATAGTAAAAATACGAACCGCTATGATAATATGCAACTTGTATGATTTGCAAGCAACGTTAACTGCGTGGTCATGTATGAGCATGTATGTGCATTGTTTGTTACGACTTCCCTCAACAGTGACCAGTATTTTCCTCAGTTACTAGTTTAGATGACATTTAGCTAACATTGCATGATCTCAAAGCAGTAGTCTCTCATGTACTATCAGTCAAAGTACACTTAATAACTGAAGTACCAGTAGGCCTACTCTTGATTAGAAAACTTCATGGAAAAAGAATCAAACTTTCCATCTTAATCTTTTAGCTCTTTCCATTTTAATCTTTTAGAGGCTACTTATATCAAGACCCGACACCCAGTGTTATGCAGACAGAAAGAGTTGGTTTACACTCTCAAACTCTTTCGATAATTGTGGCATTTGGCCTCCTGCTGCACCTTCTCTAACTTTTGCAATCGCAAAATCTTTCTTTCGCACGCTTTGCAATACAAACACTATCATTGGCCTGTCTTGATTACATAACATCCAAATTATTCACATAAAACACTTATTCACTCTAGATCTTCCCTTTTGACACGATACCACCACTGATGAGAGCGTCACGAAAAGCTTATGGCTCAAACAGCTTTTTTCAAAGCTATATTAAAATTCTGTACCACCAACAAGATTTTTGGGTAAAATAAATGTACAGCCATATATTTTTTAAGTTTAAAGTAGTTAATATGACCAGTTCTTGCTAATGTATAGTGTTAGCATAAAAAAAACTTTTTATAGTTTGTTTATAATAAGCTTACATACAATAAACAAAAAGCTAATTTTTGAGTTTCTTCTTTCAATTTTTGGCTTTTTTTTTGAAATTATGACCAAAAAACTTTTGAGAGTAAAGATAATATTCTAAAAAAACGTAATACAACAGAAAAATGTCACAAGCTGGCTGTAAAAGATGATTTACATGTTTTTAAAGCTATGTTCCCATTTTGGGAACGTTGGACTCTAAAGGGTTAACTAGGAAAAGGAATGAAGATTTCATACATACAAAACTGTTCTAAAAATCTGTTGCAATAATATACACCACAAAACAAAGGAAAACAGTAAAAAAAAGAATACACACCACAGCTAGAAAAAGAGAACCATGTTCTTCTGAAGTCATTCAGACCTATGTGTCAATCCATTTTGCTAATATTAATTCTGGCATTGGGTATGTGCAACCATTTTTAAACATAATTTTTTAAAATTGCATTTTTGACAAAGAAACGTGGTTTTCAGCTTAAACAAAAGCTGGTACCTGACTTAGCAACTTCCAACAAATTTCATCTTTTTAGCATCTCAGATGACATCATAACAATTAACAATTAATTAATTGTAAAATTTGTTTTTTTTAATTTACTAAAAAACTACTGATCATAGAAACGTGATTAAATACTCTTTTGAAGATATTATCAAAGTGCTTTTAATAAAAACACTCTGCAACAATCAAAGCTCAATTGACAATGCAACAACAAATATTTTTTTAAGCATTTCAAGCCTTCTAAGCATGTTTCTTTTTTTTCTTGCCTGCTTTGAATTTGCTCTATGATGTCATAATGCTGACTGGTATGATCAATACAGTCTTTTGCTGCTTGAGATTGTCATATGTTTTTCAAAAATTGCAAAACTTTTACAAAGTTTGTTTATTTAAAAACTAAGTGGCCTCATTTTTAATCATCAATTTTCAAAATTCATTTAACATCTTTATGTAAATTTCAAGGCAATTTAAATGATAAAAACACATTTTCCTTTGTTTTTATACTAAAAAAGATAGAATTTTTACACCAGTTGTGAATTTTTCCCCTCCTAAAAGGTGAGAACAGGTACATTTACTATAAAAAGGTTTTGACAGGGTACTAAGATTTAGTGTCGTTTGAAAGCTTGGAAAATTTACTTATTGGCAATATGTAACTCCAATTAGTTAGAGCTAAAAACTAATGTATAATGGCCAATCAGATACTGGTTGCCATACTTTAGTTTTCATTTTTAATAAAAAATATCCTACTACATCTAAGCAACTTGTAATTTTAAGACAAAGTTAGTTCTTTGGTACATTTTGACTGATACCTTCACAAGCATGGTTCTTTGGCATCATTTATTTAAACTTCCAAAAGCATAGTCTTTAAAAATTTTTTAAAATAGCCAACCTAAAAATAGCTGGACTTTACAAAGTTGCAATTTTTAGAAAAACTAAGTCTGGTTGTACACTTTGTCTTTTCCGTTTTAAAAGCATGATTCTTCAACATTATCTATCAAAATATTCTCCAACATTCATCCAAAAATAAAGACTAGAAAAATTTTAACATGTAGCTACTTTAAGCAAAACTTTGATGATCTCCCTACAAAGAAAAAAGGGGATAAAGATGGTGGAACAAGTGCAAAAATGCTTGTAAATGTATAAAAACCACTGGACAAATTTTAACGGACATTGCTCACAAAGCTTCACACCAGTTCTAGTAACATACTGTATGTTGAAGAAGTAAAAAAGGATAACTTTGACATGGTTGCCAAACCAGAGCCTATGACTACGTCAGAGAATTTATTTCAGCAATTGAGAAACAGCAAATACTTTTCTAAGGTTGATGTTAGTAAAGAATAATAGATGGTAGATGCTGAAGCAGGCATTGATAAGTCTGCCTTCATCACACTTTATGGTTTGTATAATTTTTTGAGAATGCCATTCAATCTAAAATATTTTGGAAGTACATCAGTTTGTGAAATGAGTAAAATACTGGCCAGTTTGGATGACACCAACAGTTATAGCAGCCATCTACTGAGGATATGGGCAATTGAAGATGCATATATAGGCACTAGAAAAACTGTTTTGGCATCTTCAACATGCTAATTGGATGGCAAGACCATCAAAGTGGGTGTGTTTGAATCTGCATTAAGCAAATTTCTCAGACATTACCTTGGTTATGATTAAATCACTGTCAATGTGTAGTACTGGGTGGAAACCTACAACAAAAAAGTGAAATGACATTTGGGACTATGGAACTAAGATAATGCTCACATTCCATCATTTGCAATTTTTGCTGCACCATTGAGCAATTTAATGCACAAAGAGCAATCTAACACGGTTTATTGAGGGTAAGCTCAAGAGAATCCTTTTACTAATTTGCAAGGGTTGCTTGATTAAGAAATAAATATGAGGTTGCCAAACCACAATACACCATTGATGTTACAAACCAATACGTCAAACTGAGGATTAAGTGCAGCTCTCAGGCAACACGACAAAAAAGTTATATCTAGAAGCTTATGCTAGCAAGAAGATGATGTGTACTGAGAAGAGATACTCAATTCTGGAGAAAGAATATCTGACTAATATGTGGGGCATAACCAAGTTCTTGTTAGTTTTGGCTGGAAAGCTGCTTATATCACAGACTGACCATCAGGCTATGGCACATCTAAATAAGACCAAATATCAAAATGACTGCATGATGCAATGGCATCTTGCTTTGCAAAATTATGATTACCATGTCCAAGATACAAAAAGGACAATATTGCTGTCAACTTCATTAGTCAACAGATTAATTGATATTGATTGTACATGTATTTGCTACCATGCATATGATGACTTGCGGTTACATTATATTTTGCTTATGCCCATGCATACCATTGAGTATTTGTGTTTGGAGTTGGAATTTGTTAAGTTTTACTATTTGTATTTACAGGGTGCGGACAAAGTTCTTGGACAAAATATAATACTTAATTTAATAACTCTTAAACATAAGCATTAACTACACACTGTTGAATATTAATAATTTCATCACTCCTCTTTCAGATTGTTAGATATATTTGTCAAAATTTAGCTCTAATATCGAGTATGAGTGATAAATGTGCTGCCATCATTGAGCTCCATCACACTGGAAAGACAAATTCTGTGATTGTGAAACTTCTTAAAGCTTCAAGATCAACTGTTTACCAGATGGTTAGCAGGTGTAAAGAACTTCAAAGTACCGAAGATCGTCCTCAAAGTGGAAGACCACAATCTTCTCAAATGCCAAAGATGATTAATGCTGTCAGAGCCAGAATCCAATGTAATCCCAAAAGATGCAAGAGGGCAATGGCTTGTGACATGAATGTCAGTGAGAAGACGATCAGAAGCATTGTTAAAACCGATTTGAAGATGTCGTCTATCAAAATGCAAACTTGTTGGCACCTCACAGACCTCCAAAGAGAAAAAACTGGCTCGAGCAAAGGATCTTCTGAACAAGTTGAAGGCACGTAAGGACACAAGCAAGATCATTTTTTCTGATGAAAAATTGCTCACAAGGCAGGTACGAACACGAGCGAGATCATTTTCTCTGATGAAAAATTGTCCACTGTCGAGGCAATCTGCAACCGACAAAATAACAGAGTCCTAGCAAAGTCTCCTGCAGACATTCCTGACTCCATGAGAAGCGTTTTCAGATGCCAGAAACCTTTATGTGCCATGGTGTGAGCCACTATTTCAAAAACATGGAAGTCCCCCATCATTTTTGTTTCACAAGGAGCAAAAGTGAATACAAATGCATACATTAAAACAATCTTGACTCCTGCACTTCATGCAACCAACAAGCACTTCAAAGACAAGCCGTTCATCTTCCAAAAAGACAGTGCACCATCACACACGTCCAAGAAGACACAGAAGTGGTGCCAAGATCATTTTCCAGGATTTTAGAGCAAGGTTTGGCCACATAGACTTTTATGTTTGGTCCCTTTTGGTCACAGATGCCTGTGCTTCTTCTCATGTGTCAGTTGGAGCCCTCAAGAGTTCTCTTGAGAAAGCATGGGCAAAAATACCCAAAAAAACCCTGCGTAAAGCAGCAGAGGGCTTTCGTGGCAGACTTGAGCATGTAATTCAGGCCAGTGGGGGACATATTAAATGACACTTTGTACTATTGCTCATGAAAGTCATGTCAAATAAAAAAAATTAATTGTTTGTAGTTACATTCATGATTTACAGAATTATCAAATTTTTACATTGTCCAAGGACTTTGTCTGTGCCCTGTAGTTATACATTGTATGTGATTTTCAATAGTATAATTGAGGAGTATATGTCACAAATAATAATTTGTAACTATATCAAAAAATGTTATTTTAATGTTATGCAACTTAAATCTTAATTAACCAACTTGTTTAGGACATATTGACTGTAAGATTGTAACTGGCATAGCATTCCTTTGGTAAGAAACTGCACAAATATATACTTATAACATCATAGCAATTCCATTGTTTTTGACAGAATTTTCAAGAATGTTTCTGAGCTTAGTATATATATCAACAAAAATCTTCAAGAGAGAGAGAGAGAGAAATAGATAGGTTGCTTCATTAATGTGTAAGTTTATTTGGCAAATAATTGCCTGTCATTGGAAAATGTAAGGGCAAACAAAACTTATAATTGTTGTAGTTGGTAGTGCAGTTGAGGATGAGTTTAATTGTGAATATATTTCTTGTTGTTTCAAACAAGAAGTGGTAAGGAGCTTCAGTTGGTAGATTAAACATTTAATACAGAATCAGCAAGGTCTTAGTAGTTGTGGTCAGACATATCGGGCAATTCATATAGTATTCGTTTCAAATTGCTTAGTTAAAACCACAATCCTTTTGTGCAACAATTAGAAAATTAAAAATGCTTTTTGGAGATGATTAATATTTTCACATGTTTAATCCTTGAAACATTTTGGAGTTGACACACTGCTGCAGCAAGTCGCAGTCTTTAAACACAAGCAGTCTAAACACCGCTTTTTTTCTCATGATGTACTAACAACTTTCAGTACTTTAAAAACACCCCATAATACCTCAAGGTGGTGGGCAAAGTAAGTAAACAAAACTAGGTTTAGTGTGATGAAATATGATAATCAAGTGAGGACTGGAATAATTGTAAAGTTTAGTAAATTTACTTTACAGTTACCATATACTAAAATTCTAAACAGTTTGTTCTAATCTTAATTTCCCATATATATTCATCAAAAAAAAACAACTGTAATTTATCATTCCTTAAACCCAACAAAAAATTTATATCAATTTTGGTCTGGGCTTCAGAAAATTACAAACCGCAGAAAAACTAAATTCTTTGAAAATTTTCAATTTTTTAAATTGTAACTTCACTTCTTTGGCTTGCTGTAGCAAAAGTTTTCAAAGAAAATGTGCTAAACTAAAATCATAAAAAATATCTAAGGTAGGCCATCTTAACATCACATTCTTTATTAAGGTGTAGCGAAAGCTACTTTGGATAACTGGCTAGTTTGGATAAATTGCACGTAAACTATAAATCTTTGTGGCTGCTTCTAGTTTACCAAAATATTAGCAAATGAATGGATCCATTTATTAATGAACTGAGATGAATGGAAAAAAATTTTAAATTAAATCGATTGAATAAGCTAAACTGACTTGAAGCAATTATGAACCCAATTGAATTCAAAAAATGAATTGAATTAATTTGACTTGAATTGCATTAAATACCGCAAAAGCAAAAAATGGGAGTTAAATTTCTTGTTTTATTTTTAGCACCAAAATAGTCTTTTCAATATTACCCTTGTAAGATATATAATGATCAATTGTTTGATTTAATGTTTTTGCCATACAGGTCAATTGAGAAGATGTTCGCAATCAATCATTTTCCAGTTTCAGAACAAAAATTTAATAAATTTTAGTGCTGAGCTTCAGAAAATTTCAAATTGTAAGAAAACTGAATACATTGAAAATTTTTGATTATTTTTTATTGCAAGCATAAGTTTTTGGCATACTCATCAACAAACAACTAGGGATGCTTCAGCTAAGATGGTTTGAGATAAGGTAAAGCAAGTTAGAAGAAACTTAAACAAAAGTTGGAATTGATATACATACCATCAAATTAAGCATTTTGACAACCACACACAATCTTTAAGAAAATGAATTAAGCTGTTCAAGATTTACAAAAAACCAACTAAAAGTTAATCTAAATGAGGAACACAATCTATACAAGTAGAGAACACTTCAGAGATCTCTTATATTCTGTCACACAAACAATAGGAGCTATATCGTCTGCCAGTAAGTTTACTTATCATACTCTTGAAAGTACAAAAGCTACAAGTAATAAAATCTGGCATTAAACGTTAAATGCTCTGAACAAAGATGGAGTTCTTTGATTAACAAATGTGTATCAGGCAGTAAAAAGATCGTAAAACTTGGAAAGGTCCCAAAATCAAGCAGGGGTTGTTACACAGTTTACAACTATGGACAAGAGAAAATGTACAAGCTATCATGGCAAAACTTTTTCAGTTGAAAAGAGCCTGTCCAGTGAATTCACTTCACGTACTACAGCCACAAGCAATAAACTACTATCCACAAACTGACTGGTAAGGTCAATCTCTTCTTGCCTGTGGCTGCAAATGCAAATGCATGGTATTTTGTCAGTAATTAGATCAGACATATGTGACAACACCTCAATCCTTAGCTAAGCATCTCTGTAAGATAGACGATTCAAACATCTCCAAATCATGGAAGTTTTTTTCTTGCTTACAAAACCTCAAAATCCCCAATAGTTTTGGATAAGGGCATCAGTGAGTGCTATCCTCAAACCAATAAAAGCCTAATAGGGCCCTAGAAGATACTGACCAATTTTGCAACTCAGTTTCCTTTGCAGGCCTCTCAAAAAGCTTACTGACACTTGTGCCTATTCCATCATAGATTACTACTTCCTCATAAACAAGCAAGTTTCTAACAAGAGAGATCAGCTGTGGTTCATGTAACATTATTCAATTAAAACATAGACAGCTTCCAAGCTAAAAAGAATGCCAATAGTCATGTTCATAATTTCACTGCAGCATGCAGTACTGTCTGGCACAAAAGTCTCACCTGCAAACTACTACATCTAATTCCAGACAGACACATGGTTTCAATTATCATTAAATTTACTTAGAACCAAAGCTTCATGTTTACCACTAGTATGAAAAATTGGATGAAATTGCAGCACCATACAATAACCACATGGTCCTTGGCTCTTTCCTGTTCAACATCTACATTTGCGACTGCCCACTGTAGCTTCTAGAAAATATATCTTTGTCTGATGACTTCACAAGCATGTACTTTGCTGATGATTGGCAGACATTAGAAAGTCTGCTTTCAAACAAACATGACAACTACGGACATTCAGCAACACTAACTTTTCTACTGTAAACCAGGACAAGATTTAACCAGATTGATTCTTTTGATGACTAGTTAAATGCTTAGTACAGCGGTTCCCAACCGGGGGTACTCATACCCCCAAGGGGTACGAGACTGAACATCAAAGGGTATGAAGATCCTTGAGCCACAGAGCCATTTAATCGCTAGATTTGTTGAATAATTGCTAGATCAATTTAATCATTTTAATGTGTAGAATATATATTTTTACAATTTTAGATCAATTTCAATCAGCTAAATCTTTTAGTCACTAAAATTTAATAAGCTTATTATGGCTAAATCTTCAGTAGCAAAGAAGAGAAAATGGAGGGAAGAGTACACACATTTTGGCTTTACCATGACAAAAAGCAGTGATGGAGATGAAAGACCGCAATGCATTCTTTGCAACGTTTTGTTTTGCAATGCGAATATGAAACCTTTAAGACTAAAAGAACATTTCAACAATAAGCATGGAGGTGTTAAGCCTGGTCAAGATTCGGAGTTACTAAAAATTAAAAGAGTTTCCTTTGATTTGAGTGGAACTCTTCCAAAGATGGGGTTTGTACCACCAGATAAGCCACTGCTACTTGCCTCCTACAAAGTAGCATATGAAATTGCTAAAAACGAAAAACCGCACACAATTGCTGAAAATCTTATAAAACCGTGTGCTCTAGAAATGGCTGGTATAGTTTTAGGAAAAGAAGCAAAACAAAAATTACAACAAGTACTTCTCTCTGACAATGCTATATCGAGCAGGATTTCAGACATGAGTGATGACATTCTAAAACAAGTAATTACGGATATAAAAAGCAGTCCAACAAAAATCTCCATGCAATTAGATGAATCTACAGATGTTGCAAAATGTTGTCAGCTCTTAGCTATGGTTAGATATGCAAAAAGTGAAACTGTCTGTGAAGACTTTCTGTTTTGCAAACCACTGCAAACAACAACTGCACTCGATATCTTTAATTTGGTAAAAGAATTTTTCTTCAAACATGAGTTAGATATGAGTTTGATTGGTTCTATCTATACTGACGGTGCACCCACCATGTTAGGTAATCGTTCCGGTTTTGCTGCTCTCTTGAAGCAAGAATTACCGACACTAAAAGTTACGCACTGTGTGATTCACAGACAAGCTCTTGCCTCAAAACGTATGCCAAAAAGTTTGAAAGATGTCTTTGACACATGTGCTCAGATCATCAATAATATCAGAAAAAATGACACGAGTCACAGAATTTTTCAGTCTTTTTGCACCCAAATGGGAAATCAACACAATATTCTGCTGTACCACACTGAGGTAAGGTGGCTATCTCGAGGCCGAGTGATGTCACGATTTTTTCAACTTCGAGAAACAATCAAGTTGTATTTACAACATCAAAATTCTAATCAGGCTGCCTCACTTGAAAGTGATGAGTTCGTTCAAAGCATGGCTTATATTGCTGATGTCATGCATCACCTAAACAAGCTAAACCTGTCGCTTCAAGGGCAACAGATAAATGTGGTTGCAGCTTGTGAAAAAGTTAAAGCTTTTAAGCTAAAATTATCCCTGTGGTCTCAAAGAATTGAAAATGGAAACCTTGCTAATTTTCCTTCTCTTGATGAAATTGCAAATATCTCTTTGCTGCAAAATGTCAAAAATGAAATTATTTCCCATTTAAAGATTCTGGTTGATTCTTTTGATGGTTACTTTTCTGCTGGTGAATTGAATTATTACCAGCATTGGATTAAAAATCCATTTCTTTTTGATTTAACAAAAATGTCTGATGATGATAATTTGAAGGAGAACCTCATCAAAATGAAAAGCTGCCAAGAATTGAAACTGCTATTTGACAAATCAAAGTTAGAAGATTTTTGGTGTGCTGCTATGAAAGCCTTTCCAAGTCTAGCTATGGAAGCCATGACAGTGTTAATTCCCTTTTCAACAACTTATAACTGTGAAAGTAGCTTTTCATCCATGATGTATATAAAGAATAAGTACAGAAATCGTCTACAACTGGAAGATGATTTACGTGTTGCCACTAGTAAAATCGAACCATCATTTGAGCAAATTTTATCAATGAAGCAACAACAAATATCTTGCTGAGAAGTGACAAACAAAATAACTGACAATTTATTTCTTTGTGTGATTTTTGCAATTTTGTGTAAATACAGGTTTAACGTTTAATTGACCAATAAAACCAATATAATTCAGCAATATATATCTGCAAAATTCCACCAGAATTTTTTGGGGGTACGAAGAATATTCTGACCTGAAAAAGGGGTACGAGCAGCAAAAAAGGTTGGGAACCACTGGCTTAGTACATCACATCATGCTCCTCAACAACAGCTAGAATAAAAACAAAATTGACCTGTAGAAAACTGATTTCAAAACATAACTTACTGACATCTTCATCAATACAAAATATGCCAGTAATTTGTCAGTTTTCACTGAGGCATCAAACTGTTTAAAATACCACTCTAATTCAGATTCAGCAAAATTTATTTGTTTTAGCTCCAATTAAGGTTCAACACTATATAGGGTATTCCAACAGTCTTGGGCACATTTTGATACTGAATATCTCAAAAACTATAGTGTCTCAAGTTTTTCATGGATTGTTCAAAGATGTTCAAAGTGAGCATCACTGATCACATGACACACATAAAGCCAATAGTTCAGTTCTTGCCAAACACGTTCCAGGATCATGTTGCTGATGGTTGCAACAGCTCCATTATTCTGGCCTTCAGGCTATCCACGTTTTTTGGAAGGGGAGGCACATAGACCAGTCCTTTCACAAATCTCCACAAAAAATATTACAGAGTATGAATTATGGAGACCTGGGAGGCCAGGGTATGAGAACGCAATTCTCTTGCAAATTCATGTTTATTTTTGCAAATTCAAGGATGCAAAACACCTTTTTTCTTTGAGTGAATGCCACTAGCAAATGAAAAGATCTGAAATTTATGCTACATGAAAAGATCTGAAAAAATATAAAAAAAATCATTAGCATGACAAAAAACAATAAATTTAGTTTAAAAATGATACCAGTGTCATGCTATTACCAAAAAAATGTGCCCAAAAACTTCTGGAATACCCTGCATAAAAATTATGATTTAGGTTTGATTTGAGTTTACCAAAGTCAAAATTTTAAGGTGTGGATTTGGTTCAAGTGCAAGAATAAAACCAACTTAAAAAATTTTTAGCTGGCTTATAACTTGATATTTTTGACTGTTTTTACAGCATGTTTGAATGTTTTACAATTTTGGTTTTTGATGCACTTTTTGTTTAGATACTTTGTATTTATTTATACACAAATTCTTGCTAATTTAGTTGGCCAGAAAAATAAAAAACCAAGCTCAATTGAAGTTTGACTTGGTTTAGACTGTCAAAAGTAGGATATTGTTCTATTGCCTCACAAAATGGTTTTAAAAATATAGCAATACTTTTTACTGGTTTTATTTGAAGTATTCAATGCACAAAAATTTGTAAACATGAAGTTAATCAGACCTACCTACAAGAAAATTATTGCACAGACTTGTGTATCACATCGTCCCTCTATAAAATATTTTGCAATGTTATTCATGTTCATAGAACGTCAGAACAAATATGGGTAAAATTAGGCAAAACAAGTGGATCCGCTGCAGTTTCTACAAGAAATTATAACATTTGAAAAAACATTTAAGAAAAAAAACACAAAGAAAACCTTAACAACAAAATTTCAATTTAAATCTGCTTTCTTGCATTTAATCAAAATAAAATTTTGCTTGTTTGTTTTTCAAAATCATACATTTGAATATTAAGCAAAGTCCAAACCAAAAAGCCAGTTTTCTAAATGGATCTCCAGATCTAGTGGAACTGCTTAATTAAAATGCATAGGTTCAAAAATTCATAAAAATTGTGGTTTAAGTTTGGTTTAGGTTCACCTGTGCCAAATCTTCAAAGTTTGGGTTCAGTTTGTGTTGCACCATCAACATGCAAACGTTATACAGGCCAATCTTTATTTGTGTTTTGTAATTTAATCATACCTTTAAATCAAACTTGTAATAGTCAGACTTTTTTACAGAAAATGCATTTCTAATTTGCATGTTATGTGCTTACTCTGAGCACCTGCCACCCTAAGAAAACTACAATCAGTACATAGAGTTGTGTCGATTTTTTATCATTTTGTGATAAAAATCACAAGATAGAAGTTCGAAAAATTAGCTCTGAGTAGAAGTTTACTTTAAACGGAACATCTAAATATGAATAAATAAAACTGAATCAAATGAGTTCAGTTGGAGCCATTATTTTCAGCTAACTATTGCACACTATTGAATATGAGTGCAGTTCTCCACAAAGAGCAGGAGTATAAGAAGTCCATAGAGATTGGATTTTCGGCAAAAATAAGCAGTTGATACTGGTTTTTGATTTGGGTTTAATGCCCTAGTTTTCACAATTGTTGACATGCTTTTTGTGAGTGATAAATGATATTGATAAAATAAATATCCAGGCCCACAAACAATTATTTTTGCTAATTCATCCCTTTTTTGAAATTATACTCTAACAAAAAAACAAAATTATTTCAAAAACAGCACAAAAAACTTGTTACCTTATTAGCATCACTTCCTGACACAGAGGTAACGTCAACAGTCATTGAAACAATGCCTCGAACAACAGCTAATATTGCAGCCATTGCAACCAAGAGAAAATAAGTAATGAATATTGGGCTGCCACCACTTCCAATACCAGACACAAGGCGATGCCAAACTCTTCTTAATCGATACATTACAAATAACAAGAAAACCAAGTTGGGAAGAAACATAACAACATCCCAGATTCGAACCCTAAAAAGCACAAAATGTGATGGTTTAACATAACAATTTGATCTACAAAATAAAGCAATTCCATACCTCATCTGAACAAAAACAAAATTACGAGCAATCAGCAATTACTGTAACTGAATGAAATCCTGTACCAAAAAATTAAATGGACTTGATAATAAAAAACCTTCAATCAGTAAAAGACAAAACTGTGTCTTGCTGGCACCTTGACAAAAAGGGCAAAGTTTTTCATGTTTAAAGTCACAAAGTTTTACATGATTACATGTTTAAAATAAAGGGTACAGCTATATGAGCATTGGTTTTCCAAACAAATTGTCATCACAATTACTGACAAAAATTTAAGTGTGCTTCAAAGGTTTATAGGTAGAAGTAATCTACGTGAGATGGTGCGCAAAATACGTAGTTATTTTTGATTATTTACAGAAGTAGGTAGTTGTTATTTTTTAATCATGGATAATTTTAATGAATCAAAAACATAGGCATTCATAATACATAGTTAGTCGATTTGACAGCAGAGAGCTAACTGACCAAATCAGAACAATAAAATAAAACTATACTGGCATTCTTAAGGTTGACAGGACCTATATCATAATACAGTTGAATGAACAAAAGGTGCCAAGTGCAATCAACTACATATTCAACCCATTAAACACCAAATGCTAAAAATTAATATTTTTTGTCTGCCTCATGATATCTTGTCACTGGATGTATTTGAAGTCAAAATTGTCAATAAAAACAAAAATTGCTTCTGTATTCCAAGAGATAATCAAACACAACTTCTTCTTCTTTCAACTTCTCCCTATCTGGGGTCACCACAGCGCAAAAGTATTCTCCATTTCTCCCTATCGACTTTGCCTCCTTCCTTAGCTCCAACCCTTTTCACGTCTTCTTTTGCCAAATCCATCCATACCTGGCACCACCATCTACATCATTGTTTTTCCCACATAGCCTTCTTCTCTCCTTTTCACATGGCCATACCAGTGTACCCTTGCATTCGAAAGTTTGTCTCCTAGCTTTGCAATTTTTGCAGTCCCACTCAAGCATTTGTTTCTTATTGCGTCTTTTCTTGTCACTCCCAGTGCCCATCTCACCATTTTCAACTCTGCGACTTCCATTTTTTCCATCTGTTACTACCACCATTTCCATTCCATAATGCATGACTGGCCTGACAACACTCTTGTACATTTTACCCTTAACCCTTGCTGATAACTTCCTGTCGCACAGAACTCCAGAAACCTTCTTCCAACTCATCCAGCCAGCTTGGATACTTCTCCTCACATCTTCTATCGCTACTAACTGTTGAGCCCAAATAATCAAACACAACTTATCACTAAAAGATTATGGCAGTGGTTCTCAAACTGTGTTCCGTTTCAACTTTCCAAAGGTGTCGTGGAATATTTTGGTTTTGTGCCATTAAGTCTAGGTTTTGTTGGTCAAAAGAACTCTGATCGTAGATTCCTTTTTTCTGACATTTTCAGAATAGTGTTTTTAATACACTGTTGTAACGGTTGACTTGTTATTCAAGAATCAAATTGCAGAAGTTTAACTCAATTGGCAAAAAATATATAAAGAATAAAGCATTCAGTTGTATGTTGAACGAAAACAGGAAAGAAGAGTTACAAACTTAGAAGATACACAAAAATCTTGTTGGTGGTACAGAATTTTAATATAGCTTTGAAAAAAGCTGTTTTAGCCATAAGCTTTTCGTGACGCTCTCATCAGTGGCGGTATCGCGTCAAAAGGGAAGATCTAGAGTGAATGAGTCTTTTATGTGAATAATTTGGATGTTACGTAATCAAGACAGACCAATGATTGCGTTTGTCTTGCAAAGTGCGCGAAAGAAAGATTTTGCAAGTGCGAAAGTTAAAGAAGGTGCGGCAGGAGCCTTCTGCCACTGTGATAGTCAGTACGTAGGGCGAACATCTCAACGACTACAGGATCGCATCAAGCAACATGTTCCGCAATGGTTAAGACAGCAATTGACTCGTCCACGCCGATCTCAACCACACAGATCGTGCAAACAAACCAACACCAAACCGGATTGTGACTCTGCCATTGGTCAGCATCTTTTAGATAATGATCGATGCGCATTAAACTATGATGATAAGCGGTTTTCAATCCTTGCCACAGCGCGCAGCTCTTTCCATCTCAATCTTTTAGAGGCTACTTATATCAAGACCCGACGCCCGGTGTTATGCAGACAGAAAGAGTTGGTTTACACTCTCAAACTCTTTTGATAATCATAGCATTTGGCCTCCTGCTGCGCCTTCTTTAACTTTTGCACTTGCAAAATCTTTCTTTCACGCGCTTTGCAATACAAACGCAATCATTGGCCTGTCTTGATTACATAACATCCAAATTATTCACATAAAAGACTCATTCACTCTAGATCTTCCCTTTTGACGCGATACCGCCACTGATGAGAGCGTCACGAAAAGCTTATGGCTCAAACAGCTTTTTTCAAAGCTATATTAAAACTTAGAAGAGCGTAATTTTACGATTGAAGATGACAGACCAATCCAAAATCTCGGGAGCATAGGGGCAGTTATTTATGTAGATTATGGGTCACATTGATCTCGCAGTACAATCGACTTAACTGTAGTATGCTGTCTGGTGCGTCACAAAGTCTCACAAGCCTTTTTAAATGCGTCGCATCACAAAAAGTTTGAGAACCACTGGATTATGACATTTAAAGGAGTCAAAAATTTTACAACAAAATGAAACTTTCATTATAAAATTTTTTATATGATAACTTGTATGTAGGTATACTTCTGTTATTTATGTTTAAGTCAACATAACTGGTTGACTTGCACATTCGGCAATAGATTTAGCACAGACTACAGATAAAGCAACTTTTCTAGCTTAATGATCTTTGTGATGAAGACAACACTTTTCCATTGAATATATGTGGCAAAATGCTTGGGAGAAAAGTTTCGGCCTTGACAACGTGTATTTCTGGAATCACCAAATTGTGTGCTTTACCCACTAGTTAACACTTTGAGTACCGCGCGTAAATCGCACACGTATATTTGCTGGTGCCGGGCATTTCCTCGCCATTTCATTTCAAAGCTTGAAAGGGAATGAAATATCTTCTAAATCCACACTGAAAATCAGCCAGACATTTGCGGTGTCGCATGCACACACACGCAGACATGCTGAGACAATCGTGAAATCGTAATGACATAAATATACATCAAATCCAGCGATTTGGCAGTCAACTGATAGGTTTTAACAATTGACGTAATATTACGTCGTAAAGCACTCTGTGCAAAAAAACAAACGACGTAGTATTATGTCATAAAGCACTCAAAGTGTTAATGTTTGTGAATGTGATGGGCCTACTGTACAGGTGGTATGGAAGGCATATACTATACTATAGTAGGCTTGAACTTTATGGACAATAAAAACGGTTTTAACTATGACAGTGTGCACTAATGGTACCATACTTGTATATTGAATTGTCATACAAGAAATGTTTGAAGAGTAATGGGAGTGTGCAAATAATTATTTTATTTTAAATGGCACATAAAAAGTATAACTTGTTCTCTTTGAAGTAATCTCCTTGAGCGTGAGCGTGAATGCACCTTTCATTCTTCCATGCACTCCTGGAAAGATTCTTCTGGGATGGCTCAGACTTCCTTTATCATGGCAGTTGTAATGGCTGTCGAGTTTTGAAAACGAGTTCCTTAAATGACTGCTTTAACCTTAAGGAACAGGAAAAAATGACAGAGAGCCAGATCTGATAAATAGGGTGGTTGCTCTGGCATGGCAATGTAATTTTTTGCAAGAAATTTCTAGATGCTCAAGATGTTGTGAGCAGGAGCATTGTCATGATGAAGCAGCCATGATTTTGTCTTCCACAATTCTTCTCATTTCTCCCAGACTGAATACATCAAGCATTGCAAGATGTCTTTGCAAAGGATCTAATTAATGATTTGGCATTGTCACAAGAATTCTATGTGAACAAATCTATGAACATCAAAGAAAACGATTACCAGCACCTTGATTTTTGACTTGAACAACCTAGCTTTTTTGGGCTTTGGTGATGATACACTCTTACATGCAAGGCTCTACCGTTTGGTAAGTGGATTGTACCCAAAGATCCATGACTTGCAACCAGTAACAACTATATTCATCCAAGCTCAAGGAGATTACTTTGAAGGGGACAAGTTGTAACTTTTACATGGCATTTGAAATAAAATAATTATTTGCACAATTCAGATACTCTTTAAAAATCCCTTGCTACAAGCTCATACCTGCTTAAAATACTTCTAGTAAACCCTTCTTTCTCTGAAGTTTACTTAATGACTTTACTTAAAAATATTGCAACACCATGTAGTGATTCAGTTTTTATCCAGTGTTGTCCCTTTAACAGAGATGGCCGGATTTACCCCATTTCTTCTGCAATTGCTCGCACTCCGTCCCTCCACTTGTCTCGTCTCAGGGCATCCTCCTTCTTCAAACCAATCTTCTCTGTCTCCTCTTCCACTTGCTTCCTCCAAGTCTTCTTTGGTCGTCCTCGCTTTCTCTTGCCACTCACTTCAAGATTCAGAGCAACCCTCAAAACACTATCGTCATCCCTCCTCAGTACATGTCCATACCATCTAACTCCATTCGCTGTTGCTAACCAGTCTATAGTTTTCTTCAACCCCAACATATCCATCTGTTCTTCAGTCGTCTTCCTGTCTACCACTTTCTGACTGCACATGGCTCTCACCATAGCTCTCACCGTTCTTCTCAAAATTGCTTTTTCATTTTCTTTTAGACACCATGTCTCACTTCCATACAGTATTGCTGATCTTACACAACAACGATAGCCTGGACCATAGAACTACAAATTGCATTGCATGGTGAACAAGTCCAATGCCAACTGGCACTAAACCAGAAATGTCATAGATATCAACCTGTTTTGTGTCATACCTTGAATGATGGCTGGCTATCTTCTTTGTGTTGTTTATTGTTATTGCTTCTACAGCACATAAAGCACAGATTCCAGCAAATTAAACAAAGTGCTGGAGACTGCGCAAACTGCTGTGTTTGTCTAATGTATAGTTTATTATTTTTCATCCCTAAACAAAAACATTTTTCCTTTCCAAAGACAAATCATACAGCAGCAATAACATTTTTCCTTTTTAAAGACAAATTGTACAGCAACAACAACGTTTTACCTTACCAAAGACAAATCATACAGCAATGAAAACATTTTTTGCCAAAACAAGTCATAGAGCTCCAAAACTATTTTTCCTTTCCCTAAACAAATCATACACCAACAAAAGCGTTTTCCTTTAATAGGGCAAATGATAAAGCAACAAAAATATGGTGAAGCATGGTGTGTAAAATAGTACTTATAAAATACTGCTTCATGTAAAACATGTTCAGAAACATTTATGGGTAAATAAGAAGTAGCATAATTCTGTAAACAGTAAAATGTAGTAGTTATATTACCGTGTTTCCCCGATAATAAGACAGGGCTTATATTAAATTTTACTCCAAAATATGGCACTAGGGCTTATTTTCGGGGGATGTATTATTTTGATATATCAAAAAATGAAGTTACAAAGTAAAAATTACGAGATTTTAAATAAACAGAAATTACAAAAAAAGATCTACATTTACTTGCCATTAACATGTTTTTTATTCAGAAACTCATTCACAACAATTTATTCAAGAACAATCATATCATCATCCTTTGGAATGTCTTGTAAGTCATCAGTTTCCAAAGTTGCAGCAGAGTTTTCGCCTTTTGTCTTTCTGCCGCTCTCAACTAGGGCTTATTTTAAGGGTAGGGCTTACATTAAAATCATCCTCAAAAATCATGCTAGGTCTTATTTTGTGGGTAGGTCTTATTATCGGGGAAACACGGTAGGGAGGCCTGGACTTTGTTGCTCTGTTAACAAAATTGCAGCACTTCTGAATCACCACAAACATTTCCAAACATGTGTAGCATGCAGCACTATTTCAAAAGTAACGCTATTTTACTACCGTATTCTTTTGATTAAAATGCACCCTTGTTTAGAGTTTGCCCTTGTTTAGAATGAGCACAAAACTTGCAATAAAAAAAATGAACCCTTAAATACAGTGCACACAAAGAAAGACACCTAGCGGTTTGTGCAAAACTATTGCTGCTTGCCTGATACAAATGCACTTTTTTAATTTCTTCTGTATAATAAAAACACCCATTGTTTTGAATTTAAAGTAACTATTAAAAAGAATTACTGCTTAATGTGTAAGTTTATTTTTAAATTCACACTTCAATTGCAATAGTTTTATAATCATTATTGATAAGCTCATTTTCACTAGTAATTTCTTGGGTCGTGGAATCATTAAGAGCATTTTTTAAGTAGAGAATTTTTTCTGGATTATCCATTGTGATTCCACAAACATTAAATGAATTTATGACAACTTTTTTAGATACTTTTTCAATGCTTTCACAACCCATTGGATTTGTTGCAGCTGACTGGGCACTTTCATTTTTCCATTGGACATGTAAACAAATTCACCTTTTTGAAACCAATTGTCATAAAGTTTGGGAAAAAATATCTTGAAAGGCTTGTTAATACAAACATCAAGCAGTTGCAAAAACTTTGTGTAACCACCAGGTATTACGGACATTACAGTATTGTATTGCTTCAATTGTTCTTTCCTCGCATCAGAAATGTCACACTTAAAAGAATCCCAAACAAGCATTCATTTAGTAAAAGAAAAATTTGCTTAATTTTTTCTATCCAATCAGCAGTAAGTTTTTCATTCATCCAACCACTGGGGCTTGCTACCACTGCGACTCCAGGGATAGCACAAAGTTCCTTCTTGACTTTTCTGGCTGGAATTACTACGTATCTTTTCAGTTTTGTTCCGTCTGCTTTAACACACAGACACACAGTGAGGCGGTTTTTTTCATGCCCTGTTGTTCGAATAGGGACAGTGTGGGATCCTCTTAGTTCAATTGCAGTTGTACTAGGCATGTCTGCCCAAATTGGCATTTCATCCATATTAGCCATCATTGATGGATGAAAGTTGTGAACATATATTTGCTTTTTGTTAAAATCAACCAAGTTGCAAATTTTTTCTTTTAGGTCGCATCGCACCCAATTGTCCTGTGATTGTTTGCCTTTTAATTGAAAGATTAAACCTCTTCATAACGTTGTTAAGCCAACCACAATATGCTGCAAATTCACTTAAACCCTTTTCATCAGCCACTTCTTTAGCCCAAATAGTTATCAATTAACAGGAGATATGGCATTGTTGTTCATGCTCTAAGGCAATTTTCTTCATTAACACATCTTCGATGGTTGATAGACATGGCTTTCTACCACCATCTTCTAGCCTCAACTTTTTTCTTGAAGCAATTGATTGCTCACAAAGTTCTTGTAACCCTGCTTTTTGCTGTTTCCATTTGCATACCACTGATTCATTAATTTTATACTTTTTTCCTGTTTCTCGATTTGTATGTGTTTCTGCAAATTTTACAACTTCCACTTTATATTCTATAGCAGGGGTTCCCAAACTTTTTTTGTTGATGGCACACTTTGAAAACCTATCAATATTTGCAGTGCCATAATGAAGTCAAAATTTGCAAATTTCAAGTTTTACCAAAAAATTGTATTAAAATCATGTTTAATGTTCAAAATGCAAAATACTGAAAAACATTTAATGTGAACAAGCCAAAATTTTCATCTCAATCCTGGCGAAGTAAATCGATCCCGAGGTGTTGCAAATACTTGTTGCTTGCTTGTTGCTCTATGCACATTTTATCAAAACACGGTGCAATGTTTGATATTGCAACACGCATCTAACATTCAAAGTCTATCTTATTGTGGTACTTTGACTTGATTGCTGCTACTGCAAAAAAACCAGCTTCACAGAAGTATGACAGTGCAAACAGCACAAGAACACGAAGAGTTTTACAACCTACAAGTAGAAATTCAGCTTGAGCCTTAACCCAAAATAAAATGAGAGAATTAGGGTTGTATATTAGGATGGTCCATTTTCCTTAATGTTTTTTAATTTTTTGTCAGTTTGAAAAAAGTATTTCATTTTGCTTACTAATATTTGCAAGCCAAAAATTTTTGTTGAGTTTTGACTTTTGACCCTGGTTCGCCCAAGGTGATATGCAGAATTTTTTCTTAAAATTGGTCAAATTCAAAGTGTGTGGTTGTACCTGATCAGAAGATTTCCCAAACTTTGACCCCATATTTTGACATTATTTTCTTTTTAGAATTCCACTTGAAATATCTTTACTCTGCTTCAAGTCTGATGATGTCAAATAGCGTATGTTTGATTTGATATTTTAGTTGATTCTGCAGCCAGCTAAAGTGCTGGAGTTGTCTTTTTCCAGCATTTAGCATCAGTTCACAAGTTGGTGAGCAGAGAAAAAGCTTCTAGGCAGTGGCTTTCTTACTTGTGAATTGGAAATAACAATTGTGGATTTACTTGATGCTTAGTGTACAATGTAGGCTATCCAGCATATCTTGGAACTTTTGGTGTGAAAATATGATGAGAGCAGTCACTATTGATAAGCACAAAGCTGAAATAGTACCAAAAGATCTGCCAACAAAAGTTGTCAAAAATATGAAATAACTATATATGAGCAATAGGTGTACCAAAAACTTTGACTGTGCTGTTTCTTAGAGAAAAATTGTCAGGTGTTTGATGAATAGCTCATAAATTAATTTGTGTAAAATGACAACTAGGTCAAAAGGAAAGCTAAAGACATGGCTTTTTGATGAATGTGTTGTGAATGATATCAGAGGAGCTAAACCACCAGCAAGCAAAACTGTGTACCTGCATTTTTGATACTTACACTCTGAACTGCAAGAAAAACAGCTTGGAACATCTTCTCTGCATAACTCTGCTAAAGTTGCAGTTGAAAATGTGAATCAATGGTGGTTATATAAAGCTGGCATTTCAACAAAATCTAATAACACTCTCATTGACATGATCTTAAAAACTCACAAAAATTGGACAATCTTGTTTAAGCAACGATTAAAAACAATGCAGCAACAACTGGACAAAAAAGATACCTTTTCAAAAGAAAAGAAGAAAACATTTTGGGCCCCTTAACCAAATTGTGAGAAGGGATTAAACGAGGAAGATAGAAAGTTTTTGGAGAATATGAAAGGCGAGAAGGAGGAATTTCATCATTGGATAGGGTAAGAGTGGCTAAAAACAGACAAAAAATAGAAAAGGTTTTGCAGTAGAAAAAAAGAAAATACAATGAAGAACAAAGGAAAATGGATTACGCAATAAAATCATTTATTACTGATGAACAGGAAAAGGACAGTAAAGATAGTAGATCAAGTGATACTGGTGAAGAGGACACTGACTTTCATTTACTTGAAACATCTAACAAAAGAAAGAATCAACTGCAAGAAAAGCGGCCTGCTGTTAGTCTAAATCTTAATCCAACCCAGTGGAGTGAAACAGTTAACCTTGTGGCAGACAAACACCATACAAGCCACAGAGGCTAACAGAAGTAATGTCTGCTTTTTTTAGCTCTGGTGGTGGTAACATCAATGACTTGTCTTGGTCAAAAGAAACAGTGCGTAGACATCGTAATAGCATGTGAGAGCAAAGGGCCATGTGCATATTTGAGAAAAACCTTAAAACAATTCATGATTCAGAAAGTAACAGATATTTACTACACTGGGATGGAAAGATGCTACAGAGCATAGAGCATGTAGGAACACCCAAAGAAGTTATTGCTATTCTCTTGACTGCAACTCATGAAAAAAGTGAAATTTATTGAAATTTCAAGATTGAAAATTTAAATCAAGGACATAGCACAGCTGCTGAGCTAACTAATATAGTACAACAAAATCACCAAACGAAGCTGCTTTTCAAATCTTTCTCGACCATTGGCCTGGTCTTGATAAACTGGACTTACAAGTGCACAAAGCAAAAAGTAGAAAAGAAAAGACTGAAGGTGAAAATGTCATTGAATTTTGCCAAGCTGCACTGTTAATAATGCCTCCAGAAAAGACTATCAAGAAATTTTAGAGCTGATTGTCGTTTTTCTTGGTGAGTATGTTTTTCTTATTTAGATGCCTCTACATGTAGAAACAATATCATATTATGTGATTACTGTGGCAATTAGTGTACTGATAGATTTATGATAATGCAATGTTGCATGTAATATTGCAGGAGGAGAGCTGCAAGATGAAAAACAATTCAGAATGAAGGCACCTGGAGCAAGGCATCACACTCACAGAATGTCGAATGTGATCTACACTTTTAAAATTGCCATGTTGCAGCACCAATTGAAAAATGACATCCCAGAATGTCTATCAATGAAAATTGTGGATCTTGCCATGTTTCTATGTCTGTACTATGTCAAGCCATGGTCAAGAGCAACTTTGCTCTTTGAAGCCCCAATTGAAGATTTTAATTTGTACAAAATGTTGCTCACCAACATAAAAGAACACAAACCTGAGGGATTTTCACAGCTAAGCCAAGTCATTGTTGATAAGTTTGAAAACCACTTTTGGTATTGGACAGAGGGTTTGGTCACCTTTTCACTTTTCAGTGATGTGAGAGTTCAGCAAAAACGAAGTATGGCTAGAGCCATGAAAATATATGACAAAGAATTTTCTTTGAAAAGTGCTGTGCAGCAGATGCCTTTAATAACACCTTTCACTCAGCTGAAAGATTAATTGGTTCACAGTCATGTTCACTTTTTAAACTTATCAACGAAAAACCAGTGTTTCTGTTGAAACCAGCTTCTCTCTGGGAGAAAGATAAGGACTACATTTGCATCAAATCACGACTTCTTCATCTAAAAGTAGTCAATGACTCTTCAGAAAGAGCACTTGGACTTGTCACAAATTATCATCAGTCTGTGGTAACAAAATCACAAACTCAAAAACAATTCCTTTATAAGGTGGTGAAGCACCTTCATGAAAAACAAAGTAGACTCTTGTTAAAACCATATGCAGAACGTTGTACCAAAAACATCATGTCTAAAATGTGGTAAAATTCAATAACTTCGTGTGTGTAATATATATGCCAGTGTATATGGAGTTGCTTAACCACTTGCAGATGGTATTCTTTTCCCCCCTTTTTCCCTTAGGTCGGAAACTCGGTCAGAAAACTTATCCTTTGGTCGGAAATACGTCGTCCATCAGCAAGTGGTTAAATATACTGAATTTTTGCAAAACGCTCATTTGCGACAACTGTACGTTTGGCATTTTATTTGGAACGCACATATGCGTCTTCCGTCCTATTGGCTTTGGTCATGCATGACGCATATGTGCGTCATCCGTATGCAACTGGTTAAGTAAACCAAATCTGCTAGCCAGAAGTTTAGATTACTGCTAGTATCGTGTTCACTAATGTGTTAGAGAGTAATAGAAGACAATGGTTGAGCAGTTTTGAGGATAGGAAAAATTCAATACTTATTAAACTTTCAGACTATGTGAACCAGGGTCAAATGTAAAAATTTTTTTGTAAAATTTGGTGTCAGAGATACATTTACCAAAAGGAACAATATTACCAACTGACAAAAGAATTAAAGAAAAAAACTTTTTTTCAAGATTCTGAGCCAGCCTATAGTTTATGCTTTTCAAAGTGAGATTAGAAGTAAGATCAATAAATTGTTCAGCTTCCAGAGATGTAAACCCATGAGGGGCATTTGCATTACCAACAAAAGGATTTCTTATCCAATTGTACTTCTCCATATCTTCAGAAAAATATTTCTCAAAATGTGAGATTAGAGCATCCAATTGCAAGCACATCACAGTCTTCATATCACACTCATCAGTATTCTGCAGGGAGAGATTGCCAGATTGCAAGTTTAAATGGGATTTAAAGGGGAAAACTATCACATTGCTCTTTATTTATCAACAGATCAGTTTTCCACAACTGTAGTTTTTTTTAAAGGCTGAAATTTTGTCATGGAGTCACAGAAGGTGAGTATTTTTCCTTGAAGCAAGTCGTTTAATTGATTTAATTTTGCAAAAATATCTCAGGGACACCCTAACTGAGTCAGGAAAACTTCATCTTCAAAGGTAGTAGCAAGCACATGGTTTTCTTTTAAAATTATGAAGATTTTGTTTCTCAATTTGTACTCGTGTAAAAGAACTTTGCCTTTGGAAAGCCACCTTGCTGCAATAAAACCTCAGATAAAGCCACAATAAATTGTTGTGGTCTGCTCCTAATTTATTGCAAAGACATAGGAAAAGCTGAGCTTTAAACAACCTTGCTTTAATAAAGTTCAAAGTTTTGACATCAACTTCAAGCACTCCATTAAGGTCACCACTGAGCTGTTGCAAAACCAGCACCGCATGATGTATCAAGTGCATTTTGCATTGACAACAATACCCTGCACTAACATTCGCAGCCTGCCAAAATTACCAGACAGAGCTTGGGCTTCATCAGTGCATAAACCAACACAATATTTCCACTCGAGGTTATTTTCCATAAAAAAATCGTTCAGTATTGCAAACAATTCATGTGCTCTGCAATTTGTTAAAATGGGCTTACAAAAGAGCAAATCTTCGATGATGTTGTTGTCGTTATCAATAGAGAATATGTAACAAATCAAATAAGCATCTTTATCACTGGTACTGGTTGTTGCCTCATCTAACTGTAAGCTGAACTCATTTCCACATATTTTCGCTACCAGCTGAATTACTAATATCATTCCAAATTTTATCAATCCTCCTACAAATGGTATTGTTTGAGCGTGGAACAGTTTTTAGTTTTAGAGCAACTGATTCTCCAATCATTGTCCAAACTAAGTCAAGAGCAGCAGGAAGTACAAGTTCTTTCGCAAAAGTATGCGTTTTTTTACATTTTACGATTCTGTACGCAACTTCACAAGCTGTGCCTTGGCAGATGTGTGCAAAAAATTTGAAAATAAGATCGATTGCTTATTCATTTCTGACATCTTATGAGCAAAAAATTTGTGTGGTTTTCCAAATAAGTTGTTGTGTTTGTTAAGTGGCATTTTAGTTTACTAGGTAGCCTTCATTCTGTAGTTAAAACTTTGCAACAAATAACACATTGCGAATGCCTAACACTTTTTTTTTGTGACTGTAAAGCCAAAATTGAGATAACTACTTTCATATTTTCTAGTCTTCTTTCTTCCACTTTTCTCTTTGTTTACATCGACTTCTACCAATCTCTTCTGAGGTAAAGTACTAGCAACAAATGCATCCATTACAAAGCCAATAAATTGACAATACTTTACTGGAGATATTGTTTGACACAATGGAAAGTGTTAGTTTCTGCAATGGTGTGGTTGCTATAAAAAATATCAACAAGCTGTAAAATTGTAACAAGTCATTGATGACTTTCGCACTGTAATTATTAAGCTGCTAACAAGCTGCTGCAAACCACGCACTATAATTTTTTTGTGAAGAAAGCAGCTAATGGATGGCCTTCTCATACAATACAGTAAATGACCCACAAACAGTAGATTACAGCAGAGGTCGCCAAACAGCAGTAAGGCTGTGAGTACCCTACTATGTCCATTTGACCTATGAAATACCCTGTCTAGGCAGGCGACACAGACAGAGAAAGCAAGCAGATAATTCTACAAAGCTGTAGCCAGACAGTTCTTTTCTCATCCAGGTTCCAAAGTAAATTTAGAAACCCACAAACATTATAAAAAAAATTTAACTCTCTTTGTTTTCGGAATCTTAGCAACATGAGAGCTGAACTGACAAATCTTGGTGAAAAAGAAAATGTCAGAAAATCTTTTAAAATGTGCTCGCTTGATTTATATTGAAAAAGCATGCGTTATACTTAATCAGGTCATGCAACACTCGTACAATTGTAAACAGCCAATAAGGGATTTCTCATAATTCATACCAACATCTGGGAAAGAATAGAGAATAGAATAAAATTACAATTTTACAACTACCAAATAGAATACACAGAAAAGCGCTATCTTTCTTTCATTATCTCCTCAACAATGGACAAAAATTTCTGCCGAATTTACACTTCACACAGGTTAATAAAATCAAATGGGCAATTGTTACATAATATATTACATTGTTACATGTGACTATGTAATCTGTTTATGAGCAACTCTTCCAGACAGTATTTTTCCATTATAAAATTTTGAGTTACAGTGCAAATGTAACAGCAACAAATGCAACAACTTTCACATGCTTTTGCAGCACCCAGTTTGGAAACCACTGTTCTATAGCATAAGCATGCCATTTGCTCATGCTCAAGCAAATATTTCTATTAAATAAACACTGTGACTTGTTTAAATGCCTAGCCAAAATGAAATTGTGTCGTCGTTTGCGGATTAGTATAAAATAATTGGTTAAGTACACTTAATCAACAAAAACGGCTGGACCTTTTAATAACAATAAGTGAGTATAGCCAAGTTTAGCACATACTCACACACAGCAGAATTGCACTAGTTTTAATCTTTACACAAATTTCTTTCAAAAATAGAGCAGAGGTTTTAATGATTTAGTAATAACAACTTTCTAATTAGTTTAAGGCAAATGCTGACCAAAAAGCAAGCATTAAAAAATAATATGCAACCTCGTTTAGAATGTGCACAAAATTCGCAATTAAAAAAAATAAATTGCACACTTCTATTCAAAGAAATATAGTAAATGCATTTAACCATGTTTTCATTGCTGTATGACTTATTTTTGGAAAGAAAAAGTGATATCATTGCTGTATGATTTGTCTTTGAATAGAAAAATCGTTTTTGTTGCTATATGATTTGTCTTTAGAAAAGAAAAATGTTACTGTTGCGGCACAATATGTCCTGATGTCTGCAAAAATTTTCTTTACCATGTACTTTACAATTGGCACCACATAGAGGAAAATGTTACATTATTGTAAGCAAGTTGATATCATAAATGAAGCCATTAAACTAATTCTACATAAATGAAGCTGTTAAACTAATTCTACTAAATTCACCAGAACCATTAGACTAAAATACTAACTATACAACAGATACCACAGTCACAGAAACATGACAATCAAAAGACTAATCTTCAATTTAATTAAAGTTTTTTAACACAAAGATGTATTGTTTGACTCAATGCAATAATCTCTTCAGTTCTTTTACAACTTGTAGTTCAACTGGGTGGTTATATTTTAGGTCTTTTAACGGACTTCTAAAAATTTTGTTTCTCTAAATTTTCAGTATTTCTGTAGATAGTTTTCCATATTTCCTCATCACATATTTTGGGTATGAATTTTCTTAATTCCTTCTAAACGAAATTTGTTAATTCCATATATTAGTGTGATATTTATATCTGCAGTTCCAGATTTTAGTGCTGTTCTTTAAAGTTTGTCACTCGCTTTCAAAGCATGTAACTTCTGTCTAGTCTTCAGTGTCTGCTGATCGCAAGAATCACCATGCATATGAAATCATATCAACAAGATAAATCCAACACATCTTTGGACATCACAACAGCATGTCCAAGGCAACATTTGAATAATAATCACAATATGGAGGTCTAACCCTACTGATGGTTTTCATAAACATAACTATTTTGCAAACCTAGCCCATTGTCTTTTCTCACAAGACTACCAGTACTTACCTGGATGAGCCAATATCTTCATATAATATTAACAAACAACCACTTTGAATGCTTGAGGAGGTATTTAGTGTGGTACTAGCAGGATAATAAGTACTAAATGTTGGCAAGGCACTGGACACAGCTACCTCTGGTAATTGCAAAGATAAAGTAACAGGATGTGTTGTAGATGATACATTACTGTTAATTAAGCTTGACATTTCAACCACAATTTATATTCTGGTATCAAAATCTGTTTAAAGCAAAAACATTTTAGGTCCTGGCAAATACCATAAGTCAACATATTGATAGCTTTACATATTTTCTATAGGCAACAAGAAATTAGTTACTTTCATACAAGTACTACTTAAGCAGGACACATCCACCATGTCTATAAAATAGCCCTAATCTTACTGTTATGCACCTTTTTTGCAGACATTGTGAGACATTGCTGACATGTACAGATGTAGGCAACAGATTATACTTACTGCTCGCACTCTAGTGAAACTCATAAATCTGTAAATTGCTTAATTGCAAAAAATTTGTGGTAATCCTGTACTTTAGCGCAGTAAATTATTTGGCAGTGGCTATTTTGCCGTCGACGGCAATTTACCCTCAGAGACTATTTTGCTGTGAGTTATTTGTGATTGGTCAATCTTAATGACGTACTAAACATGTGACTTTTGGTCGTTTCTGATTGGTCAATTATAAAAACCAATTAAAAAAATTTTGCACCCCCAGGTCTCTATCCCCCACCCTGTACACTCCCTTCCAGTGTACACTGCCCCGTACATTTACATACCGGGCCTGCCCCTTCAGTGTACACTGCCTTTCTTTTAAAGCCCTGCCAGGTGAGATTTGAACCCACAACCATGGTATCTCAAGACCAGCGCTCTATCCACTACACCACAGTGTCACTGGTGTACTTATAGAACATTTGGCTATATAAACACACGTGAATGATTACGGCAAAATAGATTCCAAGGGCAAATTGCCGTCGACGGCAAAATAGCCACTGCCAAATCATTTAAGCTGAAAGGGCAGTGCACACTGTAGGGCCAGGCCCGGTATGTAAATGTACGGGGCAGTGTACACTGGAACCCACCCTGTACACTCCCTTCCAGTGTACACTGCCCCGTACATTTACATACCGGGCCTGGCCCTACAGTGTACACTGCCCTTTCAGCTTAAATAATTTACCGTGCTAAAGTACAGGATTACCAACTTTGCTAAGATACCACCAGTAGAAAATGTCTTCCACATCATAAGTGTAGCTTACATTTGTAGTCTTCTCAAAACATGGTGGCTCTGAAAAAATCGTATACATTGAAACCGGGCTAACAGGATCTGTCAAATTCTTTGCAATAAAACAATTTCTGGGGCTACACAAACACTACGATGCAAAATTTTGGTCAAATTTGACCCAGACCAAACAACATACAAAATATTGTTGTATGCCAGTGGTCCCTAAAGTATGACTGCGGGCCAAATCTGGCCTCTTTTTACAATTGCACTGGCCCTTTTTACAATTGCAAAATAAATGTACAGTGCAGTGTTTTCTTGAAAGTGCCACTTCAATCCGATCAATTTGATCACAAAAAGCATAATTTGTGACAGCGAGGGAGGTGATGACCTTTTTTTTTGGAGATTACCTAAATTTTGGAGATGGGGTTAAATCAAAATTACTGCACCACACCAGTGCGATTTTTTTTACACCAGTGCAGTTTTTTGTCGCACTGGTGCAATTTTTTATTGCACTGGTGCAATACACATGTGTAAACATGATTCAAAGGTGCAAATTAATATTTAGGCAATGGCTATTTTGCCATCAATGGCATTTTATCCTCAGAGACTATTTTGCTGTGAGTTATTTGTGATTGGTCAATTTTAATGACGTACCGTAAACCGTGTGACTTTGATTAAAATTGATGTGTTATCTCTAACAGCTTCAGATATACAAGTTTGAAGACGTTTGTATTAGTCTTATTGTAACATTACAGGTCTGCTCTTCTCACTCACGGTCCTTGGGATTACGTAAGTAGTCACGTGATCGCGCCAATCACTCAATTATGAGTAATCAAAGTCACCCCCTTGTTTGGGGTGACTTAACCGTTGATCAAAGAAACACCATAAATAGAGTGACTTGGATTAGTTTTATGATTTTTAAGAAATTTTTGGGGGACCAAAGGTGGGTATATTTACGTTTATGGGGTATGCACACTAATCAGGAGCTGTTAGATCTTAAAAAAGAATGTTTGATTAGTAGCCAAAGCAATTTTCGATTTAGAACGGAATTTTTGATTCAGGCTGTCATAATACCATTCAACTACGCTGCCAACAAACCAAAAATAATTGAAAAAATAGCTAGAAATTTGTATTTAATGCAATTGTAGATGCCAATCACATCATAAATACTGAGACCATACCATGAAAACTGAATATCTTTCTCGATGAAACTGTTTCCCTGATGACCACTATCTGTTAGCCACATTTGAAGAAGCCAAGCTTACAGTTTCAATCGAAGAGTGGTAATTTAATAATATATAAACTCTATTTTGTGATGCTGCCTTTTTGCGCAATAAAATTTGTCGTTGAAATAGTTTTAGTTTAATAAACGGTAAATAACGAATTTTTTTGTGCAAATAATAACAACGTGACAAAACGAAAACAGCAATTGGTAGGCTACTACACAAATAAGTTCTCAGTGATGTACCGTCAATTACGGTAGCCTACCGCACATAAAAGCACAGGAATAGCCAGTGTGAAAATATGGCATAGCTACGACAACAATTCGCAACAGCCACCACAACTAAAAGGCAAACTTTCAATGTCTATAGTAATTACTCCTCTTATATCTCAGTCCGGAGCATTGCAGATGGTATTGCTTGTGGCAGTCATCGCATACGATCCAGCGATCGTCGCCATCGTCTTCCCATAGTTCGCCACATTCATAACAAACCCATTCTTCGTCGGCACCTTCGTTGTTACTTGTTGAGGGTCCTGGTTCATCAGACGAAATCATAGCGGTAGTAGTAGTATTTGAAGTTGACGGTAGATTGATAACGAAGCAGGAGTAATGACTTGACCAGGAGCAATTTTTTTCCCTCTGCAATTTCGACCTCTTTGCTGGTTTGTGCCGTCAATACCACAATGTTTCCTCAACAAGCTCATCACTGAATTATTCAATACAGTTTCAGTTGTTTCATCATCAAGATCTTGATTGAAGCGAGGAATCCTTTTCGAAATCATGTCTCGGTTCAAAGGGTGGAGTCCTGTCGCAGAAAATCCAGACTTTAAGTTTTCTTTTTTGAGGCCGTCAAATAGTTTCTTTAACATAGAGGGAAAAACGGCCTTGGGAACAGTTCCTTTGATTCGAGTTTCTTTTCTCCATTTTTTCTAATATCCTCCTTCATTGCCTTTTTGCAGGTCTAAACAAGGGCGTAGCCAGAAAAAAATTGAGAGGGGGGCCAAATTTTGCAATTTTTAATGTGACGTCATTTACTTGTAACGGCCTTTTGCCTTTCGTGAACTACGCTCGCCGGTACTATAAAAATTGCTGTACAAAACTGAGAAAGTGCGAATGCAATTTCACTAATCTAATGTAGTTTAAACAAGAACGGCCTTAATAATTTAACTTCAGTTATGACATACAATGCACTATTTAAGGAATTTCAAGGAAACCACTCCCACTGGTAGGTTGAACGTTCTAATAAAAGAAGCGACGTCTCGGTAGTAGTCTGCATCGCAGTAAAACAAGAAACCGCTCAGCGAGACGCCTATTTCTTGCAATTACCATAACTTGGATTATCAATTCATCACTCGACTGCGACATAGAAAAAAAACTTCGGCGATATTTAGTGTGTAAAACGTACACATCTTGTTTGATAACATTTGTAAGTTTAAAAACTTAAAAAGCCACCCCCGACCCACCCCACCCCCTTGCTAAAAGTCAACAATAAACTCTAATGTACCTGCAGAGGCGCAAAAAAATTTATGTTTTTATTTTTTTGATACTATTTTGTAATTTGACTTAAAATTCAGGGGGATGCCATGGCCCCTTTGGCCCCCCCCTGGCTATGCCTATGGGTCTAAATACCGCCACGTCGAGGGGCTGGCATAGATGAGTTGTTCGGAGTGGCAAGGTAATACACTTAATGTTGAGATCAATCGCATCCTGAATTACTTCAATCGAAAAATGTGGTGGCAAGTTGTCGCCTATAAGAACTTTCGCTCCAGGTTTTCCAGCAACATTAGACAAAAATACACTACTAAACTAGCCTTCAAACGTCCGTATGTCAAACCATCGGTTGGGTGTTGTATCGTAACTTGCTCCTCTGGGACTGCCTTCCGCCCATGATGTGTACAAATGTTTACCTTGTACACTACCATTGGCGGGAGGAATTCTCCCTTTGCGTTTCCGCAAAACATAACACTGATGGATTGTTTCGAGTGTTCTATTTTTCTTTCAATTCTTCTTATGCCTCTATGCACGATGACCTTTTTCGCTCCAGGATCATCAGTTACGTTCGTTTCGTCATAATTATAAAGATTTCCTGGAGCAACACCTTCCAGTGTTACACTCAGATTGTCAAAATATTTATGTATAGTCTCTTGAGTTACTTCTGCTCTTGTGCCTTTTACATTATCTGAAAGTCTTTGAGTAAGATTATGTCTTTCTTTAAAAGAGTTGAGCCAATCAACTCTAGGCATATTGTTTCGAAATTTTAAATCACAGATTCCCCTTGAGACCAAGTAAGATTTTACTAAGCTTCAAATGTCAAATGCACCAAGTGAAACTTTCCAGTCCGTTAAGACTTCAATTACCCTCACAAGTTTGCTTTCTAATTCTTGAGGTAGTCTTACTTGGCCTCCGGGTTGTTTTTGATGCAAATCTGTAAACTTGTTGTACAAGGTACCGTAAGGAATTTGATATTTCCTCGACGCTTTTTGTATAGAAAGTCTTCTTTCCTTAACTTCATGCACAGCGTTGGCAAGGGCTTCTTTGCAGTAACCGGTTCTGTAATTCCTCGACCCCAACTTTCGTTTGTACTTGCGAGCCATAATTCACACCACTAAACTCAACGACAACCACCAATATTAATCACAATTTCACGTATAATCACAATATCCTCTGCTAATATTTTAAGATTGCCCACTTTAACCTGCAAATATTTAGAGATTTGAAACAGACGACTGCCCCTGCTATGGTTGTTACCTACTTTAAAAAATTTTGCGCCAAAACCCACAAGAAAAAAACGGATCATAGAGTTATCCTAAAAAATTGCCAATGCAAAGGCAGGAATGATCCAAGAACTGGTTGCTAAAGATCAAATAACTGTTTATCAAAGTCACCCCGCGTAATCAAAGTCACCCCGGTTTACGGTACTAAACATGTGACTTTTGGTCGTTTCTGATTGGTCAATTTTAAAAATCAATTAAAAAATTCTTGAACCCTCAAGGCCTGCCCCTTCATGCCCTGTCAGCTGAGATTTGAACCCGCAACAATGGTATCTCAAGACCAGCGAACTATCCACTACACCACAGTGTCACTGGCTGAAATGTAGCAAATATGGCAATTTAAACACACGTGAATGATTGCAGCAAAATAGTCTCCAAGGGTAAAATGCCATTGATGGCAAAATAGCCACTGCCTAATATGTATAATGCATAAAAATTATTTCTTTTACCATCATTTAAACCAATCTTAAAGTTCATATGAAAACTTTTGATTATTTGTATAAAGTATTCACAAAATGATTAAACAGTTGTAAAACAGAATTTTCGTTTCCTTGGACAACAGTTGCTTCAAAACACAAATGCCATAATAACGGTATCCTTGGAGATTGTATCAACATAACCATTTTTTATATTATTGAATTAACTACTATGTATTACATGCATGCAAAATTGATGTAACTGTATACCATCTACTGGTAGTTTGTTTGTATGATAAAATTACTTTTGTTTAATTTTTTAGGTACCTGCACTATAAAATGTCTATACCTGCACTATAAAATGTCTACTATACCTGCACTGTGCTTGTACTATGCCTGCACTATGTCTACTATGCCTGTACTATGTCTACTATCTCCGTACTATGCCTACTATGCTTGTGCTATGCCTATGCTATGTCTACTATGCCTGTACTATGCTTGTACTATGACTCCTATGCCTGTACTATGCTTGTACTATGCCTGTACTATGTCTACTATCTCTGTACTATGCCTACTATGCTTTTACTATGTCTACTATGCCTGCACTGTGCTTGTACAATGCCTGTACTACCAGTATGCCTACTATGCCTGTACTATGCCTACTATGCTTGTACAATGCCTAAACTATGTCTACTATGCCTGTACCTGTTTACTATGCCTACTATGCCTATTTATAACCACCGATACTCTTTTACTGGAACAAGATGTTGCTACAGTCAAAGATGGGTTAAACAGTTCTTCAGAACGTTTCTCAAACTTGTTTGTGGTCTTGTCAACCAAGTTACATCACATAGTTTTCATTGGTGAATTTTGCTTTAGGATGCCAATACTTTTTGCATAGGTTATGGTCAGTGACGTGCGGTGAGACTTTTGGTTGGTGAGGCACAAATAATTTTTAATCAACAACAAATAACAGTCACCCACTAAATAAAATAAAAACCAGCATGCTTCCACATTTATTTGAAAATAAAATCCATTCGCCAATCCTTTTGGACAAAAATATCTATAACGTTGTTGTAAGTTTCCTCTTTATTTTGTCCCAACTTCTGTAATCGCTTCTTCTCAATTGCGATTATTGCCATCGATAAAAGGCGCTTTTCTTCAGTTCGATTACTCTTATACGTTTTGATTCTCTTCAGTGCTGAAAAGGATCTTTCCACCGATGATGTTGTAGCGGGTAGTGCAAGCACTAGCTTCAGCAACTTTGTCGCCTCCGGAACTGTCTGAATTAAATCGTTCTGGTACAAAAAACTGAGAAGTTGTGCTGGACTTTTACATTCATTTCTAACCATTTGTGGGCTGTAGAGTCCAATGAGATCTGCATTTAGTTTTACACAGTCGAAAAATTTGGCATACTTTTCTGACAGGCTCTGTAATTTGGTGTTACCAAACTCTCGAGCCATTTCGGAAAATTTTGAAGAATCGACCAAACCCAGAAAGGACAGTTCACTGAAAGTTTCAAACCTCGGTTTTAGATGAACAATAATATCATCCAAAATATTGTAAAATGTTTGTTTTCTTTTGCTTTTTATTTGACGCACATCGCCGGTGTCAGTCAGATGAAGTGTCGCACATTTCTGCTCAAATCGGTGATAGAAACTGTCAAGCTCTTGTCTTTGTCGCTCAACATAATCGATCGTGTCGCGTATTTGCGCGCAGCAAAATGCAATGTCCATTAATTTGTTTTGCAGCACTCTAAACAACGCATCAGTCTTATTAAAAATCTCCTCATAAGCCATAATCAAAAAGCAGGTATTCGTCTTTAAAAGCCACCACTCAAACCCAGCTGCCTTCATTACTGAATCATTGTCCCACTTGTATTCAGCGTTACCAATAACACGGAAAACCATAAGTAGGCTAGATCAGAGTGGTACATGCTGACAGTTTGCAACAATCTAGAATTTGAGCTCCATCGTGTGAGTGAAGCCCTTGGCAAATGACGCTTCACAACATTATCTGATAAGTGAGAGCGTTTAGTCGATTTACTAAAAAATGCATTTAAACCCTCAAACGTTTTAAAAAATGCTTTACACTCAGGCATGCATTTTGCTGAATGTAAAAGCACCAAGTTCATTTTGTGGCCATAACAATGCAAAAACATTGCTTTGGGCACATCTTTCTTTATCTTGGCTTGCACCCCATTCAATTAAGATGACATTACAGATGCTCTGTCATAAGTCTGCGCTACGAGCTTTTCCACAGAGTTGAACTTTTGTAATATTCCCAAGACATATTTAGCTATTGCAGAAGTTCGTCTGTCATCACTCACATCATCAAACCCCAAAAAAGCTTCTTTGACTATATATGAAGTCTCACATACATAACGAAAAACAACAAAAATCTGGGCCTTTTGCGTAACGTCTGTCGTCTCGTCAACTTCTAAAGCAACAAAGGAGGCTTTATTTAAGTTATATCTTTTCTGATATCAGTTCAAATAACCTCTGCCACTGCCTTCAATTATATTGTTCTATATTCGACTGGACAAACCAGAAAACACTGTGGAAGTCTCCAAATGACGAGAAATTTTTTTATCGTTTTCAGCAAAAGCGTAAATAAGTTCGACGCAATTGCCATGATTAAACGAGGTCATACTCTCATCATTTCCACGAAAGGTCAACTCTAGATTAGCTAGGTAGCATGTTCCACTAATGAGAACCTTTAAAATTTTTCGGTTTTCTTTAACTTTGGAGTTGTAAAGGCTGATATTAAGTCTCTGTTGTTCATTTAAGGCCAAATCAATTTTTGCAGTTTCAAACATTTTGAAAGAAATTTGACTTTAAATGTGAATATTGGATTTCTTATGCTTGCTATGACTTCTGGGCAAATTCTTCAAGTCACAAAATCCAGTTTTAGTCCAAACATTGTCACTTGTTGAGAACAAGAGATAGGGATAGCAAAAAAGACGATTTCTTAAAGCACATCCACACAGCCATTCCTTTCTTGTGTATCACTCCTTATGAAAGGAGCGATTTACCTTTTTTCGTCCAGTTGTCTGAAGCAAATTTTTTACATTTGGAATAGACCTACCTTCTTTGAGATGTTAACTTTAGATTGAAAGCTTAGTTTTCAAAAGTTTCTTAGCTTCAATATTAAATCTTTTTCCATTATCTTTAAACTTAAAACTTATACTGTAGTCGTAAACTTCTGCAATGCGCTTATTCAAACTTGGCGAAAAAAACAAATTATCTTTTTCTTAATAACGTCACTTGTGAAGCATGCCTCAAATTCCTCTCTGTTCAGCATAGATTCGTGGCGATTTTGCCAAAAAGAACAAAGGCACACTTTATTCAGTTTATGAAAATTTAGTGTCTGAAGAGAGGCAAGATTTTCAGTGCCGCACCTCGTTTATATCAGCGATTTTGACCACAAAAATGCGTCATTGGCATAACAACGATTTTAAATTACTGTTTGGCTGTATAAAAGGCAACAACAAAATCGGTGCTAGAAAATAATTTTGAGAAAAAAGACACAACTGACATCAATAAAAACACCAAAAATGTTACAGTTTTTACTAAATTTGCTAATAATATTATCCTTCAATAATCATCATTACAAGGACAGGTAAGGCACTGCCCCACTTGCCGCCCCTGACTGCACGTCCATGATTATGGTACTATTGAATGATTAATCACTTTTACGTCAGCTGTAAGTAATGTCTTTATCCATGTGTAACATTTTCTTCACTTTTTCAAAAACTGCACTCAGAGACCCAATTGAATTATAGCGGTTCACTATCTTGTGACTCCGTGTAGAGAGAAAAACCACGAAATTGTTTATTTATTTAACAGACCCGCTAACTTTCAGCAAAGTCAACATTAGTCCAGCATAAATCACACTAGAATAGCTCAACAGGAGCAAACAAACACAGAGCATAAACAACAAACAAACACAGAGTTGCAGAGATGTTTGAAATCCCTAAGAAGGCAAAAGCCTAACGGTCATGAAGGAGGAAAAAGTGTTTATAAAACTGGCTGGTTAGGAAATCGTCCAAATTAGGAATCGTCCGAAAATAGTTTTAAAACAATTTATTTTCCAAACTCTTTGCCAACTACAAACTTTAAAAAACTCGAATGTCCAAAATTGTTTGCAAGCTCGAAAGACGCAAATCTCCAATTGATTAAAAACATGCAAAAAGAAAGGGATGCTTGGGCCATACTGGTTTGAGGACAGCAGAAGAAGAACAGTCACAGTGAAGTGGCTCATATTTAAAACGTAAACTACAAAAAATTTGCATAGGTTAGCGGCATGCTGATGCATATGCAAAAATAACATGATGTTTCCTACCGAGCTGCTTTGAAATTTTGATTTTATCTTGTTTACTTTTTGTTTAATAAAATTTTTAAAATCTGAAAGAATTGTGAAACACCCTGTAGACAAGGTCAACTCACTGTCGGAGAAGATAATCTAAAACTCAAAAAAATATGAATACACAATACATGGTAAACTAAAAATCTAAACAAATAACCTATGCAGTTTGATAAGCTGTCTCGCCAACAATCAAGAAAGCATACGAGACATATTAGCCACGACACCACTACTAGCACCATAGGAATTGTGGGCAACAAACCAGAAGACCTATAATACAAAAAATGAACAAGTAAATAACGAGCCAAAAGAATAATCTTATCTTACCAAGGAAGATAATCATCAGCAAAGAAGGAGCGGATATAATATGACGTCAGTAAAACTCACTTACCATTAATAAAGATTGCCAAGGTATATGTGACAATAATCCATTGGAAGGAGCCGGCCAGCAAAAGCAAAACAAATTAGTAGGGCGAAAGAAAACAGCAAGTAAGGCCTCTGAAATTGGTTGATTACCAAATGATGAATCAACTAAGTGGGTCTTAGGTGACCAAAGCTTCGCCTATATATATAAACTATAAATCAAGAATAGCTGGAAGTCTGATGACACGCTCTGCTCGACTGCGTCTGAAAACGGGATCCAAGTCAGGAAGTTGAGGTGATTGCGAAGAAGATGAGTCCTCAGAAGATAAACGAACATTTTCTGTAGCCTCACATGTTGAAGATTGTGAAGAATCATCTGAGTGAAAAAGAGGCAAGTGTGGGGTTTTTAGACGGTTGATAGAAACGTTATTAAGTACTCCATTCTGTAATAAAGTAAAGTACTTATCAGCTTTATAGATTACTTTAAACGGTCCAAAATATATTCTTTCCAAGGGAGATCGCGATGCATCTTTTCACACAAAAACATAGTCTGCATTATGTAGTTGTGGGTCAATGAAGGATGCATTAGAAGTAACTAAACGAGGAGGAATTGCACAAAGTGAATGAATAAATTTGTTTAGTTGATAAAAATACTCAAAATAGGAATCAAATTGATATTTACGAAACTCGAAATATTGACCATATTGACCAGTGAGACGTACACTTGAATCAAGGACTAACGGTGCAGATGAACAACCAATTAAGATCTTCTTTTGAAGATCGAATTCCTAACAGAACCCAAAGAAGATGAGAAGTCCAGTCATCATTAGCATGGGCTTTTAGAGAAGTTTTTAACTGTTTATTAAACCTCTCACACGAGCCGTTAGCAGCAGGTGGTATGCACATGTGTCAAAAAGTTTGCATCCCTAGAACGCACAAAGCGAATGCCAAAGATTAGACGTGAATTGTCTTCCATGATCACAGATTATGATTGAAGGGCAAACCAAACTAGCAACCCAATGCAAAAGAAATGCATTAACGATGGTTTCAGTTTCAATGTTACAAAGAGGAATAGCTTCACACTAACGAGTGAATCTATCAACAATAGTTAAGGCATAATAATAGCCATGGGATTTATTTAGAGGACCAATCAAATCAATGTGAATATGGCAAAATCTATCGTCCAGAGCAAGAAAAGTTTTTATTGGAGCTTTGTTGTGAAGTTGTACTTCAGCAGTTTGACAGGGGACACATGTTGTAACCCAATCTTTAATTTTAGAATTCATCCGGGGCCACACAAAGCACTCTTTAATTAGAGATCGAGTAGTCCTTATTACAGGGTAAAAAAGGAAATGAAAAACATCAAATACCTGTTTACGCATGGATTCGGGAACGATCGGCCAAAAAGATCCAGTGGAAACATCATCAATGATGTTAGTGTTACTATCAGATAACATTCGTGTTTCAATAAAAAGGGTGTTAGTATCTGAATTCATCAAGTTTGAAATGCTTGCATCGGCATGTTGTTTACCGCAATGTCGTGCAAGGATAGTGGAGGAAGTTCTTCAAACAAAGCATTGCATTGAGTCCGGGACAAGCAATTTACAACAGCATTCTTTGAACCTGAAATATAAATGACTTCAATAGATTATTGCGCAATAAAATCAATATACCTACTTTGACGTGGTGAAAGGTTAGTAGAAGGTACTACGATAGCATGGGTGATATTTTTCTGGTCAGTGATAATCTTGAAAGAATGTCCTTCAAGAAAATACTTGAAATGTTTTACAGCCATATAAATTGCAGTCAGTATTTTATCAAAACGCTGTATTTCAGCTGCGCATTGTTGAACGCACGGCTGAAAAATGCTAACGGTCGTAACTCACCATTGATCTTTTGATGTAATACAGCTCCAGCAGCAACATTTGAGGCATCAATAACGAGATACGAGAGGCCAGAGTGACTGGAGAGCAAAGTTTGTTTAACACTTCTTGGAAAGCATTGTCCGCGTCTTTAGTCCATTCAATTGCCTTCTTTGAATATTTATGAGGTGAAAGCAACACAAAAATAGGTCTAGTAATTTCTGAACAATTGGGTATAAACTTCTTGTAAAATGCAATCATACCAATTAAACGTCGTAACCGTCGCATATCAGAAGGTTTAGGAAAATTTACAATGGCCTAAATCTTGTCTGCAATAGGTTTTATTCCAGTGGCATCAGTGTGATGACCTAAACAATCCAAGGGCGAAACACCGAATTTGCATTTATCCAAATTAATAGTTAGTCAGTACTCAGAAAATCTTTCTAATAGCTTTCGCAAATGAATTAAGTGTGTGTCATGATCTGGACTGAAAATGAGAACATCATCTAAGTAAACGAAGACGGAATTAAAATCTGATGTAACTTAATTGATAAATCTTTGGAAACACTGTGCCGAATTTCTAAGTCCGAAAGGCAAATAATCCTATACAAAAGAACCAAAAAGAGTGATGGTACAAGTTTTATTCACAGAGTCCGGGTGCATCAAAATCTGATGGAAGGCACTTTTAAAATCAATTAAGGAAAATACTTTGAAGCCATGAAGAGAATTGACAAAATCGTTTAATATCGGCAATGGATAGGAGTCATGCTCTGTAACCAGGGATGTGGAAGCGGTTATTTTTCAAACGCTTTCGCTTCCGCTTCCACACCTATCGCTTCCGCTTCCGCTTTCACCAACAAAAAACGAAAAAACAACCGTTGACAATTTTTTTTAACTTTTGTGGGTCTGTAGCCTGCCTTCTCCTACACTTTATCATTTTGAGAAAACCAAAACCTTCATTTATTGCTATTACTTTACCTACTTCGCTTAAGCTTATTGTTTCGAACTACTCTGTGTTTGTTTTTCTTAGATATCAGAACTCGCGTTGAATGTAGAACAGTGCTTTTCAATCTTTTTGTCATCGCGGAGCCCTTAATGTACTTTCGCGATTGTCACGGAACTCCCACTAACAAAAATTTAGAAATCACAAATTGCTTGCAAGAAAATCAAATATTTCGTTACTACAATTCAAAAAATAATTAAACACTTCAACAAATAGACAGTTATTACAAGATCCTCCACTACTTACAACTACTTTTACAACAGTTAACTTAACCCGTTTCTTACCAATGTCACCATATGGGAACATATAATCAATCACGTGTTTCTTTCTTAAATAACGAATTTTTGTAGCATTAAAAAGCAGCAAAAATGATACAAGGAAACATTTTTCTTTAGCTTTCTACAGTTTTTGGTGTGGTTTATTGCATTGTTTGAGAAATTTTAAAGGTGGAAAATGCCGTGAAATAAGCTTTAATCACGTGATCAGTTTCCATGGCAATATCACGCTCGGGTAACATTTTTGGTGGTTAGCGAAAGTGTTTCATGAAAAAGTCTTCATACCGACGTGTAACTCATGCTACTACTACATCAGAAGTGAGAAACCTAGTAGAAACAATAGAAAGAACAAGAAGTGTAGTTCTACTCACTCCTGCTGGTGGCGATGAATGTGATGAAGCAAGTGATAATGAAGAATTCCTCAAGGCTTTGAAACGGCTTTTGAGCCTGCTGGTGAGCTCAAAGTGAAAGAACATATAGATGATGTAGAGGAGGATCAAATAGGTTTTCTGACCGAGAGAACCAAAAAAAGAAAGCGAGCTTCAAATAAAAGTACGAGTTGCGACTAAAAGCATGTGTTGGGGCGTGTACCACGATGCATCCTGCTTGTAATTTTGAATAAAAAGTAAAAAAAATATTTTACAAAATTTTTTTATTTTTGAGTTTTTTTGCTGCAACCCGCCAATGTTCCCATATGGGAACATATGTGTATCTCAAAAACCTTTTTAGCTAGAAAGATAATTTTTTGTATATCAAATCAACGGTTCAGTTTAGTCTTATACAGCGCAATTGAATAAAAATAGACAACTGGAACATGTAGTGGTAAGAAATGAATTAATGCTTCTCAGATCTAAACCGTATGATTACATATTACAGCTCTCGACAATAACCTGTCGTCACAACAACAAATTACACTGTATAGCGTTGATTTTCCCTCTCTATCCTCAACTAACTCTGACTTTGAGTTAAATTTAACTCTAATTGTCATTACCGACCTTCTATCCGTCCTCAAAACACGTATTGACTCCGATCTTGTTGGATAGTGAAGTGCGAAATTTCTGTGGTGTATATAGTATGTACATGTAAAGCGATCAAAATTGAACTGCATCAATCAACAGCCGCCTTAACGTGGTGGTGCGGTCCCCGACCCGTTTGGATTGAGTCAAAATGGCTGTTGGCCTTCCCAAGGGTTCCAGTTACCCCAGGCACTCCCCTCACACAAACCATTTTTTTGCCGTGCAGCCCCCTGAACGACCGCAGAAGGGTAGCACGCAGCCTCTTTAAAATTGGCCTGTCTTCTCCTGCCTTTCTCTTGAATGTCTTCTCATTCTTCTCCTTGTCCTGATGAGCGGCAACGTTCATCCTAACCCTTGCTCTGTCTTTCCCTATTTAGTGTGCGCTGGAAATGTGACCTGTAGGGGTAGGACAGTGCAATGATGCTCATGCTCTAATTGGGTTCATTTAAAGTGATCACTACTCTCCTATTCTAGATTCAAAACTCTTGGCAGCTCTCACTTCTGGAGCTCCCCTCCCTGCTTTTTTTTGGAGATTCTACACCTACCAGCACTGTGCCTTCCTCCTCGGACTCCTCCAGCTTGTATACCTTCACTGCTCAATCTGGCCCCCTTCCGCTAATGCAGCACTCGCACCCCACCCTCACCTTCAAACTTCTTATCCTTTTTCTGCCCACTTTGTATCTTCTCCTTCTGCACCCTCACCACCGCCTCATGCTCCTGGCTGTTTCTTTTTACCTCCTGCTTTCTCTTCCCCTCCCTAACTCTCTCAGGGTTCTTCAATGGAATGCTGGGGGTATCCAAGCCAGGAGCACTAAACTACTACACTTTATTTCATCTCATTCCGTTGATCTTATTTATATCCAGGAATCTAACCTTGATTTATCTTCCTCTTTTCAGATCCCTGGATTTTCTGCTCTGCGATTTGATCGCACCCACTCTCGATCTGGTATTTCTTCTACTGATGTCGCAGCCGCTAGCGGCGGCGTCATCATTTTCGTCAAGCAGAGCTTATTCTCCTCTGAGCTTTCTACCTCCTCTCTTTCTTCGCTTGGCCCCTACTCTGTTTATGTAGAGGTCAACATCTCTCCAAACGACTCCTCCTCGCTCTTATTTCTTAATGTTTATGCTCCCCTATTCGTTCTTCTACGAAGGATAGCAGAAGCAATTTCTTTTCTTTCTCCATTCTTCCCCCTATGTGGAAGCGGAAGCGGTGGAATTTTTCGCGCTTCCGCTTCCACAGAAAAAGACCGCTTCTGCTTCCAGCTTCCGCTTCCGCTTCCACATCCCTGTCTGTAACAGCATTGAGAGCACAAAAGTCAACAGTCAAACGATACTTACCTGGTTGCTTCTTTTTGGCCATGTGTATGGGTGATCCCCACGGGCTGGTTCCGGGTCGAATGATCTTCGCAACCAGTAATTTGTCGATTTCTTTTTTTTGCGATTTTCGTCATCTCAGGATTTAACCTGCAAACTTTACTGCGGATAAGTTGACCGTTAGTTTTGATGACATGACAAATATCACTTTCGATATTGGTGGGTCGTTGGAAAAGCAATAAGGATGAAAAGTCGTTGATTATCATTTGTTTGTAAACTGCAGTATTAAAACTTTGCTCTTTGGCAATTAATACTTTACAAGGGGTTTTATGTGACACTTCAAAATTAGGCTCAGCAAGTTTAAGCAAGTTAGACTTTTCGGTTTCTATTAGACGTATAGCACCAACATCAATAGCAAGCTTGTAGTAGGATAAGAAGTCTGCGCTGATAATAGCAGTGGCAGTGTCCGCGACAACAAAGTTTTATTTCATTTCTTTTTGACTAAGGCCTATATCAATCGGTAAATTACGCTTACCGTAAGTCTTCACTTCAGTCAGATTTAAGGCAAATAGGTTGCGAGAAGAAGCAGGTTTTTCATTATCCACATAAGACAAGGGAATAATACTTACAGTGGAGCCAGAGTCAATTAAAAATTCCATGTCCGATAGAGAATCCTTCACAAAAACCAAGTTAGAAGACGAAAATGGCTTACGACTTGTGACGGTCGCAAGCCAGCTTACACGTTTTTTTGATTCATTTAAACAAGAGAACATAGGACAAGGTTTTCCATGGCATTTCCTAGCTTTGACAGGAACATACTTATAGTGGTACCAGCACAACTCAGGCACGTCGTTGGGATTAAAAGGACTACAATCACTATTACGTGAATAGTAATTGTCAGGTCGCCTCTGGTAATGTGTATTGTTTGAATGATAAGAGCCGTCGTTAGGTTTTCTCTCATTTCCATATCTTACTGCAGAAGGCCCATGTTACAAGAATAGAAGTTCGATTCCTGATTAAGCACAGCTTCGTAAAATTGTAAATTAGGCGATTTCGTATCAGATGCATAGGACGATTGGAAATTATATTTTAACCCTTTAAGGATCATAAGATTCTAATTGATAACATTTGAAACAATTCCATAATTTCAATAAAGCTTTAGCTATCGACCATTTCATTGTACTCTTTTACAAAGAAGAAGTGAAAACTCTAACTTTTTCGTCTAGCTCTTTTTAGGAGTTATCGCTAGAATGAAGCCTGGTGTTGATGGCGAGGTATTTATAGCGAATAAAGCTAATGAAAATGTCGGAACGTTCTGATTGGAAGACAACCAGACGTTTCGTCGAGTCCGAATCAATCATGTGATTTTAGTGTGTAGACGAATTCTTTCTGGCAACAAAGCTGTGGTTTAGGCATCTTGATTAAAGTTGCTTCCAAGGCAGATAAGTGAAAAAGTGTTCTTCCTTTAGCCAAAATAGAAAATTGGTTGTAATTGTAGTAAGAGGCGCATTTTTCATTGTTGAGGAGGTGTTGTCCAATTGCCGAAGTACTGGTATGGTTGGATTGAAATAAGGCAAGATTTGGTTGAGATTGATTTCTTATTGCTGTTGGTATGTGCTGTTTCATTCTATCCTGCAGTCTTTGAGATGTGCGCCCTATGCACCGACAATCACAGCAGCACACGTATTGATAAACGATCATACTTTGTTGCGTGGTAGGCACGACATTCTTGCGGACCGTTGGAAGCATTTTTCTTGTGGAAAACACTACAGGAAGTTTTACTGCACCAAAACATGAACTGACAGCAGTTTTGCATTAATTTTCAAAGTTTGTGGAGATATTGCCCATCCATTGTAGCTTAAGGTAAACTGGACATTTTTATGGTCCTTCCTTTGATGGTACAGTAGGCGCCGCTTATTATGACCACGGATAATATGACCAGCCGCTTATTATGACCAATTTGGTACGGTCCGGAATTTCTCCATTTAAAATTCTCCGTTTGATATGACCAAATTTCGGATAATATGGCCAACATTTTCTCAATCTTTCTTGTTACAGTACAGTATTTTTTCCCCGCCACGTACTTATAACTTCGCCTTTTCAACATATTGTTACACACTGTATTTAATTTTACTGTCACTTGTAGTGTTAAAGTACTGTACTTTGTTTTACTGCCAACGTCACACTGTTACTTCGGGTAAATGATGAATTTGACGTTACTTGGACTTCTTGTGGCTTACGGCGTCGATTCAGGAGCTGTTATGGCGACTTCGGTTTTTATAACCATTCGGATATTATGACCAAAATGGTCTGGTCCCAAGGTGGTCATATTAAGCGGCGTCTACTGTAATTTAAACTCTTCAATCTTCCTTTTTATTCTCGAATTTATTACATTTTCTGGATAACCATTGGAGCAGAGAATTGATCGAATGAAATCTTTCATGAAAAATTTCATTCAATATTGATACACGAAAGATTTTATTCGATATTATTATCTTTAAAATTTATCTTTCATAAAAGATAATCTGTTGAAATTTTGGGCATATAGCACGTTCTCCAATGTTACTGACCGTTAATTTCCACCTACTTTGAGTTAACTTTGGCCCTTGGGTCTTTAAGATATCAGGAATGTGGCCCTCCATGGAAAAACTTTGGGGACCACTGTTAGTAGTATCTAATATAAATTTCGAGCCCCTTTTTGCGGTGGAATTGCGGTGGACTACATCATTTCCGAACGTGACTTCCGAACGTGGTGATACATGAACTTGAAGTACATTGTAACAGCTTGTAAATCGTGTAACAACTTGTAAACAAATAGCAACACAAAGACAACGTGTACCAACTTGTAACAACTTGTAAATAACAACTTGAAAACAAATGTCAATACAACTTGAACAAATGTCAATAGAACTTGAAAAGAAATGTAAATACATGACAACTTGAAATTGATTTGTTATAGGCACCCCTCTTGAGAATACCGCCACTTCGATATTAACTGCATTTTTGAACATATGGTCCACAAGGCAGTTCTTTGCTCGAGCTAGAAATCTATCACGGAAATATAAACATTTGGGTGTGAAAGTCTTGAACCAATCACAAGTGGATGCTGAATCGTGACTATCAACAAAAGCCGACGCCAGCGGAAGTTAGAAAGCTCGGAGCTGATCACGTTTCTCTAACGTCAACTAAGGTCTTGAAAATTAGATATAAACAATTTTAGCAATGAGCGAATTATTATTTTTATCTGCATTACACCACTGTTTTTATTTCACCACTGCTTTTATTGCACAATTGTTTGAAAGAATAAGACAAGTCCAGACAAGTATAATGATTCTTTTTTTGTGCTAGCTGCTGTGTATATAAACCGTGTTTTTTGGCAAGAAAATCAGAAGAAGAACAATGGAAAACTGCAGTGAAACACACACATCCATCACTGATGAATTTGAAAAGCGAGCGGAGAATGTCGACATTACAACTACTCATCCCCACTCTTCATGCTATGAAGGGTTGATGGAACAAACAGAGTTGTTGAGATGTGCAAGAAAACACCAAGAAGAAGCAAGAAAAATACGAAAAATCTTCCTCGACATTGACAAAGAAGGGAAATCAATACCTGCAGACGGTGAGATGCTGAGAAAAGGCGTGCTGACTGTCTCAAGAGGAAAAGCTCTCTTTTCAACCGATCAACTTATTCAAGTGTGTATACATATGTTTGAGGGTCTACCGTTTGTGGCATTCAAAGGCCCAACAGACGCCAGTCCTTATGCAGTGGTCATTTTCTCAGCTGACTGTCAATACGGTGATGTATGCGAAGTGAAAACAAGATTGGAGATTTTCAAAAAGGAGGCAGCTGTAGAAAATTTCCTTATCAGATTTAAAGTGGAATCTATCTTTTCACCCGAGAAATATTTTCAACATCTACAAGATCGATCATCCGGATTCATCATTAGAAATGAAAACTGTGGTATCAGCATGGAGCTAGCCACTCTTGTGAAAACCTTGAAAGAGGTGAAACACACAGCCGGGAAGAAAAAACGCTCAAGTAGTCTGCCTAGAAGTACTGAACTTTATCAAAAGAAGAGAAAACCCTCTCCACTAAATATAAAACAATGAATGTGTGATTCTTTACAGTGTTTAACGCATGTATTTATCTTTAGGTTTGAGTAAATTTGTTTAAAATGCTGTGTCCTTCTTTCGAATCTGAAGAAACGCGGATCATATCCTTCACAGACAATTGGCCTCATTGAGTCGATAATTTAAGCCCTGAACGAATGGCTAAAGCTGGATTTTTATACAGAGGAAGTGATGATCGAGCAATATGTTTTCACTGTGGTCTCTGTTTTTATCAGTGGGCGGATACTGACATCCCAGAAATTGAGCACGCGAAATACTGGTCCGCGTGTGCGTATTTAGAAAGAACGTTTGGAACTGCCTTCATCACCCAACACAACAACTTTCGCATCCCAGAAGAGGAGTTTTGTCGGGAACTCGATTCGGGTTTGCTACTCCTAAAGAAGTAGCAGATCCAACACTAGCGAGAAACCCTCCAGTTGAAAATGAAGAATCGAACATAACCCCCCCTAACTGAAGCAAAAGAGTGTGACACATCTCAAGAACTTGTATGCAAAGTGTGTTTTGATTCTAGAATTAATGCTTTGACCATGCCGTGTGGACACTGCTTTGGTTGTTTAGCTTGCACAACAAAGCTTTATTCAAAGGAATGTCCCTTATGCCGCGTGATTATTTTGGAAGTGAATCGTATTTATATTGTTTAATAAAAAACACTCGATTGTATTCAATTCTGTTTATTACACGTAAAACAGTTACATTTTCAGTAAATTCTAAATAAAGCGTTCAACAGTTTTATCATTTAAACTAACATTATCGGAAAAATGAGTCAATATCTTGGAAAGAGAGCAACCACGCGAGCAAAATAAGATGTAGTACACGGTATAATGTCCACAGACTTCAGATATTAAACTCTGAAGGGTCTTTGAGTTGTAGGTCCAGGATGAGGAGTGAGAATCTAAAAAATCCGTCAAACCATAAATAATTGGATGTAGACCATAGCTATCGAAAAACTCAGCAGATCTTTGATTGTTGAAAAACATAGCAACCCAGTGCTCTCCAGGGGCAGTGCTTGGATCGGTGTTAACAACATAACTCCCAGGATACTCCACAGTAGGTAGCTGATCTTTAGGATAAACGTTTTTAAAAATCTTTTTTGTGCAGGAGTCATTTTTTAATATCCTCTCAATCTGCAGTGTATCCATCAGTAATCAGCAAAAACGTTTCTATCTCTATCAATTCGAAGTAGGTTGTCAAATTCTGCATGAATGATATCCCGACGCAATGGCATAGTGGTTAGAGCGTCCGCTTCGCAGTTGGTAGACCTGGGGTTCAATCCCCTCGTCGAGTCATACCAAAAGACTTTAAAAAATGGTATTCACAGCTTCCCTGCTTGGTGCTCGGCATTTAGGGGAGGTCATGGAGAACAAGCCAGCAAGTTCGCTTGTTGTGTCCTTGGGCAAGGCACTTAACGAGACGCCCCACCTTTATGTGGAAGACAGGTGACCCATAAACCTCGAAAAAGGCAACTCCCAAGCGAGTGCGGACTTCCCGTCCAAAGTATAGCGATACAATTCGCTTTCTCGTGAATGGAGGATAAATATGGCAAATAAAACAAAACAAACAAAGAATGATGACATTCATTGTTTCTGTAGGAGGAGTAGAGAAGTGCAACTCCAGACAAATGTTTCCAGTTTTTACCAACTGGAAATGAGAACAGGAAGCGGACATATCCGGTGTAAGGTCTATTGCATACAAAGAATGACCAGCAGGATAGGAATCGTGAGAGATTCTGTTTCCGGAGTCGTTGTAGTAAAGACCGAAGTCAGTAAAGAGTGACAAAAAACTTCGAATATAGCGGTTTTGACTGTAGTTTAATTGCAGAGGATTAGAGGGTATTTGCTCCCCATCTCCGTACAAAGAAACAAAATTGACTGAGCAGTGTTTGAAGTTGAAAGGATTTTTTCCAATAGCTCCGTTGAAGGCTTCATTTTCAACCAAACCGAAGACTATCCGCCGCGGTAACTGTCCTAGAAAAAGATTCTCTTTTGAGATTGAATAAGTACCACGCGGGACTGTAAAGCTTTTTACCTCTACTCTCCGAATAGGATATTTTGCGGAGGAATTTTGTAAAGTCCAAATATGACTGAGTTGTACCGCGTTGCTAGGCACCGCTTTCCGACAATAAAGTGAAGCATTTGTAAGTTCAACCATGTAATCTCCTGACCCCATCAAACAAAAAACATCTTTCGATCTGTTCAACTGCAGCTTCACCTCCACTCCACTTAAGAGATAGCGGTTTTGGAAGCATAAATCTAGATGGAGTTTACCAATTATGTGTAATTCTTTGCTGCCAGCTGCTAACTCTTTCCGTTTTTAGAAACCTTTATTCGCATTTGTTAAAGAGTCAAATCTGCTTGCTGTGTCTCCATACCAAAAAAAACAACTTAACTGAGATTTTTTGGCTTCCTCCCCAAAACTTAAAAGCGTTTCGATATAAGCTCGATAAGGGTATGTGTTAGACGCTTGGGTGACTAAAACCCCATTTAAATATAAATCACATTGAGACCATAAAGCGTGTAAGAAATTGCACACAGGAGCAACATTGCTATCATTCGCTAAAAGTGTTCCGTCTTGTTTTTTAATCCTCGCGCGAACATGCAGTAAAGTATTTGAAAAATCGATGTAGGAGCTGTTTTCTCCTGGAATGAGAAATTCAATAAGCCCATTATTTGATAAAATAGAGACAGGATTGTATTGAATGTATTTTCCTTTCTCCAAAGAAGTTTGAGATGGAGGGACAGAGAATAAATCCAACTCCTCTTTAATCGATTCGCACGACTCTGTATGAATCAGACTTGCCATCTTAACTGAATATGTCTGTTTGGCTCTTTTCGCTTTTGAAGAGGATTTCTTTTTTCTTTTTGTGGTTTTTTTAATTCTTTTTCGTTCCCCCGGAAACGTGGTTACTTTTCATAGTAAATTAAAACCAGTCTCTTTTGTTCTGTTCAGAGCAGCTTGTTTGAGGTTCTTACTTTCCAGAATATCAGCAACAAAGTTGGTTCCACTTTTCAAAACCTCCTTTCCTACAGATTTAGCTCCTCGCTTTACAAGAGGTAAAACTGATCGTCCTAAAGAGGCAAAGATGTTTCCTAACCCATAGCCTAGCTGCCTTTGCGAGCTCGAGAAATATCCTTTTCCGATCTGGGAGAGATAATAATCTTCATACACTTGAGGGTTACAGCAACACCGTGGTCTCATGTTGTTAACGTTCTCCAACAAGGTCTGTGAAAGTAATGTGTAAATACAAGATGTTGTTTTCTTTTAACTGGCCTACAGTTAATTTTTTCAAGCGTTGTTCTCATCACGTATCCGTTGTAAGGCTCTCTGATTGTTTTGAGATTTGACTAGCGCTCGGAGTTTGATAAAGAGCATTCTTTTTTCTTTTGATTACTGGCGATGGTAGTAGATATCCTAAACAGCTAGATAACAGCGAAATCCAGAGATTAATGTTCTCGTTTCCAGTAGTGATGATGTAGATGCTAAACCCAACCACCAAATAAATTGCAATATTCTGCGAGAAAAACACAATTTCGCTTTTAGGGATGTCTTTACCACAAAAAGACCAATCACCCATAATTTATAAGATCTTTCTCTGTAATCCAAGAATTATATTTTTCTGGGTACCCCGACCAACTCACTAGAAATTCCGCTCTTCCTCGTCTCTTACGCTTCTTTAAAATGCTGTTGATTTCATAAATTTCATTATCTTTTATAGACAACTGCAACTCTTTTTCATAAAATGTTCCCATAATGGGTTCACCGCCAAGATCTTTTAATCTATAATACGGTGGGTTTCCGGGAAGAGCTTTCTGTACGATGAATAATTCCTTTGACCAGTTTTGTTCATAACCCTTTCGAAAAAGGTTTTTTATCAAACTCACGTGTACAAAATCGTTTTCAGATAATTTCGGTTTCTTTTTCTCTGCATCTCCGTATTGTCGAATCCACAGTGTTTGCTGATCTTCATGTCTAGCTGCTCTAGCAGCTGAAGGAGTGGTTTTTATTGTTCTGTCATAGCTGTTATTGTAAGAAAACATCAAGTCATCCAACACATCAATGTATTTGAATGTATTATTAGCTTTAAAATATCGCCACAGCTTTGTTTTCAAAGTCCTAATTAATCTTTCAGCAAGAGCTGCTTTCGTGTCAAAATTATATGTCTGAAAAAGTGAAATGTTTTGTTGTCTCAACCATTTTTCTAACGCTTTGTTGGTAAATTCGGTTCTGCGGTCGGTTTGCAGATAAACAGGATTGGGAGCACGATGGTAAATATTTTTAAAAGCTTGAATAACAGCTGTCGATTTTTTACTTTTCACCGGCTCACAATAAGCGAATCTGCTAAAAACGTCTATGACAATGAGAAGAAATTGATTTCCGTCGTTGCTCTTTTTCAAAAGCGAAAAATCTGCTAGATCAGCCTGATGTTGGAAGTCTGAATAAGGGGTGATTGTTTTCCTTCTTTGATATTTTTTTCTTGCTGGTTTAAAAAGCGTATACACATCCTGAGTTTCCAACCACTTTTTTTAAAGCTTTTTGAAATTTAACAACTCCAGAAAAGGATTGAGGTTTTTTTAAAGAGTAGTAACGAGCAAACTCTCCCATAACCAATCTCAGAGCTGGTGGACTGGTTTTGGTTTTATACCGTTTCACCTTCTTTTATAACTGACTCAGTTTCTTCCTTCGAAAATGGAAGGTAACAATCACCCGCCCCTTACGAAACCGAATCGAGTCCCCTTGATCATCACGAAGATTAATTTGAATTTCTGAGAAAGATTTTTTCATTACTGGTTGGTATTGCAATTTGTCGTATCTTTTACTAATAATGGAGCCAGACTCCCCCTCGGTTGATATGTTCGCCAATAACGGCGCAAGCGTGTGGCCGACAATACGATTCTCAATGACGTCACAATACACATAAATATTGTTTATTGGATTCATATTCACCACGCGATCAGAGCAAAAAATACCAACATTATGGAATGTACTCTCTGCAAACCCCAACATTTCAGTTAGAAAAGGGGCAAAATGAACCAAAACCGATGGCCTCGCCACTCCATCATTATCTATCCTAGTAAGGGCGGAGGAGTTATTCCTTATATTCAATTGAACTAATTGTGAATTATCATTGTACCGCAAATCTAATAAAAAATCGATTGGGTTTGTCAAAGTACCATTCTTTATGAGCTCCTCATTCTTCGCTTGGAAATCATCCTTCATTTGATTCAGCAATAAACGGATTAGTTGTTTTGGTTCTTGGTAATACCCAGATGGTAGTTTTGTTTTAATGTGGATCTCACCTCTTTGATAGATGACCCAATAGCTTGTTGTATCAACATTATACCACGAATGATTAAACTGAATTTCCGCCAACCCCACCTCCCAAGACCCTGGAAGCTGTAACTCTTTGGGTAAATGAACAATGTAGTCTGAAATCTTATTTTCTGGGTAATAATCAGGCGAAGAATTGCTAGGTAAAGTTACATACATCTTGAGATGGTGAGTACTTTCAGTGTCACACAACAAATGGTAACATTTTTCTATAGAGGGGATTTATATCTCAAAAATTTTTTCCTTAAGATTTGTTTCAAGTGAGATAGGTTTTGATTGACACCACATTTGTTATGACACAAAAATATTTCTCTCTCATCTATACTTCACATAGCAGGTGAGTGGCTACAAACATGTTTTGAAATGAAGTAAATTATTCAGAGAACAACACAGATGAGTTGCAATGATACTAGACAATTCAAACTTTTAACACTCCTAGACACAAAAAAGTATTAGGAGAACAAATTAGGGTAATGCAATTTCTCTACTACATTTGCAATGATAATTAAATCAAACATCTTACAATTCCAAAACACAAACATCACTAAGAAAACAGATTATTGGTGATGTAGTTACTTTGCAATGATAAAAGACAATTCAAACAACTGTTACTACTTCCAGACACACAAAATAAGAGAGTAAATTAGGGGTAATGCAGTTTCTCTGTTACATTTACAATGATGAAATTTTCAAAAACATTCACAATTCTCCAACACCAAATGTAAAACTCTTTCCCTCATCTATACCAGTCCTATTACATGGCTACAAACATGTTTGAAATGAAGCAAATGACTTAGAGAACATCACAGATGATAAAAGACAACTGAACTATTACAACCCATGGAAACACAAAAATTATTAAGAGAGCATTGCAGTTCATACTTTCTCTGTATCCTCATTAAAGAGTTTTTTTCAAAGCAGAGATAGTTTCATTCTTGATCAGGTACATACAACCGAATTTTGTTTTCTTCAGGATCTTTCTTGGTTGAGTAAATTCTTTTACTACAATGATTCTTTTTTGTGTACACAGTTGAAAGTAGCATATTATTATGACTGTAGCAGTTTTGTGGATTTCTTTGGCATTGTTTAAAATCAAATTATGTTACTAGAATCTAAAACAAACAGCTGTTAATATTGTTTCAAAAACCGAGGTTTGAAGTTTGACATAACTCTGTAATTCCAACAACTAACTGAATCAACACAATTCTAAAAAAGAGCTAGTGACAACCCCACCTTTTACTAGAACATTCGATAGCTTTTCTCTTTCAACACGTTTTGACAGCTACAATTAAAATCTATCGGTAGCATGTTTTATTATATTTGTTCAGGATTTAAATCTTCGACATGGTAGGGTTGAATTGCTTCAAAATCTTAGGTATTTGGTCTAACAACCGTGTTCTCTACACTCCAAAATATTGTGAAGAATCACAAACTCTCCCAAACTAGGGATTGAAACTGCTCGGAGCCGGGTGAAGGTTTGGTCACTTTTTTGATTTTGTCTGTTATTAGTTTTTTAATATTGCTTTGAGGAATAGGAGTTTTATCAAAAATTAATTCTCCTCTTGAATTCCACTAAGCAGAGCTGTTGTTCTCAATCGATTCTAAAAGCTTCTTGGCTTGAGTTAGATTTTTCTTGGTGAATCCTTTCAAAATGTCTTTCGCTGGGATAGGTTTTTCTTCCTCCTCCAACACCAACCGCGGATTTATGGTTCTTTCTTTCAATGATAAATATTTTTGAAAAACTTGGTTGTATTGCTTTATCTTCTCACTTTCCTCCAGATCAGATTTCAAAATTTGACTCATTTCTTCATCAAGCTTAGACATCTCTTTCTGCATTGGTTTTCTGTAAGAGTTAGGGTCTACTAAAATCATTTTCTTCATTTCTTCACAAGAGAACCTACAAGTCCAGCAATGGTGGGCACAATGGCGAATAACAGAGCAGTTAAGAATCCACCTCTTTGGATTAACTTCCGCTTCCGGTTGACACTGATAGGCTTTGTCAGCTTTTGAAGAGTTTCTTTATACGGCTCAAGTCTTTTTTTCTGTTTTGTTATCTGAATATTACCTTTTAAAAGATTATGACAACAATCCGCTAAACAATGAATAAAATCCGGCGGAGAGTTGTTAATTACAGCTTTTACAAATTTAGGTTTTGCTTTGTGGAGTAGTTTCAAAGTTGGGTAGTTCTTTTTCAGTCTCGTTGTCATGTCAAGACATACACGAACTGCTGATCTTCTGGGAATATACCAGTGTGAATTCGAATCTGATCAGGGGTTTCAGAGCAAAAATTGAATAGAAGGTATCCGTGGGCTTTTTTTGTAGCATCTGCAAAGATGGTTTCTATTTCTTTGGTATGTTTTACAAACGACTGTCTCGCAATAAATGATAGTTGTTGACTATCTCGGGGTTTTTTTAACAGAACCACAATCTGAGAGTTTAGGGAGATTGTTCTGATCCCCCGGAAAAAAAGATTCTGCACGAGATAAAAGACTGTCAAATTCAGATGATGGCCCCCTCTCGTGAAGAAGTTGGTCACCATATCAAGCTTCTGACCCATTAAATCGTCTAGAACTAATAATGTTGGCTTACCATCAAAGTAGTCGAAGTCAGGGACCCTGTGAATAAACTCTGCTTCGATCTGGTCATACGCTTTTTGCCATATATTATAACACCAAACAATTCGTTCTGGCAGGGGGCTCATCAAGCAATCAAGATTTTTAATAAACTTACAAAATAGCTCTTTCCACAGGCGGATGGGCCACATACCATAATAGTGGTAGGGGTGGAAAGATGGAACATTTTGAAATATTGAAGACAGTGCAAAGGTTTTAGTATTTATAACACTAATCTTTTTTTCAGAAACCGTACTCACTACAAGGTTTTTGTAGACTCACAAGCAGGGTTGTGTTTGCTTCTAAGAGTTACATATATTGAACTGTTATAGCCTCTATCTAATCTTTTTTCAACTGTTTTGTATTCGTTGTGCGGGAAAAGTTGTAAAGTTTTTTCTGTAGAGACAACTACCGGAAAACGTGTATGCTATAAAAAGCGCTATCACAATCTCAATAATCACAAAATCAAGCAAAAAAACGTGAGTAAAAATGACAGAAGTACGCTGTTATTTTCACTAACTGTTTTTGTTTTACAGAATGTATCAGTGTATGATATGTTCAAAGAACTTTTCCACTATGCAGGCGGTGAAGGATCACCGTCGCATGAAACATTTTCTGATTTTTTATCAGTAAGTATTTGTATAAAGTTTCAACCCCAGTCAAATCAAGAATTTAACTATTTTTCAGATGCCCTCTAAGCAGGCAAAAATTTAAAACGAAAAATGGCTACTGGAGGCATTTCCTCCGATGCTACATAAAAAAAGGCAGAAGGGTAGAGTTCCCTTTTGTTAATATTATAGTAAGTTTCCCTTCTTGTAGTGATTTTGACTAAATATATCTATTTCAGATGTGGTGGGTGTTATATTTAGATTAAAGATCTCAGCGTCAAGGTTGTGACTAATAAAATCTTTTTAATTTCAGCTGTGACTACAACCCTAAATATCTCAACAACAACTAGATTGTGATGTTTTGACTAATGATACCTTTTTTTATTTCAGGTCTGACGACGGTTTATTTTATTGTGTAGTAGTATCCGTGTTTGTGTATTAAGCAGAGAATAAAAAAACTGGCAAAAACAACTCAACAATACTTGCATAAGACTGCTTCAGTTATCGCTTGCATGTGCGCGTGACGTCATTGATTTAGATCGACTAGTAAGTATGAAGCGATTCAATAAGCAATCACGCTTCACAGATTTGATGCGTATTTTACTACGACTAACGTCACGCTTCACTGACTCGATTCATCAGCAGACACGTTATGACTAAGAGCGGCGTCGCACTTCACTGATTTGATGCGTATTTTACTACAACTAACGTCGCGCTTCACTGACTCAATTCATCAGCAGACGTGTTACGACTAAGAGCAGCATCACGTTTCACTGATTCGACGCGTATTTTACTACGACTAAGAGCGGGCATCGTGCTTCGCTGATTAACTTTATCAACAAACACCTATTTTTACTACAGCTAAAGGTTACTTCACGTCGTTCTCGATTAGCAGAATAGATTGTATTTCAACAAGAGTGAATAAAACACAAATTCAACAATTGACAGCAAAACAGAAGCAGGTGAAAAGTAACTGCAAAACAAGTTATAAGTCAAGCGGAATGGTTGAAACCCCATCTCCCAGAACTTTCCGCTTTCCGTAAAAAAACCCTAATCCACTTCTTTTTTGAGTATAGGTGAAAACTTGGTGGTTTTTACAAACAAAACCTTTGTTGACCCTTACCCCACTGCGTTTTGTTTCAAGAACATCTAAATAAGTGTCAAAGTTAAATTGGTTTAATTTTGTAGACAGGCCTTTGCAAGCTTTTTTCATCGTTTGATTGGTGTTGTTTTCAACCCCCTGAAAGACCTCTTTCTCTTTCTCTGTAATATACGTTTTTGGCGCCAAAGCCAGCATCTGACTCCCAAAGAATTCCAGTTTCATTAACCCCGACGTGCGGCGGTCAAATATTTCACAAGCCTTACAACAGTCTGCTTGTATCCATTCTAGATTTTGAACCCGGGCCTTGATGAATTCTTTTTTGTGGTGTTTGCAAGCTAGACTAGGGAAAAAATAGTCGTAGTTTTCAAAAAACTCCTCTCTCAGTTCTGGTTTAACCACATCATCCAGAGAGTTGCTGCAAAGAGATAAGTATAACGAGTCAGTATCCATTTCAATAAATTCGTAGCAGTCATCCGGAATATATTTTTTGATGCAGTCATAAACAAACTCCAGCATCTTTAATTTTGCCCAGGAGTAAACAAACATGCCAATTTGAATTGGAAGATCAAATATGACGTGTTTTTTAAGGCTTTTTACCTCATAGAGATCGTTGTCCACCAAATCTAGATTCACAAATCAGGGGGAGTTTATGGCTTTATCTACAGTGGACTGATCATGATAGGAAATTTTTCAAAATTGGTCTTTTCTCACCAGAGACGAAGAATAGCCGCTATTGCCAATCAACTTCCACGTATCAGCCAACATTTTCTGGAGGAGTCAAAATCTCCACCTCTCCATCTGTTGCTCACATACAAACCAAACTTTTCAAAAGGTTTTTCAGGGTTGTATTCAACAAACTCGTAAATTTTGATAATTACTAACCCATGATCAAGATACCATTTTGCTAAAGGTGTGGTCAGTAGGATTTTCTCGCCAAAATAACTAGATATCAGCATCCTTCTTGGTTTTTTTAAGATCCCGTTCTCCTCCGCAAATCCCTTCATCAGCTCTCCAACGTCCTCTCTTCCAACCATAACATTTTTGAAGATAGGAGGAAATTCATTAAAGAACTGTTTCAGATGGTTAGGAGTGTAAATATCCGCTAAAACAAAACCGAACAACTCACCACTTTGAACCCCCTTTAAAATTTTTTGAAAGGATAGGCGGCGTCTAGGTCTGACAGACTTCAAGGTTTTGGTAAAGGAGATCACATCCTCCTCCAAAGATAACTGCTTCCACTGACCTTCCCAAATGAATTGAACACAAAAACCGCAATCCTCTAGTAGTTTCATTTTCTCTTCAGTTTTTTGATGTAGTTCTTGGAAAGTTTTACCGTTTACTGAGTTAACTCCTCCTGGGGTTTGGCATATTTTGTAGCCATGCCACCAGCAGCCAAAAAATTCAAAAGCCTCTTTAGTCTCTTCACAAAAACCATCCACCGGAAGATTTCTGGAGGTTAGATGACGCTCGCCTACATTGAAACCATGCTCGATGAATTTACCCTCAGTTGCAGCAACCCAGCTTAACCACTGATAGGAGGCTAATCCAAATTTGTGCAGAGTCTTTGGTTGGTACCTCTCCTCTTTCTTATATCTCACAAAATACCCCATCGGAAATGTTTGTTTGTTTGTTTTATTTGCCATATTTATCCTCCATTCACGAGAAAGCAAATTGTATCGCTATACTTTGGACGGGAAGTCCGCACTCGCTTGGGAGTTGCCTTTTTCGAGGTTTTTTTATGGGCCACCTGTCTTCCACATAAAGGTGGGGCGTCCCGTTAAGTGCCTTGCCCAAGGACACAACAAGCGAACTTGCCGGCTTGTTCTCCACAACCTTCCCGAAATGCCAAGCGCCAAGCAGGGAAGCTGCGGATGCCATTTTTTAAAGTCTTTTGGTATGACTCGACAAGGGGAATGAACCCCAGGTCTACCGACTACAAAGCGGACGCTCTAACCACTACGCCATTGCGTAGTGAGATATGGCCCATAAATGACTGAGATATGGCCCATAAATATAGGGAATTCACATCATACCCCTTGATGGTTTGGCAAATTTTTGGGTTGGGGTATAAGTGGCTTTTAATGAAAGTTTCATTTTTGATTGCCAACCTTTTAAAGACTATACTTGGCCCGCCCACAAGCTGATCCAACATGAGTTGATGAAGATCTGAATTTTTCTTGTCAATCAACGAGAAGAAGCAATCTAATGGAGTTTGATTAAATAAGTAGCCTATCCCCTTTTTATTCCACTGACAGAAAAAGCTTCCTTAAACAGATCCAAACCTTTGCTTTGATAAAACCCCACGCATTTTTTGACGGCTTCAATGAAGGGTTGTACATCCAGGTTATTATAATAGGGCAATAAATCACGAAGGGATGTCCAGTTCTCCTCCTGCCATTTTCTAGTTACCGCTTGGTAGTCCTCCAGCGAGATGTTGGTTTCTTTTAGATTGCTATAGAATGCTTCGTGATTGGGGAGGGTGTGGTTTAATTTTTCAAGACTATCCACGTACTCGTAGGGGAAGAAAAATTTAGTTTGACTGACATCATATGCTTTGATAAATTTGTCGTAGGAAAATTCTGGAGTGATGTAGTTTTTTTATGTCCAGAAACCTCAACATTTCTGTCTTAATACACATAAAATGGTTGTTTCTCTTGATCACAAAATCTAATTTTGGTAAAAGCACTCGAATAAGCTGTTTTTTAATTAAATTAAGGTCATAAGATCCGGAGTTGAAACCATGAACAATGTGGTTTTTCAAGAATTTTTCAAAATTCAACTTTAGCTTTTCGCTTTTGACGTTTTCACTGGCAGACAGAAAATCAAATACATATTGATATTTGGCTTTTAATACATTGAACGCTGCAGATGCCATTTGCTCTAAATATTCAATTACCTTCTAAACCAAATTAAGAGAATTGCCATCAGAAACAAAGCAAGTTGGGGATCTGAAACCGGGAATATTTGAGCAAAGAGAGCAGCTGAGAGGGATATGTTTGGCTTGATGTTCAAGGAGAGAAGTGTTGGGGGGTAGATTTTCCTTTGAAAGGATGCATTCAAAATCATAAACCGAGAAATAAGGGTAAAATCGATCGCTTTCGGGGACAGGAATACCAAGCTCTACCAATTCTTCAAAAATGGTTGGGGTAAGTCGAAACACTCCTCCTTTATACGTGTACTTTACTTGCCCTTGGCAGTGCTTAACCCTATTAAGGTTGGGCTTTTTTTTGCTTTCTATGTCCGGGGGGGGGGGGGGGTGGATTCGACCCAACACTTTGACAGCTAATAACTTTTGAACCGCCCACAATAGCGATTCCGTTTTTGCTCAGATAGATGCAGAATTTATTTTTCAATCTAATTATATACTTTTGGTTATGATCAGATTAATAGCGTACAAGTTATTGCAAATTAAATGCACAGCATTAAATTTTCGATTTTTGACTGAATTTAAAATAAAGAAACGGCCGGCGAATTTTCTTTTTTCGTAGTGTTTACTCTTCGACATTGTGGTTGTGTGATCGCCTAAGCAAAATTTATCTATGTCAGCTACCAGGTAAAAAGTTCAACAACTTGTCATCAATTTTCCATTTTGCTTTTTATGGCAAAGTTACCAGCCGTGATGTTTGTATAACATTTCTTATGTTGGACTACTCGCCATACGCCATATCTCCAGCTAGATTTTTGTAATTTGAATTGACTGTTTGTAAATGTGAAACAGGGTGTGAAATAGCATTTCAACGACAAAAATTTCATAGCTTTATGAAATTATTACTTTTTTCATTTAGACAAAAGATGCAAGCTATGCTTGCTCATCAAGCATAAATATTTTTATTGATCAAGACATAAATCTCATTCAAATTAAGGAATGCTCACGAATCATATGGCTCTTTTATTCTTTCCTCTCCCTTATGCGACGCAATACGACGTTTTTGTAAGCCCCACCCATTCTTGTATGCAGACTTAGACGATTAAATTTTTTTTAGCATTTTCAAATTAAATTAAACTTAGATATAGAGCATTAATGTTTTTCTCAATTTAGTGTAGAATAAAATGAGAGCTTTTCTGATTATCACAAATTAAGTGGAATCGGAATTAGAATTAGAGCTTTCCAGTTTTTCTGGAATTAGTTTGAAATTTTAATTACCAAGCGAATTTTGATGCCATTTAAACATCTTCGCAAAACCACTTTGTATTTGCGACAATTCTAAGACTTTTTCATTTTGGCCATCAAATCATTGTGAAGACCTTTTTTCTTTTTGGAGATCACCTAATTTCGATTTTGATTTTCGGCCAAACGTTTTGCAAATAATAAAAAAAGTTCTTGTCCTTTTTCAGATTCGACTCTACGGTCAGGAACTTTTCTAAAATTAGATTAGAATTGAAATTAGGGATTTTTTATATTACACTACAATAAGAGACTTTTAGTTTTTTTCAAATCAGAATTAGCGACTTTTTGCTGTAATTTACCGAATTAACCAGCTAGAATTAATCAGTTGTCCAAGTCTGCGTATGTAACGAGTTGCATAAAAAAGTGCTCAAGCAAACTTAAGTTTTGGATTTGCTACAAAAACCTGTGACATCGAATGATTGTAAACTTTGATTCTTTTTAGTAGCAAGTTTGTCCTACAACGATATGTCTATGTAGCCTATCTTTTATCCCTCTCACTATGATAACACCAATACGGCAGTTTTGTTTCCCTCTGGAGGCGTTATATGATGTTTATACGGTCCTTACAATTTTATATCCCACTGGGATCAATTATAATGTCACCAATTTGAGCTTTATCATCGTAACTTGTGCTTTGAGGCGTTACTGAATTTAGAGCTATTAATTAAAAAATCTCTTGCAATTAACAGAATACATTAGAAATGTGAAACAAAATAGGCTATTTCTGGATTAGCTAGTAGGCAGTCATGCTGTTTCTGCTTATAATTTATCGTCTAATATGAAAATACGGGAACACTACATTAAATTTACGGGTAATATCAACAATACATATATCATCGTCAAAAGCAGCAATACGCTTGTATGCTTCAAAAACAACTACGGCAGTGCGATTTTATCCGTAAGTGTAAGCCTCACAACATTTTAATCTTGCAAGGAGAAATCTCAAATGCGAATAAGACGCTTATTCCACAAAGGCTTTGCGCATTTTTGGCCCTGGCTCAATTGCTTACAAATTTTGTTTTTCTTTTCTTTTGATCGTTTTCCTTTAGTCTTACTGATACATGCATCGTATCGCCTTCGTTTTTGACTTTGATGAGGAAAAAAGCCACTTAACGTTTTTATATTTTGGAGGATATTTTTTTTCCCCAGCACTATCTCAATTTTGTGAACCACAGAAGACTTTATACCAATTAAAGTTGGTTGTGCTATATGTGGGTGAATCAAAGACATAGCTAGATTAAATCCGAAATCTACCGATTTTATGTTTCGAGGCTGCTGATCGTTGTTCATTGCATATATCGTGCTGGCATTCACTCGATATGTGTTCAAAACTTATCAAAATGCATTCATAGTCCAGCGCTTTGATTTCGATGTACAACTGTAGAACCCCATTTTTTTGGTCAATGATGTCTGTTTCGCCTTTTGAAAAGTCGTATAGTTTGTAAATAGCGGGCTTGCTTTTGTTGTCATCTTTTGTAGTTGGAAGTAGCGGTGGCACTGTTCACTTTTTGCTTTTACCACATACGAGTGCAGATTTAATATGACGTTATTCTTTTCCCAATAAATCTCGTATGAGTTTGTTTCTCGGTCTTTGATTTCTCTAATTTCGGCTGGAATTGTTTTTCTATTTGATTGTAAAGTTCCTACAGAAGTTTTTCCGCGGTCAAGCAGCCACAGCGCCATTGGTATTGAAGTATACAATCTGTCATATAATATGCTTCTTGCCACTAAATTTGTGTGGCATTCTAAATTTTGAATTAGATATTTTACTGTTTGGGTCGTTCCAGGAGTGTAGTAAGATGTCGGCTCTGCTTTTGGCTTATCAGAATACACAACAGTTGAAAAGGCAAATGGATAGCGAAAAGCATTGATTGATTTATACAGCATTCCATACTTGGCTGGTTTGCTCGAATTAAATTGTTTGAAACTGATTTGTGTTCTTGTAGGATAAAAAGTATCATCCAGCGACAAATAATCATTAGGAACTCGAAATTTCCCACAGTTTTTGTTAAATTCTTCAAAAATTTTGCGAAAAGCTGCAAATCTATTGTATTGCTAAGGAGTAGGACGTGTTGTATGATCATCAAGTAATATGTGGGCAATCAAAAATTTAAATCTATTCCTTGACTTAGCTGCACTAAAAACTGGATTGCCAAATATTTCATGGAACATCGCATTAGTGCTTTGATGTGCTTGTCCTAGTAAGCCTCGCATGTAAATCATTCCAATTAGTGCCAATACTTTCGAAGGTGGTTCTGATCCCTAACATAAAAGATCTTTTTATTTTTCACACCCGACTCTTCGGTCAGGAACTTTTTTGAAATGAGATTAGAATTGCAATTAGGAATTTTTCAAATTAGATTAGAATTAGCGACTTTTGGCTGCAATTCACCAAATCAGCCAACTAGAATTACGCATATTTTGTTGTCCAAGTCTGCATGTGAATGTGACGAATCATATGAAAAAAGTCCTCCAGCAAACTTATGTTTTGGATTTTCTACACAAAGCCTGTTATATCAAATGATTGTAAACTTTAATTTGTTTTATTATCAAGTTTGTGCTGCAACAATAGACCTACGTAGCCTATTTTTTATCCTCTCCCCCATAATAACACCAATACTCCCCCATAATAACCCGCCAGAGCATTTTGTGCGGCCCTCCAAACTTATACAAACTTCCATGAATTCAATTCAATAAGAAAGGGTTGGCCGCACTTGCTGTATTGAAGAGCCAAAAACGATAGAAGCCACCATTGAAAGAGCCGCTACGCAATTCTTAGTTTGAACTGATGCATTTTCCGTCCAAATAAAGAGTGAAGATCTTTGTTTTTGGACGCCATCATTATCAAAGCCCTGTAATACGTCTTTGCAAGAAGTTATTGCAAAATTTGAAGCTATTGCAAGCTCTTGCATTGCATACAGCTATTACCAGATTTTACGCATTGGCCCTCGGCGAATTCTTGAATGGTCGATGCGGCCTTCGGCTAACTCTTGAATGGTCAATGCTACCCTCCAACTAAAAAGTTTGCCCATCTCTGGTTTAGAAGAATGGAAATGACAAGACGATGTTTGAGTCAGCATTCAATCTTATAATGTTGTGACAGTTGACGCAAGCTGTAGTTTGAACTTTAAACGTCAACTTCAATGCAAATGCCGTTCTGCTCGGCCATGCAGCAGGATACGTAATGCTTTTACCAGAGGCGTCTTTATAAAAGTGGATAAAAGACCACGGAAAAAAGTCTTCATTTGCTTTTGGAAGTGTGTAGATGTAGAATACAAACACATTGCTTTTGTCACGCGGTCAACAGAAAAATATTTTGGTGTTGGTCACAAACTCAGGAGATATTTCACAGTTCCTTCTCCCCTTAAAAAAATTTAATTTTGTGATTCACGATTGGCTTCTTGCGTTTTGGATTTGTATTTGCTGATAAAAATTCGGTATTCAATTAATTACTAACAGCTTACTCGTAAAGCAACGGAAATCAAGTTTTATAAAACTCCTAAATTAAATTTTGCTAACTGTCGCCCCTGCGTCCCTTAGTCTACCACTGCATATTTTCCATCCAATAAAAATTGCAAGTGCGCTCGTTGCTCTCCCACCAACCAATCCCCAATTTTAATTGGTAACAACATTACAAATTATTATGAAAAGCGCAAACTATATTATCACGCCGCCAAATTTATTTTCTGGCTTTGCGCTTGAAAACAATTCTTTTTGCTTTGTTGCATTTCTCAAGTATCAAAATTACGAAATTTTTCTTGCATTACTTTATCGGTAGGTTATGGTCTAGCGTCAAGAAGGTATTATTTATTTAACTAAAAGTTACAAAATAGCCGTGTATCTGAAAACACTTTGATGTTTTTGGCTTGTCAAATTAAAAGTTGCTATTCATCGTGAAAAGGTTTTGAGAAGAAAGGTTTCTGAGAAACGGTACAGTTTTACAGTCAGTGCTTTACTTCAAACAAGTTCTGTGGTTTACGAAGCTCGTCACGGTTTTGCGTGTGCGCTCTTTCTCCTTTTTTTCTTTATTATACAAAAGCAATCGATGAAGAAATTTGCCCGAGTGGGTTTCGAAATTGCTATGTTTAAGTCAAAACTACAAAGAATATCTTTGTCAGTTTATAACCAACCAAAAGCCAGATAAATTTTAGGAAAAGTCAAAAAATTTCAAACATTTATCTCAAGCGGTCGCTAAGTTACAGCAGTTCTAATTTGCTGTGGGTCGAATCGACCCCCCCCCCGGGCCAAATAGGGTTAATATGCTGGTTGAAATTCATCGGATTGTACTATAAAACATCGCATTTACACATTGAAAAACTTTGCAGTACTTCTCAAAATGAAAAATGTTGCTAAAATGGTTTTCGAAAAGATTTAGCTTCATAGTTTTAGGATAAATTTTACGTGAATTTTGTATAAGGCGGCAAACTGGGTCATTTTCAAATTCTGCTAGCTCATACACTAACACATTAATTTCGAAGAGATCCTCCACAAAAAGAAGATCATGCAAAGATACCCCTTGAAAGCTAGAGGGAGAAATCTGTTGGTTCTGACAGTATAAACGAAATTTTGTTTGAGTGTCAGCTTCTAAATTATTCAAGTGAAAACCAAAAAACAAACTCAAACAGCGAAAAATACACAATCGATCTTGATACAGTTCACCTGTCCTTTTATCTGCAATCAAGTTATGAACACCCTGATTATATACAAGAAAAGGAGGCAGCGTAACAGATTGACCAATTACAGCTTTTCTCAGTTTGTTCACATAAAAAGTAACATTAGTGGTAGACAAATACTGCCACTTTGTGTCAGGTCTTTCGAAGTTTTCAAAATCGTTTTCTGAGACAGTCTCTAAAAAAACGTGACAATTCATCGCTGTTGCTAATTAACTTTGCGGTATTCAAAACACAATGATTGTTATAAGAAGGATGAAAAAAACGTAACGCGTCAGATTCAATATTCTTTAAAATGTACCCAAAACTGAAATTAATTTTAAATCGTGAATTTTGATTGCTCATGATAGTCTTGGTCTAATAATTTGGTCTAATAAATCATTAATGTTGGAATTGAGAAAGAAATTGTAAATATCTTGTACAGGTCTGATAACACTCCTCGTCCAAATTTGAGGCCATTTCTCGAGAACAAAACTCCTGTTGAGAAAGAAAGTATTAGAACAGCCTATGGAAGAATCTGGGGAAATGCTTACCTTAACTCCTCATTTTGAATCGCTGGTAGTTTTTCTTCTTCTGCGGATTGCCTTGGAATGCTACATAAAACACGCAATGAACACAACGCAATGCTGAGAAATTTCAATTTACTTACCTGGCATCAGCTCTTCTTTTCTGTGGTCTTGGCACCAGACTGTTTCTCTTCTCCGCGGATTGGTTAGGAATGCTAAATAAAGCATGCATTGAACACAGTGCAATGCTGAGAAATTTCAATTCACTTACCTGGAATCAGTTCTTTTTTTCTGTGGTTTTGACTTCGAGTCACTTTTCTCTGTGCAGTGATGTCTTGCTAGCTCAAGGGAGTTTGAGAAGTCGACACCACACGGACAGCAAATACAGCATTTTTTTCGATGTCTCTTCATATCTTCACGATTAAATTTTTTGAAGCATTTCTTGCACTGTACCTCAACATTTTATTGAACAGCTTCGACGTGTCTTTTAAGACTATCCACTCTCGTGAAGGTCTTGCCACAAATCTCACACATTTTCTCCATTTTCGAAGTTGTGCATTGATTTCTGCTTGGGTTTTTATAACCAACACCATATGGTGAAACGAGAAAGTTTTTGAGAATTGTGCAATAAAAGCAGTGGTGAAATAAAAACAGTGGTGTAATGCAGATAAAAATAATAATTCGCTCATTGCTAAAATTGTTTATATCTAATTTTCAAGACCTTAGTTGACGTTAGAGAAACGTGATCAGCTCCGAGCTTTCTAACTTCCGCTGGCGTCGGCTTTTGTTGATAGTCACGATTCAGCATCCACTTGTGATTGGTTCAAGACTTTCACACCCAAATGTTTATATTTCCGTGATAGATTTCTAGCTCGAGCAAAGAACTGCCTTGTGGACCATATGTTCAAAAATGCAGTTAATATCGAAGTGGCGGTATTCTCAAGAGGGGTGCCTATAACAAATCAATTTCAAGTTGTCATGTATTTACATTTCTTTTCAAGTTCTATTGACATTTGTTCAAGTTGTATTGACATTTGTTTTCAAGTTGTTATTTACAAGTTGTTACAAGTTGGTACACGTTGTCTTTGTGTTGCTATTTGTTTACAAGTTGTTACACGATTTACAAGCTGTTACAATGTACTTCAAGTTCATGTATCACCACGTTCGGAAGTCACGTTCGGAAATGACGTAGTCCACCGCAATTCCACCGCAAAAAGGGGCTCGAAATTTATATTAGATACTACTACTGTTGTATGCGATTGATTCTATCTTCCAATATTTCTTTAATTCCTCGTCTAGCTTATTGTTCAGAAATTTGAGCACCTATTTCAATTTTTTATTTTACCGGTACCATCTTTTCATGATGAGTCTGTTTGAAACATCACCCCACTAATGCAAAACCGAATCATTTTTGACTCGTCCCTTTTTTTGATAAATTTATGTGTAAACAACCTTATGTAGAAAAGTGCAGTAACCCTAAATGTTGACTGTACATTCTTCTTGGCCAACTAACACCACATTTCAAATGATTATAGCCACTGGTGTTGTAATAATACAATCAGTTACGGCATCAATGGCTATACCATAAGTATTCCATATGGTTATTTTAGCTACTGACTAGACTATGCAGGCTTGGCAGTCTGCACTAACGTATTGCTCGGCAACTCTTTCCCCTGTCCTGTCAAACCCAAAGTACATTTATTACATCAAGTAATGACAACTATTGGTTACATTGTTAAGCGACAATGGAGCGTGAAATGGGTCCCAAATCAACAAACAGCCGCATACTTTACTATGGAAAAACAGCATTTGCTGTTACATATTTTGGTGTAACTTTCTAAAATTATGCTCTATTTCAAAAGTTTTTTTTTGTTTTATAGTTGAAGTTCGTGGCTAATGAATAAGTTAAAAATTATAAAAATTAAGCAATATTTGTAGGAAAAATGGTTCTTAAAGTTGATTGTCGCTTGTTTTTAGCTCCATTCTTCTACCCATTAATTGACTTAGTAATTCATTGAGACCTGCTACTAAAGCTTAGCGAAAGATTGTTTTTTTTTTGAGCTTTTGTTCGGTGGAGAAATAATCGAATTAAAACGGTTTCTTTTTTCCAGCCAAGATCAGTCAAATAAATTTAGAAATTTTCATACAACTTATGAATAGTGTGATCGTTTGGAACGCTTGCTAAACTTTCTGTAGACCTGCATATATTTTCCTTTCTACTGGTACAATATAACTTAATTAAAACTTGAAGGCATAACCAACATTTGGTCAGCAGACTAGCTACCAGCATTACAAATTGCAGCGAAATGTTTTGGTAAATTGTTTAAATAAATTTCACCAGTAGTTTGAAGCGTTATTTGTATCTTTTCTACACCCGGTTATGTAGAGTTTAATGAGAGCTATACTTTTTTCTATATTCCTTGCTCAGTTACTGAAATGAGCAATGGTGGGGTATTGTTTAAGGTTTTTATTTCTAGTGTTTCAGCGGTGCCTGTGGCTTGCAGGCCTACTGATCACTCTATGCAGCCTCACTCCTATTATCTTGCGTAGTCTACGTAGTCTTTCTAGAATAAGAGGTGAGCTGTCACCTCTGAGCGCTTTGACGAACAAATCCTCCCTCTGAAAAAATTGTGCTCTCTTGTCACCTTCGCTGTATCCTCTCGTACCTTTGATGCAACTTACACAGCTTTCTTTTGAAATTTTATTTCTGTACAGTTGAATACTTCTTCAGCAGAGCCTGCGGTCCCCAGATTCTGGAGTCCACTAATCTCTCATAAGATTCTGTGGTCGCGATGCGGACTTTGAGGCAAGTTTTCTTTGGTAACTCCAGCTTTATATTGGACCTTTAGGCTAAGCTGGGAGAATTATTATAATTGTTTGATTTTTAGCAATTCTTAATCGGAAAAAGAAATTGGGCGACAACTGTACAACCTCAACGGCTTTAAAGTACCAGCTCTGCTTCCACATGCATTTTCACTACAAAAACTCCGACCAAGAAAAGAATATTGACGCAAATTGCTTATCCACAAAACACATCGCAGTGTCCAGCTGAGCAATGAACTTGCAATCTCAGGATAAACCAGTTTTGTATCATACAAAGCTACGTTGCCGTAATGACAAACTTGCAAATTTAAAGCCTTCATGGCATTTTTGGTACGTTAGCTGTTTTACAAAAACATTTTTTTATGTTAGACATTTATACGATAAAACCTCCACTTTACAGTTAAGGCCTACATTTATACAATTAGGCCACACATTTACACAATTTAGTCCTACTGAAGGAGTAAAATTCCAATGTCACTCAAGAGGTTTTCACCACGACATCGTTAAGGTTTTTGATAAACATGCAGAACCTTTCACCAGTAGTCATATAAACTGCAAGATCCTGGGTAAACTGTGCTGTTAAAATAAATTTAATATCTTGGCTACTGAGTAACTCTTGAACTAGGCAAATCATATTAGTAGTAGCCTACTAAGCTTCACTCCTGTTTGCACCGGTTTCCAGCTACTTTTCGGAAAGTTTATGCCATCAATTACAAGCAATACCTGCAACAAAAACATCAAATTAAAGGCATATCATATTTTACGTACATACAATATACCAAAGGCACTAGCCTACACCAGGCCTACCTTCCCAATTTTTAAATTCGCTACTGACCAAAGAGTAGCCAATACCATAAATGATCGACGATTTCAAAAACATTCTACTTGAGGTTTTGCTCTGGTGTCAGTACATAGCAACAACAGAAAATACAAAATTAGCTACAATAGTCACAAAATAGCATCTTAGGAATTCAAAAATACGCAAAATAAACATGTTAAAGCAAAGGAATACCAACTTTAAGTTTGCTACAATGAATTCACCTCAGCAAGAAGGTCAAACTTATTTTGAGATTGTTGCCGAATAGCATAAAGAGGAGAACGACAGTTTATGATATCAAACCGATCGTTGATCAGTTCACAGAAGTATGCCGTTGAGAGAGCACGACGATTCATTTTCTTCTGATTAATCAACGTACGAAGTGCTGTAGCCGTGGTATGACTGAAGACCTAAAATACGCAAGAGCTCATCGAACGAAAAGGGCTTTCAAGATTGTACGCGCTTGTATTACCACTCAACAAACTTTGCCTAAAGCTTCATAAAAAGTTGTATAATCCGACAAACCTAAGCTGCCATTCCAACATTCATCTTCTGATATTTTGTGGGGTTCTTATGGGCAGGAGTTAACTTTGGAGCAAGCTTCAATTCTTGGTCAAGCTGTAGTTGTACCAACTCTTTCACCCACATGTTAGACACCTTCAATGATATAATAAAACACAATCAAAAGAAAAGCTTTGCTTTTAATTTCAAGTCTATTTATTCTAATAATCCTTTCGTGGAGTTTAATTACTATTGCAGCTGAAATAATATCATTGCAATATAAGAATATATTAAACAAGAAAAAATACCTCAATAGTTGGCAAGTGATGCTTGCAAACAATTGATTGAGGTAAATAGATATTGCTGCTCAAAAACAAGGATTTCAAGTTTTTCAGAAGATGAGGCACATCAGCAAATTTATAAATATCCTCTTGGATTTTGGAGGGTGTGGTATGCAGGAAATCGCTTCAAACTTTTAAAGTCGATTTCTTTTAAATTCTTTTAAATTGCGGTTTACACAAGAAGAGAAATAGCTCTTAATTTACAGTTGATAGAACTTGATTTAATTGCCTAGTCGAATAGTACCGAACACCATACAGACGGTATTCACAGCTTGTAGGTTTCAAGCTTAGCTGTATGAGAAAATATAGACTTGATCTGCCCCTGGTGGTGATGTAATCTGACCAAAACATGACGATTATAGATGTAAAAGGTGCAATATACAAAAGTACTTTGCACCATAGGCTGCTTACCGGCTTGCTTTTATGCCTGCATCTCTCCACATGGCCTGATTGCAACCACCCATATCACTCGTGATAGCTTTTACATGAAAATCTCGTTTGTAAAGTTCTTGTATAATCAAGCAAGTGATTTTTAAAAGCTTTTTGCCAGGTATGCTGTTTCCGGTGTAGTAGTGAGCGGGAAAAATATATTTACTTGTATCGATTTCTTACATTAACTTCAATAATAGTGCCTTATTAAGTAAATTACATACTATAGATTTGCAAATTATAGGCAAAGATATGGAAATTGTAAACCTTGCACCTAATTGGCAGAGCAGCATACGGGCGTAAGGGGCATTAACAATTTATTAAAACAATTCGTTGGCATGGATTTGCTCGACACGTCTATCAAAGGTCGCTCTGCTCCCACCTTGTGAATTGTCAACGCACTCGCCGCGAGCGTGATGGCATTGCAAAGACAAGGCGCTAGGCTATATATGCAGCGTTTAATCTGCTTTTTCAGATCAGTGTGTAAACTGATCTCGAAGTGGATATGCAGCCAAAATCAACCAATTTGTCAACCTGCCCTGTTAAGCAACGCAATACGTCGTCGCTTGAAGTCTCAGTGCTTCTGCATGTTCATAGTTGGATTTTTTTCCTTTTTTTTAAGGATAACGTTAATTAGTGGGTTACTTTTGCTTGCGACGGGACGGGCCCTGCTGATGAGTCCAAAAGGACGAAACGCGTCCAGGGATAGTCTCGTCTAAATTGGTTGGGTGGTATACTCATTATTGTTTCCTGGCATATTCATTTTAATAAATTGTTAATGCCCCTTACGCCCGTATGCTGCTTTGCCAATTAGGTGCAAGGTTTACAATTAAATTACATACCAACAATCTGCTTCCATTTCGTTGTAATCCCTTTTACCATATAGCATAGTGCACAACTGGCAGGGACAGCATGTTTTTTCTCTGCTTCACTTACACTACTAAGTTCAGCAGAAACATTTCAGACAAATTGCTTTAATGATAAGTCATATTGGAATCCTTGAGATATTTGCACGTCGTCTAGCACCAAACAGCAATATCTATGAGTTGCAGAATATTAAGACATCTTTATTGCCATCCAATCCAGAATGACATAGAGTAATCCAGGGTAAAACTTAATGCTTTGTAGATGCCGACACACAGTTCTATAACTAGGCAATGGAAAAGAAATAACTTTCCTCAGATATTTGGTGTTCGCCCTATACCTTTCTACCATAAATTACAGGTTTTGGCCAGTCACTTTTTTTCGCATGAAATATGTGACGTCATATGCAGCCTTCATATGGAGCAAAGAGGGTGGATATACTCTGTGTGCAGGAAATTCGCCGAAAAGGGGAGAAAGCATGATGCATAGGTGGAGGATATAAAATGTAGTACTATGGAAGCTGAAACAAAAAGAATAGTGTGGGAATCATATTGAAAAAGGAGCATGTGGACAGGATAATGGAATTGTGGAGGGCAATAGACCGGATAATAGGCTTGAAGATGGAGCTTGATGATCTTATGTTGAATGTTATCAGTGCACATGCGCCGCAGGCGGGATGCATACGTGAAGAAAAGGAAGCATTCTGACTGCACCTAAACGAGACGGGGAAAAGATACCAAAGAATGAAAGAATTGTGTTGGGAGCAGACCTGAGTGGGCACGTAAGAGAAGGGTATTACGGTGATCAAGAATGCTTGGGCAGACACGGATTAGGGAAGAGAAATAACAAAGGACAAGTAGTGGTGGATTTTGCTAAGAGAATGGAACTAGTGGTCACTAACACCGGCCTTGTAAAGACACCAGCACACATAGTCACCTACAGCAGTAGCGGATGCAGTTCGCAGGTGGATTACGTTATGGTGTTTTTTTTGTTTTATTTGCCATATTTATCCTCCATTCACGAGAAAGCGAATTGTATCGCTATACTTTGGACGGTAAGTCCGCACTCGCTTGGTGAGAAGACGAAGGATCAAGGAGGTGGTGGATACAAAGGTTATTGTCGGTGAAAGTGCAGTAAAACAGCACAGAATACTAGTCAGTGCGATAATCATCTGGGCAAAGTGGAGGAAAGCACCAAAACCAGTGAAGAGAATAAAATGGTGGAAGCTAAAAGACCCGAAAGTGAAGAACAAATTCAAAATAGCAGTGATTGAAAACGGAATGTTTGGTGGACAGGAAGACTGGCAAAGTGTAGCTGAGATGATATGGAGCATTGCCAGAATGGAACTGGGTGAAACATCGGGAAAAGTAATTCGGCAGGTAGACGGGAGACATGATGGTGGAACCAGGAAGTCCAGGAGAAAAGGAAGGAAGTGCAAGAGAAAAGCTAAAAAGGTATGGGATACCATCAGAGACGTTGCAAGCAAGTTGGCCTATAAAACTGAAAGAAAACAAGCTAAGAGAAAAGTGGCAAAGGCAAGAAACAAGGCATACGAGAAACTGTATGAAAAACTGGAAACAAAGGAAAGGAGTTGTTCAAGATAGCAAAGCATAGAAACAGACAAAGCGAAAATGCACAACAAGAAAGAGTAATCAAGAGTAAAACTAAGGAGATGCTGGTAGAAAAAGAGAGAGTGAAACAGAGATGAAAGGAGTATTTCGACTATTTACTCGACCAGGAAAACCCTAGAGAAAAAAGAGAAATGAGAACAAAAGAAAGATAAAAAGGGACGTGGAAGATATCTCTGGAGAAGAAGTCCGGACTGGGTTGAGGAAGATGAAGAAAGAAAAGGCTCAAGGACCTGATGACACACCAGTGGAAGCATGCATCGCTCTAGGGAATAAAGGTGTGGAGTTTCGAGTGAACTTCTTCAACAGACTTCTACAAGGAGAGAAGATGCCAAAAGAACGGAGGAGGAACGTACTCGTACCTTTGTACAAAGGTAAAGGAGACATCAAGAAATGTGTTAATTACCGGGGATCAAGTTGATGAGCCTTACTCTGAAATTGTGGGAGAAGGTAATAGAAGCAAGAATTAGGAAGAAGGTGACGATCGCTGAGCAACAATTTGGGTTCATACCAAGAAGGAGTATCACCGACGCAATTTCCTGCCTACAGATGCTGTTGGAAAAGTGGACTGAAGGACAGAAGGCAGTGCACTGTGCCTTTATTGACTTGGAGAAAGCATACAACAGGGTACCCAGAGAGGAACTGTGGGAATGCTTGCACTTAGCTGAAATATCTAGATGATACATAAAGATTATAAGGATATGTATAACGGAGCGACAACAGCTGTGAGAAGTGCAGCAGGGTTGACTGAGGAATTCAAGGTAGGTGTTGAACTTCACCGAAGCTCAGCCCTCAGACCATTTCTTTTTACCATCATCATGGACAAGCTGACGGAGGACATCAGGAAGGACGCACCATGGGATATGCTGTTTGCAGATGACATAGTGTTGTCTAGGCAAAATCATAGGGAGCTAAAGCATGATCTAGAGATTTGGAAAAATGCACTGGAGAGAAGAGGCCTGAAAGTGAGCCGGAGCAAGACCGAGTATTTGAAGGTTGGGAGTGTGGATGATGGAGAAGAGTTGAAGCTGCAAGGAGAAAAGGTAAAGAGAGCGAAAAACTTCAAATACCTGGGTTCGACAGTTAGTACCGATGGATCATGTGAGGAAGAAGTGAGGAGAAGTATCCAAGCAGGCTGGATGAGTTGGAAGAAGGTGCTGGAGTTCTGTGGGACAGGAAATTATCAGCAAGGGTTAAGGGTAAAATGTACAAAAGTGTTGTTAGACCAGTCATGCATTATGGAATGGAAATGGTGGTAGTAACAGAAAGACAGATGGAAAAAATGAAAGTTGCAGAGTTGAAAATGGGGAGATGGGCACTGGGAGTGACAAGAAAAGACACGATAAGAAACAAATGCGTGAGAAGGACCGCGAAAGTCGCAAAGCTGGGAGACAAGCTTTAGGATGCAAGGGTACGCTGGTATGGACACGTGAAAAGAAGAGAAGAAGGCTACGTGGGAAAAAGGATGATAGAGATGGTGGTGCCAGGTAGAAGGAAAAGAGGAAGGCCAAAGAGAAGGTGGATGGATTTGGCGAAAGAAGACATGGAAAGGGTTGAAGCTAAAGGGTAGACGAAGTCGATCGGATCAAATGGAGAATACTTTCACGCTGTGGCGACCCCAAATAGGGAGAAGCGAAAACAAGATGCTTCTCAGAAGTGGTTTTTGTCTAACTGTATGTTGCGATTCAATAGAATTTTTTGATTCTATTTCAATCTTTAATTTACTTCTTAGTAATCACTATCTAAGTGCTATTAGGCAGTGATCGTTGGGGAAAAATAATCACCTAACGAGCATGGAGCAGAATGGGCATGAGGCAGGAGGAAAATGGACAGGAGGCATAATGGACATGGGGCACAATGGGCATGATGCATCTGGACATGGGGCATAAGGAGCATGGGGCACAATGGACATAGGAGGTAATAGGCATAGAGCATAGTGGGCATGAGGCATATTGGATATGAGGACATGGAATATAATGGACATGGAAAGTATTGGGCATGAGGCATATTGGGCATGGAGCATAATGGGAATTGGGCATGTTGGATATTGGGCATAACTAACATTGTGCATAACGGGCATGGTCCATAACGCAGATGGAGCATAATTGGGATAGGGCGTGATGGATATAAATATTTTAGACTTGAGGCAAAGTGGCCATACGTTAACACAGGCCTGGAACAACATGGGCAAGGAAAACTTTGGCATGGAACAATGTGGCCATGAAAAATTGATAGAAATTTGGTAAAAGCATGGGGTAATATGGGCTCATAACAGGGCCCTAACTTTGTAGAGCGGGGCTCCGGTGCAAACATCTATTATGGGGTCCCCATTTTTTTCTGTACTAAATATTCAAATGAGCTACTTTTCTCAACTCTGCAATCATTGACGACTCCGCGTTATAGGAAGATTTTTCAATTAAAATAATTAGACAAAAAATTATTGAGTTGAACAGGTAAAAGGGGCTAAAGCTAAGTTTACTGTGCTTGCAAATGAAAGGCTTTAATTGGAATAAAATTTTACCAAGGTTGCATGGTTCAACATAATTTTTGTGATTGCATTTAATTCAAATCAAAATAATGGCATAGCAAGGAATTTGTGTGGCAGGCTGCAACAACAGTTTTTGATTGTTCAATAAAATTTAATCAAATAGACATCGCAAACCAAAATCGTTTTATAATGACAAAAAAAATTATGTGCAACCTTTTGAGGCAAGGTGGTTTCTGAGCACTATTAACGATATTTCAGCAAAATGGAGATGTGCTATGCAATGCCGATAAGTTTTATAACCCAAAAAGAATTAACGTACAGTACACCTGATATCACCACAAAATACACAAACTAAATAAAGCACAATACGTTGAGGCCAATTAAGTAGGCTACCGTAATTTGCTTGCGAGTGGTTTGAAACTTGAAATTTTTCCGTCTTGCTTTTGCAGTTGCGAACTTCTGGATAACTTTTCTAAAATCTAAATTTTTAGCTCGTTCATTTTCTATTAACAGCAGAGCCAAACCGCTAAGTCTTTTTGGGGACATGGAGCTTTGAAGAAAGTTTTTGATCAGTTTGAGTTCAGAAAAAAACCTCTCTGCCGTTCAGAAAAAAACACCAACTGTTATAGGTACTGTCATATACATCATCTATGCTGTACAAACGTCAGGATAAGTTGTGGCAAGGGATGCCTTTTCAACAACCAAAAACGAAGCCATTTCTTTAGCAAATTTTAAATAGGCAATTTTTCCTCGAAACGACGTTTTGATGGAGAGCATTTGGCTAAGAAACAAAGAAAAGATTTTATCAGAAAATTTGTTAGAAAATTTTCTTGCTTCAATCTCACGATTCAGATGAGAAACATTTGATAGAAAGCTTGGCTCCAAAACTTGATATGACGTTGCCACTGATTTCATTCTTTCAAAGTGATTAATTAGCTAACAAGAAAGTACCGTATGTCCATCATCGGAAGAAACACAGTTACGCACAATCGCTTCTTAAGATGGTTTAACGTTATTCCTTCGGATATTTCATTGAAGTAGGCTTTTATTTTCTTCGCTCTTTTGTTTAAAAACTGTCTTGGCAAACCCCATGCAGAAGCAATAGTGAAAGCTTCATTTAATACTGCGTCAAAACTCCTTCTGAATTGAACAATGTCTTTAGCAGCAGTTTACAGAAGTTTATAGGCGGAAATTAAGTTTATTGTTTTACACTGCATAGCTTTCGAAGAATTGTTAAGGATCTGCAAAATCTTGCATTGCACAATCAACATGCATACCTAGTCAATATTTTCTATTCGTTTCTTCATTGCCATAGATTCTCTTTTTGGTTTGTTGTTGTTACCCGGCCTCTCTGAGGGATAGGGGCACAGTGGAAGACCATGGGGCCCCAGAAGCCATGCAACTCCCCAGGGCCTGGACCAGAGGTCGTAAAGAGACAGAGAGTCGCCAAAGGGTGAGCGGTGCAAAGAGTCCGTAGCTGGACAGTGCAGAATGAGATGAGAAGTGTTCTGGGACGAGTGTCCGCAAGCGCTGCAGGAAGGATTCTCGATTCTGCCAATTCTAAAGAGATAAGAACTTAACAGAAGGCTGTGTCCGTTGCAGCGTAGACCAGAGAGGACACAGCGAGCATGACGAGGGAGCACAAGTTTTTCGGTGGAAATCGAGGGTACCTGAGTGTCAAAGAACTTCGATGAGACAGTACGCCTCCAGCCTGAGAAAAAAGAAGAGTGGATACGGGAGATAAGAGGAGAGAAATTACGAGGGGTTGGAGAGGGCACGAGTAGCGCTCCCCGTTTGGCCAGCTCATCAGCCGCGTCGTTCCCCGGGAGAAACGAGTGTCCGGGGACCCATTGTAGCCTGATAGAACAGAAGGAGAGAGAAGACAGTCCTCCCAGATCTGCCAGAGTTTGAGGTAGAAGGAAAGATTTACAATAATGGTGAAAAAATCATTTTTGCTTGCATCTGAGCTATCTTTAATAATGTCGGAATTTTCTGTTTCACGAATGCTGACTTGAACAAGTTGGGGAGTAGATTTTGTCTTACGAATGCTGACGTCTTGCTCATTCGCTTTGAATGTTTCCGATCGAGTTAACCACAAACTCAGTTGCTGAGAGTTTCCGAAGGCCTCAGCTATTTTTCTCCTCTCAGCTTGTCTCTTTTGTGCTCCGCTTTGATAATTTTTTTTCATATTGAATTGCAGTCAATTAGAGTTTTATAATGTTGTTGCTCAAAACCTAAAAAGTTTAATAAAATTTCGACAACGGTTGGTAAAGTTTAATGCAGCAAACTCTCTTTTTTATTGCTTTTCCGGCTCACGAAATAGTACTACTGTGAGCGTAAGGACTACAGTATGTCTAGCAAAAAGGATTCGAAATACCACAGGCAAACATAGTGCTGGATCCAAAAGAGTCATGAAAATTAAAGTTCCTGTAAACAACAAAATAATAGCAACATAGCGAGTGTGGTAATCAAAGCATAAATTTATTTAAAGAATGACATATACAACAGATCAAATGTCAAGACAATCACAGTATTCTGCTACTAAAATGACACCATCGCCGTAACACTTTGTATTTTATGAGGAGGCTGACGGAAAAAACACTATTTTACATCGCAAGTCACGAGACCTTCTTTGGGATCAACTTTTTGAAATCTAGGCTCTGGGGTCTGACAACATTTTGAGGGGGTGTAGCGAAAGGCTAGTTTGGATAACCAACAATTGCTACTTACAAAACTATAAATCCTTGCACCCGTTCTTTCTAGTTGATTAAAATATTAGCAAAAAATGGATCTATTTAATGAACTGAGATAAACAGAAACAAGTAAACTAAATTTAACCGAATTTACTGACTTTAATCGAATTGTATTGCATTGAATTGAATTGAACTGAATTGAACAACGCAAAAACAAAGTCAAATCATTTCAACAACTTCAAACATGTTTAAAGCAAAATCAGAAACTTAAACTGTGCCCTAATTAACTAAACTGCGCAAACAAAGTAGTTAACTAAAAGCACTGAAAAGATAAGGTGATACAAGACAACTTAGATCAAAAACACTGTTAACATAAAAACCGGGTTCGAAACCGCTACAGGGGCACATAATAGTCTGGGGGGTCTGCAGCACATCAGCTTCCCTACTTTTATGCCTATGCTTCCCGAGAAATTGAAATTTTTACTTGGAATCAAATGTGATCTCTAAAAAAGGTTGTTTCCTTCTGGTCTACGCCGAAAGCTTAGAAACTTGTTGGCCTAAATTCGCCCCTGAAATAAAAGTGAAAACCAAAAAAGTTATTGATCATAATCGCCATTAAATTTTTGTAACTTTTGCGTTTTTTCAGGTAGTTGAAGTTACAAAAACAGGACATACCACTGTTTCCCGAAGTTTCTTAAAGCACAAACGAATTATTAAGGAAGTGGCTTTTACTTACGGGAATCAACTTATTGCGAGGGGACACTGGGGTACTTTGTTTTACTGGGGGAACATGTCTCCATTTTTCCCGTACTTCCCAGTCGGCATGTGATGGTTTTTATGTTACAACGATGGTAGTCTGCGTATGATGATCTGCCACAAAACAAGGTTAGTCCTTGCACTTTATTCCCGTGAGCAAACCAAGCTTTTTAACTGAATTGAACTTTGAGTTAACATTTTTCACAAAAGCCATAGCAGTTAGGTTACACTTGTTTATCAATTGTTAACAAATCAAGAAAATAAATTGAAGGTGAAAAAATGCGAATAAAAAAAGGTATTAGAAGCACTTCAGATCACTGCTTGGTCCAGTAAAAATTATTTTTTTGAACAGAAATTTGACACACAAAATCGTTAATAAGTTTAGCGATCGATCAGGCTTTGCTTATTTTTTCTTGTAAACTTTTATGAGTGCCACAAAGTTAAGTCGTGCTGCTTCATTACAGATCGCAAATAAATTTTTTAACGTCTTAATTAGGAAAGTGACCATTCAGCAGTACATGTAGATGCTAGCTGCATAAGCATAATTTTGACACAATCAATCAACTCCAATACCAGTTCACAAAAAACTTCTTCACGTTTTAGGAGAGTTCAACTACATTGTTAAAGCGCTCCAACGGTTGTCTTGTTGACATTGCTCGGTCAATGAATAGATCTTTATGCGAAGTCAATCGTGGCCCGTTAACATCGTTTTTGTAAGTGCGAGCAATATAGTCAGAATCTCCACGTTTGCTAATGAGAAAGTTTTCTTTATTTGTTTTACGAATAGCTGTAACATTTGGCTCATAATGACCGAGAAGTTACGGAATCTAGCACTTCGTAATATAACTGTCGATAACTACCTTTGGCCTCTGCATGGAAGAAAGTATTTGAAGATTCATCAAGCCGTCGGGAAACTTTTCCTGGTTTTGATAATTCTAGATCATCAATAAGATCGTTTGCTTCTGTAGCACTTAAAATTCCATTCCATACACTGTCAAATGTTGCATCGTTTCTTGCGCTAGTGACAGAAGCTTTTGTGCAAGCAAAAATATCCAGGGTTTTGCAAAATTAAGCTGAGTACTATATAACTGTGCACTAGCGTTTTCAACAATGCTAAAAGCCATCCACAATACTTCAATATAAAAGTAAGTGTTGAAATTTTGCATTATTTGCAAAAAAAACACTAGTTTTTACATCAGAATCTGTTCGTACTTGCTCGTCAACTTCTTGCAGCCACCGGATAATTGGCGTATAGTGACGACTAATGACTTCCCAAGAAATTAGTTGCATAATCCAACGAGTGGGGCAAAATAGCCATTTGATGCAGCCAATGATGCTAGTTGATGATTACCTTTAACTACGTGAAACTTTAAGTGAAATGCGTGGAACAAACTGCGACAAACTTTTAGGAGAGCCACGAATAAAAGCAATAGAGCTATGTACCAATTCCATCACATTTCTCACATCGTTGCTATTTTTTAAAGCATCCTGAGCAACTAGTTTGAGTTTGTGCGCTCTACAATGAACGTAAACAGCTCCACTTTCTTCATGAATCAACTTCTTACGCAATCCGTTAACGTGTCCGGAAACATTGGCAGCACCATCGTAGCACTGGCCTCTACATTTATCAATTAGTAGCTGAAACTTGGAAAGAACGTCTTTTACAACTATAAATAGCTCTTTACTTCTGGTTGACGTGTCTTCGTAGAAGCCACAAAATACTTCTTGTACATCTAAATTGTCCATAGTGATACGGAAACAAATGCTTATTTGTTCTTTACCAGATATGTCCGAAGTTTCATCCGAAACAATGGCGTAATATTTTTTCTTTTTGAATGTTTTGTTGTAGCTTAGTTAAAACAGCCAGGCTACAATCATTTAAATTTCATTAGTTATTGCAGGAGATAAGTACTTTATCTTTTCTTTTAAGCCATTGCTTCAACTCCGCCACATCTTCCATCCGCTATTGTAACAACATCTCAAGATTAGACGTAGCTTCTTCTTTATCTCTTATGGCTAAGCCTTAACATCCGAGAACTCTCAAACTGGTAAAAATTTATTCCACTGTTATTCCGTTTCTTTCATTACTTCTATTTTCCGTTTGTGTGACACTTCGAGGACAGTGCAGTGTATCACTCAAAGAGTTTATAGTAAGCGAGATCTATTTAAAATCTTTACCTCCATGAACATAGCACGTGATCACCATATTCGTATCATACAACGATTTATTGAGTTATAAAGGCAATCTACGCGCTTAATATGCATGTTCACACGAATGACGTGGTTTTTTCACAAAGTAATAGTATTGCAAATAATAAAAGCCTCCTTCCCACAATTTGATGAAACTATCCCCGGACGCGTTTTGTCCTTTTGGACTCATCAGCAGGGCCTGTCCCGTCATCACCAAAAACCAAAACTTCATATTTGCAATAATATAAAAAATGCAGGATCATTTTATTACAAATTCCTTTGCACACATCATGCGCGTGGCGCATGCCATTACTTTGGTACGGGGATCCCATCCGTATTGAAGATGCAGTGTACCACTCAAAGATGTAAAGCGCGTATATTACCTTTATAACTTAATAAATCGATATATGATACGATTATAATGATCACGTGCTATATTCATGGAGTACAATAGAAAAATTTGCTCAAAAATGATCACCAGCATCATACGGTACCATACAGCAATCTATTACATCATGTCAATAACCCACGACCGGTTTCGACCTTATTGGGTCTCATCAGGCGGGTGTAGAAAAGCTTTTTTTAGCATGTTTATTGTTTAGTGTTTTTTACACCCGCCTGATGAGACCTAATAAGGTCGAAACCGGTGGCGGGTTATTGAAATCATGTAATAGATTGCTGTATGGTACTGTATGATGCTGGTGATTATTTTTGAGCAAATTTTTCTATTGTACTTTGATGCTGGAGGCAGATCCCTCTTGATAGGAGATTACCTTGAAAATTGCTGGCTAGCAACTAGCAACTCATGTATATATTCATGGAGGTAAGGGTTTTAAATAGATCTCGCTTACTATGAACTCTTTGAGTGGTACACTGCATCTTCGATACGGATGGGATCCCCGTACCAAAGTAATGGCATGCGCCTCGCGCATGATGTATGCAAAGGAATTTATTACTTATATTATTTGCTTTATTATTTTTAAGGGAGGCTTTTATTATTTGCAATACTATTACTTTGTGAAATAACCACGTCATTCGTGTGAACATGCATATTCAGCGTGGATTGCCTTTATAACTCAATAAATCGAGTTCGAGACCAGTTTCGTTTTTTGGTTGGGTATTTGCTGAAGCGAAGAGCGATGTAATTCTGATTTTTTGTGGCAATCAAACAAAGACAATGCCTTTTTCTAATTATTAAATCTCTCACAAACAAATCCTTTTAAAAAGTCACGTTGCCTACGATGTGGTAACACGTTTGTTTGGGTTTCTTCTGTTCTTGTAATTTTGCAAACTGAACAAAATGCTTTGTCTTGTTTTGCATTGCAGCAAACCCACGCGTAAGTTTTCTTCCATTTGGCTTGAAATGCTCTATTAAAATGGCCTTTCCTTTTGCTTTTTTTTGTATTTAATACGATTTGTTTTTGCGAGGCGGAAAAAATTCATGTTCATTACGGGAAAACCGACGCGATGGTGTAGTGGTTAGAGCGCCCGCTTCGCAGTCGGTAGACCTGGGCTTCATTCCCCTAGTCGAGTCATATCAAAAGATGGTAAAAAATGGTATTCACAGCTTCCCTGCTTGGCGTTGGGCATTTATGGGAGATTGTTGAGAACAAGCAGGCCAGCTTGCTTGTTGTGCCCCTGGGCAAGGCACGTAATGGGGTACCCAACCTTTATGTGGAAGATAGGTGACCCAGACACCTCAGGAAATAGCAACTCCCAAGTGATTGCGGACGTCCCGTCCAAAATGTGACATTTCAATTCGCTTTCTCGTGAATAGAGAATAAACATGAATAAATACAAGAATACGGCACTTGCTGCTCTGTTCTAGAACAAGGTTTTTCGAGAGAATTTTGGGCAATAGGCTTGCTGTACGCATTTGAAGACTGTGGATTAAGTGACCCATTACCATCAAGTCTGAAAACAAATTTATTATATCATTAACTAAATTATCTCAATAATGTCATCCAATCAAAATACAGTGCAGTAGTAGTAGTCTACCAACAACACTTTTTATTCCTACCTTTGTCTTAATTAATAAATATCTATTGTTTTAGCTTATTGCATTGCTCATTTTTTAGTGGGCTATTGTAAAGGCCATGTATTTCGTTGGCCTACCGTTAGTGAACACCCTCAAGCCTAACTGCTGGCTTAATTGCCTACTACCTGTATTTAAAGAAACGAGATTAATCCATATTGGATTTTGCCGCTGTGCTTTATGCCAGGGGCAAGAAAAGCAAAACCAATGCGAATAATCTTGTAGGTGAGATCACAATCAAGTATCAGCAGCTGTTTTGTCGATTGCTATAGGCTGCGGTTATAAAAATGCTTTTCAACGCACCAATGACTTCCTCCGAAAAAGGTTTTCACTGGTTGAAACTTGCGCGTGCTTGACAAATCGTGGGTAATCTCAAAGCTATAACATCTAAAATTTCTAAATGATTGCCGAAATGTATGAGCGGGCTGAAAACAGTCTGGGGGGGGAAGGTGCTACAGCTCCCAAGCCCCCTACTTTTACGCCTATGGTAAACACCATTGATGATACCATCTTTCGTAATATCCATAGTCTTCCCAATCTATTAATTTTATCATAGCTGGCTTCAAAGTGATTGCTACTCCAATTGACCAGGGGCGGCTCGTGTATGATACTGCGGAACTGTAGCACCCGCAGTCCCCACTCCATCTTATCGATGACATTCGATATAAATAATTGATCTTTTTTTCTTTATTTTTCTTATACTTTTAGTTACATTATATAATACGTAAGGTTAATCTCAACAACCATCCTAAGTTTATGAAAAAAATATAAAAAACTTTTTGCTTCAAAGCTCCTGTGATATAGTAGTTGAAATTAGCAGTAAGTTGCAATGCAGCTGTAGAAAGAGAACTGTCGCTCATGCAGCACCGAACCTTGTGTGCTGGTGTAATAAGGGTTTCTTTTTGACGGACAACTAGCGAGCTACGTGTATGTGTGTGTGTGTGAGTGTAAAGCTGATAAAAAGTGACTAAAATTAGGCCCATAGAGTGATTTTCTGAAGCAGCCCCCCCATTAATTTTAGCTACGAGTCGCCCCTGCAATTGACGGTACATCGGGTGGTACGGCCACCGCTGTCTTATTAAATTAAATACATGGAAATTTATTTAAGTGTTGGCGGGCTGTAGTTTGCCCACCCCTGGTGTAGACAAACTCTTTTTGTCTGCAGAACAACGGCCGTTGAGTTATGATATAAGCAGCATCTAAAAGATTTATGTAGAAAGAGTTGCGTGCTGTGACGAGAATTGAAAACCAATTTTGTCATAGTTTAAACCACATCGTTCATTTTCTAAAAGATGCTGATCAATGGCAGTGTCAAAGTCCGGTTTGGTGTCGTTTCGTTTGCATGATTTGTGTGGTTGAGATCGGCATGGACGGGTTAATTGTGTTCCCAATTGTGGAATATGTGGCTTGATGAGATCATGTAGTCGTTGAGATGTTAGCCCAGGTTTTAGGACACTTACTCCCCTAGCACATACATCCGGTGATATACCTTTGTCAAGCTTTGTCATGTACGAATACAAGTGCCACTGTGATAATCAGAACGTAGGGCAAACATCTCAACGACTGCAGGATCGCATGAAGCAACATATTCTGCAATGGTTGAGACAGCAATTAACCCGTCCACGCCGATCTCAATTTCACAAATTGTGTTAAGGAAACGACACCAAACCGGATTGTGACTCTGCCATTGGTCAACATCTTTTAGAAAATGAACAATGTGCTTTACACTATGACGAAAGAGGTTTTTAATTCTCGCCACAGCACGCAGTACTTTCCACCCTAATCTCTTAGAGGCTGCTTATATTAAGACTCAGCGGCTGGTGTTCTGCAGACAGAAAGAGTTTGTCTATGCTCTCAAAATCTTTTGATAATTGCAGCGTTCCTATTTGGCCTCTTGCTACGCTTTCGCTTGCATTTGCCTATTGCAAAATCTCTTTTCTTGGCACGCTTTACAACAATAGCGCTATCATTAGCTCGTCTTGATTGCCTAAAGTCCAAATTAATCTCATAAAACACTTACTCACTCTAGTTCTTCCGTTCTGACGCGATACTGCACTGATGAGAAGGTCACGAAAAGCTTATGGCTAAAACAGTTTTTTTCAAAGATCTATTATCATTTAGACTGTTGTTCCACAACTAGACGAAAATCAATTTTGTTTAGTTATTTACTACAAGGAATTAACTGACAGCTAGTTTGTTCTTACTTCACAACACTATTTTCCGTTTGATTTAACTAGACATGAGTTATGTCAACAGCTTACACTCCTTGTAATATGCAAATAAAGGTTTTCTGTTAAAGTACCATCATGTAACGTAGAGTGGCAGTCAACCGTGACGCAAATCAGTTTCACAACCACCAAGCAAACTGTGGTTTTGTTAGTTACAAAAAAATATAGTTCTTAGCAAACTGCAGACAGTGACACTGTTTCGACCTATCAGGTCTCTTCAGTGCAGTTGGTGACCAATAAGAAGCTAGAGGCTTTTAATAAAGCATAGCTTAGACCAGGGGTGCCCACACTTTTCCAACCTGAGAGCTACTTATGACATGACCAAGTCAAAGAGATCTACCACCTACTAAAAATGCAAAACATATTATTAATAAATAGGAACTGTTCAATACGTGATGACCTTTTTTTTTTTGGAGAACGCCACCAATTTGATTGGTATTTGCCAAGTGAAGCCGGGTTGTGATGTCTAACAGTTGTGACGAAGTTTTGTAATGTGCATCATTCCAGAGGCGCTGGGCTATATGGTAAGCCTGCTGTTATTTGTAGTATTGAAAGTGCGCCCAGACTGTATAAAGTTTGAGAACTGCTTCCTTACTCTCATGCCTTGCACTTTATGGAATCAGCCAGTGATGCATAGTCCGGATACTTTTTAAAATATTCTTTTAAATTTAATTTTTTTAAATGCCGTGCGATCTACCCACAGTTCCTTCGCGATCGACCGGTCGATCGCGATCGACGTAATGAGCACCTCTGGCTTAGACCGTCACACTTTTGGGACCAAATACTAGGTCCACTGTAGTGGATGGTCTGTCAACCTCTGCGAAGCCGTATCACTCGTGAATGAGTGGCGGTTGTCGCAGTATTTGGTCCCACAAGTGTGACGGTCTAAGCTATGCTTTATTAAAAGCCTCTAGCTTCTTATTGGTCACCAACTGCACTGAAGAGACCTGATAGGTTGAAACAGTGTCACTGTCTGCAGTTTGCTAAGTGCATCGCTGGCCTCTTGCATTACTATAATATGGTTCTTGTTATGCAATTTGGCAAATGAATCTTCAAAAAACATTTGTATCGAAAAACGAAAAACAAGTCCTCACGTTTAATGTTGAGGTATTGAACATATCAGTCTTCAAATAAAAAGGTTCACATCTAAAATTTTGTGATTTGAAGGATATGATTGAATATGAGGTCTGCAGAAAAAGAACATACGAAAAACGTTGCAAATCACTGGCCTATACTGAGCGCAAAAATTGAACAAAAGCAATAGGTATAATATGTGCATGGCTGCAGTGTTTCACTGTGCATGCATTAAGAAAGATTGAGCTTGCAGCAAGAATTAGGATTTGGATTAAAGTTTGAGTTAGCCTTAAGATCAAAGTAAAGAGTTGTTGATATCACAGAACATCATGTACATCATAGACATAAAATATTTTGGAATACCCTGAAATATGCATGCAGGACTGTAATCTCAAAGACCTTGAAGAGATGGTAAAACAAAAGGACCACAGAGATTTACGTGGACACATCAAGGTTACCTAAATTTAGATCTACTGTGCTCAGGAGAACTATTTTGCCCTCAGCAGATTCGATTTATAGCTGTGCCCAACAGCTGGAAGTCTGCAACAGGTTGTAAACAAATTACTGCATTTCGGCTTGGGTTAAGTTAGTCAGTAGTTCTAATTTGCACATGTCAATGATAATCCACAATGCATGTACTATGCAAGGTTAGGGTTGGGATTAGGTTTTAGGTTGAAGTTGGGGTTAGTTCACATCACATGATGCAGTCATAAATATCACGAACATTGCAGACATGTAGTATTTAGTCTTACTCCAAACCAGGTCCTAAAAGGCTGACCCAAGGCTTTGGTTGGAGCAGCGATTCTTTAAAGAAGTGGCAATTTTGATGTCGATGGCATTTTACCTTCAGAGACTATTTTGCTGTGATCATTTGCATGTGTTTATATTGCCATAATTGCTACAATTCTGCCAGTGACACTCACTGTGGCACATGGATAGTGCACCGGTTTTGAAATACAATGACTGCGAGTTGGAATCTTGGCTGGTCAGGCATTGGAGAGAAAGGCAGTGTACGCTAAAAGGAGGGCCATTATGGGAGTGCACAGGGTAGTGTACAGGGTGGGGAAGTGGACACTGGGGGTGTAAAAATTTTTTAAGTATTAAAATTGACCTACCACAAACAACCAAAAGTCACATATTTAAAATGTCTCTACGATTGACCAATCACAAATTAGTGGTAGTTATTTAGTTTTTATTCAGTGGTGTCACCTTAGTAAAGATGGTTGCATTCACCCCATTTCTTCTGCAATTGAACATTTAGATTTAAACCCGGAGATTCTTTAAAGCTTCTACTCATTTAAGAGGTACTGGGGACCATTTGTTTATTTTTTGTGGTCATGGGGATTTGTTGGAGCAAAATTCTTTGAAGGGAGCATTTGCATTCGTGTGTTTATATTGCCATAATTGCTCCCACTCTGGCAGTGATGCTGTGGTGTAGTGGATAGTGTGCTGGTCTGGAAATGCTGTGGTTATGGGTTCAAATCTCAGCTCGCATGGCACTAAAATAAGAATTAAGTTTTTATATTTTGCAATGCAAGATGCAAAATAATAATATTTTTAAACACAGGCTATTGTTGTTTCACCTTGAAAAAAATTATAAAAATTCAATTAGATGCATGATAAATATCATTACCTCTTGAGCTATGTGTTTACTAGATAACAAGAATAGCTGACAGTCCATTTTAATGAAGTTATTTTTCTAAAAATTTGCATCAAATGTATATAAATTAATCTTCTCTGCTCTTTTGCTCTTTAATTTTTACCTAAACTTGAAACAAAATATGTACAGTGACAAAAAACTGTTTTAGAGTAAAGTAAAGTAATAATAAGTAAAATTAAGTTTTCTATTTTATTATTGCTAATCATTCTGTTATATATCACATATCATTAAGCTGTTAATTGTCAGATTAATAAGCTAAACCTGCTTTTTTGTAGTAGGTTACTAAATAGGCTTTCTTTTGTTTTTGTGTATTACTCAAGCTTACTGTGCCAACGTTAGTTCTTTATTCAGCATTCTTAAGCTCTTTGGTTGCATTGTTTTTTGTGTGTCTTGAATGAAATAAAAACAAAACAAGTATGAATGGAACAGATGGTGCTGGTGAAAACACAGATGACTGCTCAATTGATAACCAAGCTCTTCATTTAGACAATTTTAACCAGCTTCCTTACTCCAATAGTGTAAGTTAAATTCCTGTGTGTGTTATATCTCTTTACTTACTTGTTTGGCAGAACTGATATGGTGTATTGGTTAGAGCAGGGGTGTCGAACTGGTGGCCTACAGCGTAATATTTTGTGACCTGTGTAAGGATTTTGTGCTTCAGTGCAAATGCTTGGCCTCTGAATTTGGTCTTCAAAAAATTGTTCTCCAAAAGAAAAAAATCTGTTAAGTTGAAATTACACAAAAATAGCCATGAAGTAGTGGTCAACAATGGCTATAAGTCATGGGTGACATTGCAGGTTATGGTGAGAGAGGTAATGACCTTTTTTTTTGGAAATCAGTACCATTTTGGACTACATCACACAATTTTCATAGATTGTTGCCCAGAGTAGTGATGGTCTCCAAATAATGCCATGATTGGGGTGCCTCGAAATTTGATCAACTGGTTTGTTGTACCAGCAGACAAAATAGTTTGGAAATCACTGATTCACAGTCTTGCCTGCTTAAATTTTTTTCACCAGAGTCTGGCCCATATAAAATCCAGGTATGTAAATATGGTCCACAGCACCGAATGAGCTTGACAATCCTGGGTTAGAGTGTCTGCTTTTGAGGTTGATGGAACTGCTTTCAATTCCCTTGTCAAGTCTTACCAAAGACTTTAAAAATTGTATTTACATATCTCCTGCTTGGTGCTAGCAATAGAAATTGTGAACATGAAATAAAATATTGATAAAATATGTACGTCAGATACTCTGAAGTCATTAAATTGAGTGTACTCTGAAGTTATAATTAATAAAGTGTTGTGAGCCTAAAATGGCCAGGGTGCACATAGCCACTGGTAGCATTAGAACAATTAAAAACACTACTGTTTGGAAGACTATAAAATGTTTTTTAGCATTAAAAATTAATCTGCTGTACTTTGTATTTAAATGTATTGAACACACTGTGTATCCTATCATATTGATTGAGCATAAAAGTTTGTTTATGGTGCTTTGGTGGTTCTCTCTGTCAGCCAGATTGTAACTCAAAACATACTCATTTTAGATTGAAAACGATATCAAGTTCAGGTTTAAGCATCTATAGTTGCATGTTCTGTTCTATTTACACTTTTTGTGTATTAATCTTTAATCAAAACCACCCTTGGTCCCAATTAGTTTGGATAATCAGCATTCTACTATATTACGTTTCAAATAGATTTTATTGCTGGAAACAGCATCAATATTTTTGTGTACTGTAGATATTATTCTTCAAAAGTTTTCATGAAAAGTGTGTATTTTTGTTTTATTTCCTCAGACATCATATTTTCATGATCCATCAGGAAATGGGATGATGCCTACCTACACTTCTAACACAGCAACAATTATGGTTCATCAGATAGTTCAGCAACTGCAAGCATATGTAAAGGAAAACCAAGAATTAAAAAAATCAATCAGGTGAGGTTTTGGGTCATCAGACTGTGTCAAGTTAAAATTGCAATATGTCTACTCGTTTTGTATCAAAGTAAATTATCAACAAACAAACATACATTAACCCTCATTTATCCAGTCCTTGTTAACCCGAATTTCAATTTACCTGAACAATGTTTAGCAAACAATTTGAGTCGAGACAGTCTAAAAATGAGTTCAAAGAATGCATGGCTCTCCCGGTGCCAAAAATACCTGATAGGTGGCAGCAGGTAGTTTTAAAAAGTCTGGCATATGGTTGCAAACACCATGTTTTTCTGGTATCAGTAAACAATTTTGTGCGTTTTTCTCTACTAATTGTCTGGAATTAAAGAGAAAATTAGAGAAAGGAGCTGGTGTTGCATGTGGTTGTGTGGAATATGGTGAGGCCAAGCAAACTGTGTCAGACATTAGATAGTCAAAAGATATCCTGGTTGAATATTCTAAAAAGCATTGCGTGAATACATTGGCAAGCAATAGCGGTAAAGGTGCATTGAGAAAAAATGTTTTATGACTGGAAAAGGTGCTGTGGTTATGTAGTGGTATGTGCAACAGCAATCGGTGAGATGAATATTCATGACATAGAAATTCTTGCGGCAGCTAGGAAGCTGGCACAGAAAATGGAAATAGAGAATTGCAGGGGGAGTAATGGGTGGAAGAAGCAATTTTGCAATTGATGCTGACTTTTTATTGTAACTGGGCAGGGTGAAGCTGGTGATTTGGACACAGCAAGCATCAAATCTTTTTGGATTAGTATTGATAAATTAATTGAAGAACATTGAAGCTATTCCCAAGTATTCTTTTGGTATGCAATGTCTAAGAACAGTCTGACAAGCAAAGATGGAGAAATTTTAGAGGTTAAAAAATCAAGTAAGAAGCATCTTTTGGTGCTGGTCTTTGCCAATGCTGGCAAGTCCTCTTCAGTGTTCCCTTTAAATGTAAAAATGCAAATTTGCAAAAACATGTCTGGTGGATTTGCAGTTATAATTGAGCAATGCATGAAAACAGTCCAGCTGGTATTTGTTAATTTTTTTAGTTTGTTAGAATTTTTGCAATTTTGCTAGCAAAGTTTTCAACCAACTGTTTAATGCATGGCAGACAGTATGACTCTTTTTGAGGCAGTGCAATGTCTTATGTAAACACGTGTGGTTGTGATGCTACAGGAAGTGGCAGCAACTTAAATATCTTTTATATTACAAATTATGACTCAAGCAATTTACTTATAAATATAAATTACTAAAGTTTTTTTCTTTACTTTTCCCAGCCAATTTCTGTAGTAGCTAAAGAGCAATGTTTAAATTCAGTACTTTCGTTTCATTGCCATGTGTGGTTAAAAACATTAAATCGTTTAAATGTTGTTGAGTAATTGTTGAGCGTAAATAAGTTTTTAATCTTCATGAAGTAGAAAAAGATCACTCAGCCTCGCAAGTGGAACTTGGGAGGACAATGCACATTTTTAAAGCGCTTATGAAATTTGGTGCCATGTCAAGTATTGGCCGATTTTCTCTTAATTACTTACAAATTGCAGCGATCAAAATGGGGCACTCCATTCTTTTCAACCGCGCAAATAATAATTGACGCTCACGAGTGATGTCGGCAGAATTCCAGTCACCGTAGAACATGCTTACCCCTTCAATATCGTCACATGACATGGTTTCATGTTTAACAAGACGGTGTAATAAATTTGACATTTGCAGCGTTCGTGATTGATAACGGCATAACAATGAATTAGCTGCTTTTTCAAAAACTTGTTTGAACACGTTTGTTTAAAAACTTTGTACTTCTTCATCAGTAACAGCGTGACAAACTCGAGGAATTACAGGCAAATTTATTTAAAAAAAAAGAGTTTGTTGTTTGCTTTTGACAAAAAGTTCCTTCCCATAGTCATCGAGTTCAAGAGATAGAGCGTTTGCAAGTTCTTGAATCCTGATGTTCAATTCGCCTGTTGTAGTGTGGCATGATTGGCATTTCACATGAATTAGATGGATGATACAAAACAATCGTTGCAACAAACAAAGAACAAAATACATCTCAAATTTCTCAAGATTAAGTAAGTAAGCAACTACTGCTGACCTTACAGTTCCTGGGACTTCAAGGTCTCCACTCATTTCTTCCATGAAGTTCACCAAATTGCTGTAATTGATCAAAAATTCATCTTTGCAGTCTTTTCATAGAATCCATCTTGTGTTGCACAAAGGTTGCAGATTCCCCAGAAGCAGCTTGAATGGCTGCCAACCATGAACAGAGCTTTGGCAACTCTTTCACAAATGTCACGATTTTATTGACAATTTTTATGACATGCGACACCAAACAAGCTTCAGTGCAAGCATCTTGTCAAACCAGGTTTAGTTGATGGCCTGCACAATGAAAGTAGAGTGCCTTTGAATTTTCTTGAATCATTTTTTATTGTAATCCATTTATTTTCTCTGCTATGTTACTGCCACCATCATACCCCTGCCCACAAAGACAAGAAATATCCAAACCACATCTTAACAATGCAACTTTGACCAAGCAAAATAATGTATTTGAGTCTGTTCTATGAGTTTCAAAAAATCCGAGAAAAACTTTATTGCTTTCTAAGGAACTTGTGTAATGACGAATACAAATCCTTACTTGCTCCCGATTAGAAACATCAGACATCTCGTCAGCTATTAGGGAAAAGACGTAGCTGTTAGTGATGGTATTTCCTGAAAAGAGTGAACTGGAAAATATTCGAGATTTGTTTTTTGTGGCAACAATTCCGTAAAATTGTCTGCGATAATATTTTCAACTTTTCATTTTGAATGTCTGCAGACATAAACTTGGTTTTTGATTTGGAATTCAAATAACTATTTACGTCGTTATTGTAACGGCCTACCAACTGCAGTGAATTCCAAAGGTTTCCTGTTTTTTTTTTGTCTCCATGACCTCGTAATGCAATTCCTTGCCTTCCACTGAGACGCACGCAATCAAATATAGCAGTAAGTGCTAAGCAATTTTTAGCTTGCTCTTCAGCCCTCTTTTTTCTGAGTATTACTTGGATGTTGGAATCATCAAGAGCAATCTGTAAAACCAGTTTATCGCAATGAAATTATTTACCTTGTGGTGATGTGAATTTTGTATTTAGGCTGATAAGTAATCGCCAAGCTAAGTATCTTTTTAGTTGCATTAGTCGTACTTGAGCGTATAAGACGAGTAATAATCACTTCACTAATAAACTGGACATTTTTAAAAGCGCTATTAACTTTTTCGCTCCTGCGATCATCGATTGATGATCTTGTGTTTTCAGTGTTTACCTCAAATTTTTTCAAATTGAGTTACAAAATTAGTTTACTAAAAAATCGATTTGTGACTTTATTTTTCATCCGATTTTCATAAAATTTTCAAAAGATCACGCTTATTTCCTCACTCATCAGAAGATGTATAATTTGTGCCCTAATTCTTGGATTTTTATACCCAAAAAAAGTTAAAAAGACCAAGAACCCAGTTGCAGACGACAAAATTGGCCAAATTCTCAGCACGTGCCAACTACACTAAAATCAAATTGAGATTACATCTTTACCACAATACCAAACCCTTTATCATTAACACAGTCTAAAAACTACTCTTTTGGGGCATCATTTGACATAATTTCAAGCGATAATAATAAATTTTACTTTTTTGAATTTCCAAATTTTTTAGGGGTCTCAAAACCCCCCAAACAAATTTGAGTGGTAAGTAGATAAAAGTAAATTTAGTGCATAAAAAATATGATATGTTGCTAAATACCGATTACATTTGAAAGCTTAGGAAATTTGCTTTCCAGCAATATATAACTTTAAATAGTTTAGACTAAGTGGTATATGATATTTATTGATCAAAAATAAGTACTGTACATCATGTCAGCCCCAAACCCTCCAAAATTTTTTGACTTACCTTCACTAAATTATAATTTTTAGAAAAACTACACCCTATAAAAAGATAAAATAAATTGCAAATGTTTCACTACTAAAGTTGTCATTTTGTATCAAGTTTCCAAGGAGACAAGAAGCGAAATACAAGTTTAAAAGCTAGCAGAAGTTTGGCTTCTCTAAATCAAAGTTTGCTGTATCCCCTTGTTTCTCAAGAAATGGAAAGGGTGTAAACAAGCGGCTGTTTCATTGTCAGTGACAGCATATTCTATTTAAACTTGATATTTTCTGAATCTTGAAGAAATTCCCTGTTCAAAAATACATAATGTTACATGGTTTAGGCTAACCTGTAGCAGATAATGACTGATCATATTTTAGATACTAAATTTAACTACCAAAATTTGGTATCGGTCGGTACCGGTCAAAAAAAGGTCATGCGCCTCAGAAAATTGCAAACTGTAGAAAACCTAGGCTTTTAGGTAAGTTTTGAGTGATGTACTTTGAAAGCTTATTTCCTTAGCATCATTTTGCGACCATTTCTAAAAAAATTAGTAGAAAATAAAGTCTGTAGTGATCTTTGAGGTGAGGGTACCTCTTTAATTTTGAAGACACCCCCCCCCCAGTTGGGGGGGTTAATTTGCATAAAATTTGCATATTAAAAAAAAAATTTTTTTTCCATTTGAAATCCTCAAGAAATGTAGATTTCAACGATATATCACACTTAATGTAGAAGTAAACAGATGAGTAATGATTTACAAACAAACTTGAGGTACATAATTATGATTAATTATGATTGATTATGACAGTTTTTTGCACTGCCACCTTAGGGACATTTTTTTTCGCTATTTTCGCGGTAGCGAAAGAGTTAAAAATGTAAATAAAACTTAATACCATGAAGAAAAATAAGCCTGCAGATAAATATTTGTGACTTGCTGTACAAACTATGTTTATTTCCACACTCTTTGGTAACTATTCAACATAAAGGTTCAACATTTATGAGTGAAAAATGAATTACCAACTGGACAAAAACTAACGTTACCATAGTGTTGCAATGCGAAATGAAAAAGACGTTTATTACTGTTGAAATTAAATTTAAAAAAAGACACAGATGAATTTAGTGATATTGTTTTGCATGTCAAAAAACGAATAGAGATAAATTAAGTTAAAAGTAAAAATAAGTAGAAAGAAAAACTGTTTTACGTACTTGCAATGCATTAATTTTTCTACATGACACAAAAAAAGACTGAATGTGAAGCGTGCTCTTTCCATTGCGATAATCTTGCCAACTATCTACTACTTGAACCCATTTACTGTTTTGAATTCCTTCTTTATATTTTCTTGAAAGTCGATTGCTTTTAATAGCCCAGAAACAACTTGAACAATGACATGTTCCATCATCATTGCAATGCAACCATGCAAAATCTGTAAACCATTCTCTTGGTAAGCTGCGACCTTCACGAGTTGGAAGTTCGTTTGGCAACATGTTGTTATCAAATGGCATAGGAAGAGTCTGAATGTTGTTACCACTTTCTTCACTGATCTGGTCCGTTAAGGCTATTACATTTCTTGCAACGTCCTCATTTCTTGAAGTTGAAGCTTGATCTGAAGTGCTACTGTTAATTGATGATCTGCTTCTCACATCTGACTCCTTTTCAGTTTCTGAGTCCCTAATCCTCTTATCAACTGGTCTAAAAAATGCACTAATAGCAGATTGACGTTCATTTTGCACCATTTTCACCTAGAATGAATTTCATCTCAAAAACTTTCCTATTTGTACTATAGTTGCTCTTTTAAAATTATTGAAAAAAAATGGTTTTCACTTTAAGCACGAGGTCTTTGAAGTTACTTTTTATGTTGAAATGTTTCAAAAAAACATTTCTGTAAAGCGTAAAGTAGAAATTGTCAGGATGTCAAATCAAAGGTCAAATCAAAACCAAACTTTATATCACTGTTTGAAATTCCGAAGTGTTAAAGTCAATTTAAGTATTCAAGTTTTTGTGCTTTTCCAAATTACCATGTGCATTTAAACTTTTGAACTAAGTGAAAATAAGAGCTTTAGATTTTACTTTTGTCAAAAAAAATTCAACTTATGCACTGTTACAAACTTACTGCAGAATCTTCTGATCATTACAGACAGCGCTTCTGATTATAACCTATTGCAAAACTTTGTTGCGTTTTTTGATCTTGCACCTAAACTTTTAGCAGTGTAGCAATCCAACATATTAGTATTGTCAAAGTGACCTTTCGTATTTGTGTTTATTTTAAATCACATCAAAACATTACAAAGTATTTACACATCTTTTTGCAAAATTAAAAAAGATGTCATTAACTTTTTCGTTTATGCTCAGAACACAAAACAAAGCGCTTGCGACCGAATGCACGCGTATTTTCTTCTACATTTAACAGTCAGCAGATTTTAATATTAAAACAAATAAAACAGATGAAATCTGAGGGCGCCAGACATATTTTTCCCCCTCGTAATTTATACCCAAGGGGGAAGTGCCCCCTTGCCCCCTCTGGAAATCAACACCTATGATCAAGGGTTCTGTGAACAAGTTTCAGCACTGTGTCAAAACTATCATTACTCTTGCCACAACGCCTAGCTGAATAATGAGGTTTCACTACTTTTTGCATATGGGACAAAGCTTCCTCAAAATTAACTTGTTTGTTATTGTGCATGGTTTGTGAAATTAGTTGACAAAACTCTGGTGAGATTAGTTGTTGCTAATCAATAATATTGCTCTCTGAGATGCGTTTAGAGAAGAAAGCAAGACATGCACGGTATGACTACTACATCATAAAAAATTTTAGTTTTTCTCCTTTTGAGTTACCTGGCTTTGGTGTCAAATACTTCAATATTAGATGGAAAGTTTACATGCAATAGCAAAACCCTGCTTTTAAATTTATTATCATTGAGAAATGTAGCTAGTGTAATTATTTTACCATAATCAATCAACAACTGAAGTTTGCCAGTATTTTTCGTTCTGCTGTCATAGCTGTGGTAATCTACCTAACATCCCATGATTTCAAAGAAGTCATCATATTTTTTATGCTCACGTTGGGCGTCATTGAAGTGCAACATCACAGTTTTACCTTTTCTTCCCCCAGAAGCTTTGAAAACTCTGTGCTTATGCCCATCACAGTTGCTGTTTGGACTTGTTTTTTGGTCATCTTGGAAGATCTTTGACACGCATTTGACTCCAATTTTTGCTGCAAAAGACACAGCAGAGTGAACAAGGTACAACTCGCAAGCTGGTGTCTTAATCCAAGTAAAAAGAAATCTCATTCATGACAGATAATGGTGAACTAGATCAAAGATTTTTAGTCAATGGACCATGGTTTTCGAGGTTGTCTATAAAATCGAGAAAAATAAATAATTGAGCCACATGCCTGTGTGTATTTAAGAAATGAGTCACATGCCGAAAACGGTTGAAAAGCACTGAACTACAGTCAAAATGCCAGAATTGAAAAAATACAAATGAGAGACAAGCGAAGAATGTAGTTATAGGTTAATTGATGTTGTAGGCAAGCTTAAGAGCATTTGAAATACTTGAGTTCTGCAGGGACTGAGGGAAGCATTATCTTATTTAAGGCAGGTTGACATCGCAGATAAAGCAGTTAATCAAGTTTTACTGCACAATAAAAGCATGAAAACAGTGTGTGCTGAGCTTGCAAATTGCTCTTGTGTTACTGTCATGTGATATTTACGTCAGGCACTTAGCTGCTTTTAAAAAAATTGGGGACCAAGGACCCAAGATCTAAATTGGGTAAATGACATCTTTTATTAGCTTAACACATACACGGACATCAGTAGGCTATGAAAAACATCTTTTTAACAACTTTAAAATATGTTACTTAGGCTAGAAAAACGATTTGTTCAGCTATGTCCACCAAAATTTTCCTGGCGGTTTTCATACGTTTGCTAACACTTTCACACTTGCTATGGTGGCTACACACTTACTGAAGTCGTAGAGCAGTGCTCTGCAACCTTTTTTAACATGTGACATGCTTGTAAAACTTGCTAAATTCGGTGGCATACCACAACAAAAGTGTAATTAAAAACACAAGGAATGCGACAAACAATGTGTTGTACACTCGTATTTCCATGAGGTAAAACAAGCACAATCACTCTATTTTTCACTCAATACTTGCAAGAGCCACTCAGAGTTTGTCGTCAACATTTTTTATGCAGGATTGCTTATCATTTTTGATTAGTAATAGAGATGAAAAGCTTTGTTTGCACATATAAATCGTGCAAAAGTGGAGCAAAATTTCAATAGCTGGATTGGAAATTTGCTAATACTGTATTCTTCTTTGATTAAAATTCAAAACATATCAAGTTGAACTTTGCTGAATTTTAATCTTAGTGCTCTGTCGTTTCTTACTTCAAAGAAATTTTCTTAAATACGCAGAGACAATTCTTTCATTGACATTTTGGCATTAACTGAGTAAAGATTTCAAATCCAGTCATATTATTCAATGATAATTGCAAAAAAGTACTTGTCATATTTTTGCTGTAATAAAGTTAAGTGTTCTTTGGCCAATTTTAACATGAAACCCTTTCCAACATTTTCTTGATTTTTTATAGCTTCTCTGAAACATTTTCAGTGATTCTAGTCTTAACTCATTTTGCCAGAGTTGTAATTTTTGTTGGAACCTGTATAGCTTGTTGAAACATGTCAATGCGTTTTCACTTATTCTTTTCATTTTTGTATTGAACTCATTCATGTGTTCAAATATGTCAGCGATGTAAGCAGTTTTGGTACTTATGTATTAACGGGAGGACCTTTAAAAACACGACTCAAAAATTGAAGTAAATTATTTATTGAAACGGTTAAAACAATAAAATACTCCCTTCCAGTGTACACTGCCCCGTACATTTACATACCGGGCCTGCCCCTTCAGTGTACACTGCCTTTCTTTTAAATAAAATAACATTAAAAATCAAAGGTCCTCCCGATAATACGTAAGGACCGCAGTTTTAGCAATCCATTGATCGTCTTCAAGATGTTTATACAACTTGTGCTTGTTCTGCTTTAATAGGAACTGCTTTACTTCATGCTGGAGTTCAAATAGTCTTGTGAGAGCTTTTCCTTGTGAAAGCCAACGTGCAGAAGTGTAAAATAACAATGACTGATGTCCATTTCTTTGCAAAGTATTGAAAAAATATGTGAATCTAGGGCTTTTGCTTTAGTGAGGTTAACAATTTCGATGCAATAGCTTGTTGTTTCTGAAAGTTCCTGTGGTAAATGTTTGATCATCAGAGCTTCCCTGTGTATGCAGCAATGCATAATTTGTATTGCTGGATTTTGACGTTTTACTCATGTAGTAAATCCTTTGTGTGTGCCCATCATCGCTGAAGCTCCATCTACACAAATGCTGATGCAGTTACTCAATGGAAACCATGTATTGCAAAAAACTCGTTAATTAGGGGAAAAATTTCCTGATCAGTAGTTTGCTTTGGTCCAAGCATTGATCAAACAATTTCTAGGCATGCTGGTTTTAATAAAGTTTCACCAAGAGTATGTGTTTTTTTTAACGTGCAATCAATTTAGCGACGTGATAACTGACTTCTCATGCTTTTTTTGAGACTGTAAAAGATAACTTCATAAAACACTCTTGCTTTTTATTTTGACTTAACATTTGCTGGAAATAATTTTTATTGTGTGCATGAATGGCATGTTTCGTTTTAAGTGGTACATAAGTTTACTGGAAACCATTGCTTCATTTGATGGTCCCCCTTTGCAAATAATGCAGAGTGGTTTTGGAGCATCTTTGTTACCACATCAAGAAAATCTATACTAAATGTAATCTTTCTTGTATTGTCTTTTGACAATTTTTTTGTTTCTTTACAACGTTGCTTGTGCTAGGTACATTTTCTTGCTCATTATTACGTGTTTCTAATGTTCTTTTCAGAAAAATTGATCCATTTTACTGAACTTTATAAAGTACCTTGACTTTTAATTAACAGCCAGTTAGCACTGACTGTGCTAACGCACACTTCACCTGTTGTTGTTACCCAACCCCTTCCAAAGGATGGGGGCATGGCGGAAGACCATGGAGCCCCAGAAGCTATGCAACTCCCCAGGGCTGGGACCAGAGGTCGTAGAGTGACAGAGAGCCGCCAAAGGGTGAGCGGTGCAAAGAGTCCGTAGCTGGACAGTGCAGAATGAGATGAGAAGTGTTCTGGGACGAGTGTCCGCAGGTGCTGCAGGAAGGATACTTGATTCTGCCAATTCTAGAGAAATAAGAACTTAAAAAAAGGCTGTGTCTGTTGCAGCATAGACCTGAGAGAACACATTGAGCATGATGAGGGAGCACAAGTTTTTCGGTGGAAATTGAGGAAACCTGCATGTCGAAAAATTTTGATGAGACAGTATGCCTCCAGTCCGAGAAAAGACAAGAGTTGATACAACAGATCAGAGGAGAGAGACTACAAGGGGTTGCAGAGGGCGCAAGTAGTGCTCCCCATTTTGCCAGCTCATCAGCTGGATCATTCTCTGGGAGAAATGAGTGTCCGGGGACCCATTGTAGCCTGATAGAACAGTAGGAGAGAGAAGACAGTTTCTGCCAGATCAGCCTCAGAGTTTGAGGTAAAAGAAAAGATGGAGGAAAGGACAGAGTGGCGAGGACAGAACGAGAGTTAGATAAAAGAAGAAGAGAAGAGAAGTAGCAGGCTTGTTGGTGCTGCTGAGACCAGCAAAGAGCGTGCAGAATGGTGCAGGCTTCAGCAGAAAAACTTGAACATACAGTGGAACCCCACTAACCTGACCACCCATGGGACCGCATTAAAGCGGTCAGGTTAGCGGGGTGGTCAGGTTAGTGAATTTTGCCTTTGAGCATCATATTTATAACAACTGGACTTACACCCTTAAATGCAGGCATTGATTTGCCTAAGTAGCCTATGATAAGCGAAAAAGAACAAAACATCAAAATGCATGGACAGTATGTATTTATTCACAACTGCAAGTACTGTTCACGTTAAAAAAATCGCGAATAGATTTTTGTTTCATTGCAGCTGTTGATATTTCACACAGTCCTTTTTCAATTTCATACAGAGGTGTGAGAAGATGGGGTGCGTTTCTTTCCAATAGAAAAGATTTTATATCTTCAACACATTTTAGTGTTGCTCCAATTGATGTCAACGCATTTTTTTTACTATTCTTCGTAGAAGAACTTTCTTCATTCTCTTCAGGCAGATTTTCTTCATCATCATATTTATCACTGTTTGAAACTTTGTTTTGCTGCTCGTGGTATTCTTCTAGAATTCGATTTTCTAAGTTAGAGGTTGCGTTGTCACACGTTTCCAAATCGTTGTCACATGCAGCAAAGTCATCAACAGATTGACTCGGCAGATCTAAATGACTTTGGACCCTTGAAACAAGTTCACTTAGACCCACATTGTCCTCATCATCCGAAGTGCTAGAATCATCAGCTTCAGCATGCCCGATTCCACCTTCTTCACTGTAGTAGAGCGGACTTGTTGAACTGCTGTATTGATCCAATGTATGGCATCTAAAACAGACACGCATTTTGACAATGTCATCACGTCCTTGCCTCGTTTCATTTTAGTCAACACAAACTGCAGAAGTCGTTTTCGATAGATTGTTTTTATTGCCTTGATTATTCCCTGATCTAGTGGTTGAAGTTTAGATGTCGTATTCGCCGGTAAAAACACAACTTTCACGTTTGACAAATTCACATCCTTTGGATGGCTTGGAGCATTGTCGAGGAGTAGTAAAACTTGCCGATTCTGTCTTTGCATCCTTCTATCAAAATTTTGAAGCCACCGTTGATAAATCCCTGATGTCATCCACGCCTTTTTGTTATGCTCCCATTCTACAGGCAATGTCCTTGTGTCAATAGACTTGAAGCATCGAGGGTTTTTACTTTTTCCAATCACTAAAGTTTTCTCAAATTCTCCGTCCATGTTTACACAGAACATGGCCGTAATCCGTTCTTTTGACTTTTTTCCTCTTTTGCACTCAGTCTTTCTTTCTTTAAGAGTTTTGTCAGGCAAAGCACGATAAAACATTCCACTCTCGTCCATGTTGTAAATGTCACGAGTAGCGTAACCAGCAGTGATAGCTGTAAGGCGTAATTTCCAACTCTCCACAACATCTTCATCAACACTGCCACTCTCCCCACTAATAACAGCATGAGAAATGCTGTGCCGTGTTTTAAATCTGTTCAACCAACCATTTGATGCTTTAAAGTCAGTTTTCTTCAGAGAATTGGCAAAGCTTAGAGCCTTTTCTTGAATCAGAGGCCTGCTTATCGGTAGGTTTAAAGACCGAGCTCTTTGAAACCATCGGAAAGTTAGCAAATCGATATCTTCTTCAAATTGAAACGTTTTGATTCTCTTTTGATCATTAGGTAAATTATCCTCGTATGCAGCCAAAACATCAGCCTTTCTTTTTAGCGTACTCTGTATCTGAGTTTTGCTTACGCCGAAAATCTTAGCAAGTTCCCTTTGAGATTTTCCCTCACTTTCCTTTTGCTTTATAACCAAAACTTTTTCTTTGATTGAAAGTTCACGTGATTTCTTTTTACTAAGCGCCATATCTTTTTAAAAACAACTGCAGATTGAAAAATACATGTACTAAACTCGCCAGAATGGGTTTTACGGAATGAGTTTAAACTTTTAAGTTAAGCGGTTTTAATCAGTTCGCACACCATTTTGTGTGTACAGTACTGTAGTTTTTTTGTTTGTTAGTGTGTGCATGCACTTCCCTGCATCACACTGTTTATTTGTTACGAAATTTCTTTGTTTGTGTGTGCACACAGTGATCTTATCTTTTTATTTTGGTCACAAAAGTAAATTATTGCGCACATGTGGTCGCTTTAGCGGAGTTTAATTTGCATTGTGGGACCAAGAATATGGTGGTCGCGGTCTGGATAGCGGGGTGGCCGCGTTAGTGAAACAAAATACAATGCATCAACATAGCAAATTATTTGGGATGGCAATGAAGTCCTGTTAACGGGGTGGTCATTTTAGTGAGGTGGTCGCCAACTGGGGTTCCACTGTACTGGGCTTGCTGAAAAGGAAAGAGTGGCCTTGGTGCCACAGAGAAAGCAGTTGGCAAGTATATTGCAGCTGTCCTTGCCAAGAGGAGAAGGAACAGAGCCGTCTGTCCAGAGTACCAGATCATTGGGGAGGAGAAAGTGAAGGTGGGTAAGACCCACACCTTGGTGAGAGAGAGGGATCAGAGTGGGAGCATGAAGAGGAAAGGGTGGACTCCACAGTGAAGGAAGTGAGATTCCAGGGAGCAATGGGAGGGCAAGCAAGAAGAGCCTCCCTAGAAGTAGAAGAAAGCGTGAGTGGGTGAGTGCATGCAAAAGCTCTCTAGGACGATCTGCAGAGTCTTGGTTTTACTCCAAGTCTGGCCAAACCTGAAGTAGGAAAGGAGGTTGGGAGATGAAGAGCTCACTCACAATAAAAAAAGGGTGAAATGAGTCAGAGTGACTCGCAGGGGAGGCAAAGAAGCCTTGGAGAGAAGAAGAGGGATAGGGAAGGACGAGAGGCAGCTGGTGATAGTGCAACTAGCCACATGGTGGAGGCATTCCAATTCGGTGATATTGGTAACGCTTAAGAAAGGAAACTATTCAGGTGAAGCGTAAGTGGGAAGGGGCTGAAGAAAATTTTTATACAGAAGAGAGAGAGACTCCTTAGAGGGGCCCCATGAGGAAGCAGAGATACAGCGTAAGGCCTTGAGACATGGGAAGAATTTGGCCTTCAGCAAATATACATGTTTAGAAAAGGAAAGAGTGCGGTCAAAGGTGACCCCAAGAAAAATTGAAGTGGTGTTGAAACGGAGGCGGGAGCTGAGTAAGAGGATGTTAACTCGGGAATCCACTGAGAAGGAAGCCTCACATTTGCTCAGAGTCAGAGGAAGACACCAGTGCTCCAATCGAAACAGAACTCCTTGTGTGGCCTCCACCACAGTGGGGACCAAGGGGGAGAAGGACCAAATGGCCATATCGTCAGCATAAAGAGAGCAGCTGACAGAAGAAGGTAGAGAAGTGGGAAGATCATTGATGGAGAAAAAGAAAAGTACAGGGCCAAGAACGGATCCTTGCAGAACACCTTGGCAGACTGGAAAGGAATGACTTTTGTGATTTTGAAAAAAAACAACGCAAGCATGCCTATCAGAAAGCATAGATTAAGTCCAACAAGCAAAGCAAGGAGGGAGGCCAGCTGAAATAAGTTTATGGTAAAGGACAGGATGCCAGACAGAGTCAAAAGCTTTAGAGAAATCAATAGTAGAGAGGATGGTTCGAGAGCCTAGCCTGGGTTTGTTAAACCCATCCGAAATGGACTGAGAAAGGTACAGAATTTGATCTAGGGTAGACCATCCAGGGCAAAAACTGGCCTGGCAGGAGAGAGAATGGAATTAGATTCCAGAAAGAAGAGTAGATTTGATAGAATGATGCATTCAAAAAGCTTTGATATGCAGGAGGTGAGAGAGATAGGCCAAAAAGAAGCAGGAGAGTCGAGAGGCTTTCCCATCTTGTGGATAGAATAATAGAAGATATCTTCCAGATGGAAGAAAAGGAATGCGAAGAGCAGGAGAGATTGAAGATGTGAAGAAGAAAATCCATGCCAGAGCGAGGAAGGTGCTTTAGCATAAGATAGACAACTTTGTCTGGGCCAGTGGCAGTGGAGGAGGAGAGGTTGGAGGCAGCTGTAAGAAATTCAGTGGCAGAGAAAGGAGAGCAAAAGGATGAGTGAGACTCCACAGGGCTTGTGGCTCGATGGAGCTCAGAGAGGTAGCCTCTGGCTCTGCTACGCAGGGTCTTTGGCTGAGAAACGGAAAAGTGGGATCTCAGGTAAGCAGCATAGAATGAAGCCAATTCCCTGGGAGAAGAACAGTTGGGGAAGTTAGGAGAGGAGGAAGATGAGGAAGGAGAGCCAGAGATAAAGCAAAGAAGAGAATGCACAGATTTAGGGTTAGATTTAAGTCAAAGAGAAGAGCAAGTCGTCTGCCATGCCTCAGCCTTGGCCTTGGCGATAACTGACAAGGGGCACCAAGAAGCGTAGATGTAAGCCTGGCGATCTTCATCACTTCTGTTAGCTGCAGCAAAAGCCCTACGTCTTTCACTAACTGCTTCTTCCACCTCAACAGATCACCAGGCTTTAGGGTGGCATTTGATGCGGTCAAAAGGAATGGAAGATTTGGCCGCATTCAGTGCCAGAGAGGTAAAGAGAGCAGCAGCAGAGGAAAGAGAAAGAGATGGGTATTCCTCTGTAGAAGGACAGTGAGAGTCAAAATAAGAAGCAAAGCCATCCTAGAAAGCTTTCTGAAAGTTGAAGGAAGGGGGATGCTTGTTGGGGCGAAAGACCAGAGAAAGAGGGATGGATAGAAGAATTGGTAGGTGGTCAGAACCCATGTCCTAAAGCATCTTCCAGGAGCAAGAAATGGCAAGAGAAGAGGGAGCAAAGTAAATGTCAGATGAGCGATTTAGAAGGGTGGGTGTGTCAGGGTCATTGAGGAGGAGGCAGTCTGAAGAGATGACCTAGTCAAATATTTTTTTCCTGCAGGGGTTGGAAGTACCTCTTGAGTCCTGGAGTGATGATTGCAATTAAAATCCCCCAGAATGAAGAGATTTTTGGAGGAGGGAAGAATGGAGGGAGAAGCAGAGTCAGTTCTGCCCTCCGTTGGAGAGGAGTGAATAAGAGAGGTGTACACATTAAGAAAAGAGAGCAAAGAGGAGTTGCTAAGAGAGGGATTTGATCAAAGAAAGAGAGGAGGTAGAAAGTTCAGAGAAAGATAAGCCCTGCCTGACAAAAATGATGGCACCATCGCTAGCATGCATGGCATCAGGAGAGAAAATGCCAGACCGGGGTGTGGGTGTGATCAGAATGCAGAGCAGAGAATCCAGGAATCTGGAAAGAGGAAGAAGAGTTAAGATTGGATTCCTGGATACTGATATGGTCAACAGGATGGGTCAAAAAAAAAGTGAAGTAGTTCAGTGCTCCTGCCTTAAAGACCTCCAGCATTCCATTGAAGAACCCTGAGAGATTCAGGGGGAGAGGAGGCAGGAGGCAAAGAAGGACAGCCAAGAGCAAGGGATGGTGGTGAGGGGGCAGAGGGAGAAGATACTAAATGGGCTGACCGAGGATAAGAAGTACAAAGACGAGAGTGGGGAGGGAGTGCAATATTAGCAGACAAAGGGCTAGATTGTACAGTGGAGATATACATGTCAGAGAAGTGTAGGAGGAAGTCACAGTGTTATGAGTGGGGACACAGCAGGGGGGCAGCTCCAAGAGTGAGAGCTGTGAAGAGCTCTGAATTTGGAGAGGGAAAGTTGTGAGCCCCTTAGACGGACCCATTTGGAGCAGGTGCAGCATTGCACTGACTTGCCCTGCCAGGTTACATTTCCAGCACACACAGAGCAGGGAAAGATGGAGCCAGGGTTGGGATGAGCATTACTGCTCATCAAGAGAAGGAGAAGAATGAGGAGACAAAGATGGGCAAGAGAAGGGCAGGAGAAAAGAGAAAGAAAAAACCAGTGACTGATTTTAAGGAAGCTGTGTGCTGCCATTCTGTGGTCATTCAGGGAGCAGCATAGTGAAGAAATGAAGGGCAGTGCCTGGAGTAACTGGGACTCTCGGGAAGTCCAACAGCCATTTTGACCCAACCCAAACGAGGTCAGGGATTGCACCACCACATTGAGGCAGCTGTTGATTGGTGCAGCACTCTTCACTTTGTTTAATTAGATTACCCGTGCTCTGTTTTGCTATGCCAATAGAAAGGTGTGGATGTGTATATGCATCGCGTATCTCTGTTATTATGTCACCAATGCACAGTGGGAAGTCTGGAATTTGGATTTGTGTGGTTCAAGCAGGTTGAACAACGTTCAAATTTGTAAAGGATAAAAAGTATTTTTTAAAAAGAAGAGAAAGTTGTCAGTTACTCTGACCTCGTTTTGCAGCACACCAGTTGCAGAGCGCTGTCTTAGAGGGAACATTAATACTCACCATCTCAAGCTTACTGTTGTGAGTAAATCTAAGTCACCTACAATTCTACAGGTCATAATTAGTGATTTATCAGCGCACTACTTTGCACCAGCAAAGGTATGTCTTGCTTCTGCCTTATTTCTTGAGTGGTTCAAAAAATACTTTGTGCTGAGTGGGAGTACGAGATTTGCAAATTTAAAATTAAGCCAGAGGATGAGAAAGTGCTCCTTTTTTGAATAAAGCCCTAGCTCATCCCAGTAAAAGTGGGCTTGCTGTGATGATGGCTATGCTCATGTGATCATAGCTTTCTACCATGGTATCAGTAATGCAGCCTGTAGGTCAAGGAATAATTTCAGCACCGAAAAGGCATTCCATCATGTCATATTTTGTTCTTTGTGTGGGCAAAATCTTTTATTTTTAGAGAAGATCTCAGATTATGGGCTTCTCATTAGCCATTTTTGCCAGTCTTCACTTAGACTGGGCCACCACAACAAGTAGATTTCTTGGCTGGCTTGTTCTCCACAACTGTCCTTTTTTGGTTAGTGCCAAGCAAGGAAGCTGGGAATACCATTTTTAAAAGTCTTTGCTATGACTTGGGAAATAAACCCCAGGTCTACTGACTGTGAAGTGGACGCACTAACCACTAAGCCATCCTACTGGTTGTGTTATATTTGATGAGGTGTTATTGGCCTTGCAAGAGGATGATGAAACTGAGGACAGAATAGGGGCAAGAACACTTACCAATATCCAGGCTTACATAATTAATTTCACTCTCTACAATTGTGCCTACGGCTGAAATGGTGAGATTTAGGGAATGTGACAAATTGTTACTTGGATTCAAAAGAAAAGGAAAAAGCAGTTTTAAGGAGATTGGAAAGAGCAATGGTGAGACTGCTGAAAAACAATTGGAAGTGCTAGGGTTGGAAGAAGCAGCAGATAGGTTTCTAAAAGCAAATAGAATTGGATGGTATGGACATGTGCTGAGAAAAGATGGTGGTGGTGTTTAGAGAGTTACCTTAGATTTTGAAGTGATTGGCCAGGGAATGTGAGGATGAGCAAACAAAATGCGCAAGAAGTAGGTAGAAAAAGAGACGATAAGGATTGGTTTAAAGACAAAGAATGCCCTGAATTAGCAATGTGGCAAGATGAAGTGCAAAGAATTGCTGAAGAAATAGTTGAATTCAGCCAACTCTGTTAAGGAAACAAAACGAGATATAAACTGAATACTGAAATGGGATGAAGGTGTCAACACTAGCAACTGTTGGACACAAACTTCTGCCTGACAAAGATACTGTGACAAACTTTTTAGGGTTTAAGGCTAAGGACATACACAAGCTGCTGCAGTCTGGTAGAAAGACTGGTTCTAGTGTTGATTGTATCCAGGGTTCACTGGAAGAGCAAGATGATCCAGGGTACCAGGTGATGACTAAGAGTAATATTGTGGCTTTTGTTACTAACCCTGAGGAGGAGAACAGCTGTGAAGACAAGGATGAAGTGTCAATCAAAAAAAATAATTTATCTACCTTTAAAAAGTTAAATAGATCCTCTACTACGCTGCACAGCTCGCAGTGTTATTCCAGAAACTAGCTTGCACTATGGGTTTCTTGGAATGCTGAGGAATTAATTATGTTGAAGCAGCACCAAGGTGGTTATCAAATAAAAGTGACTAACTTCTCTTCAGTTTGCCCTCTTATGTCTCCAGTGCCAGCCACGTGTTATTCTTGGTTCTGTAAATAGTATGTATTGCTAAGGTAAGCAAGACTATAAATTTGTTGTCTTTTAGATTTTTCATGATGGTTATTTCATTTTATTTGCCCTATTTATACAGTACCTACCAAAATTTTGAGACCACTTGGGAAAATAATGATATATCGTACTTAGGAATTATATTGTATCATCTCATTTTCATGATTGCATCACAATTATAATTTTTGACACTCATTGAGTGTATTATTTTTTTTGTTGTGAACACCTAAGTGGATTTTTGATAGACTTTTGAAATGTGAGGATGATGAAAATGGGGCAACAATGAGATTCAAAGGCCTCAAGTTATCATTTTCCACTGTGAAGGATTATTATGAAAATGGCAGATATTGTTATGGATCTCTGTTTGGTTTCTCAAATCATGGAAGAAAAGTTTCCCCTATCCAAAATCTTTTCACATTAGTGTGACAAATGTACTTGCTTTGTTTCCACTGGTTTTCAAAATCATGGCGTGATTTAGCTTAAACATAATTGCATGTACTTAAGCAGATGGTATAATTGGAAAAAAACCTAACAACTTTATTCCAAAGGTAACGGCCAAACAACTTGCAAATTCATTGTGTGAATGTTTCGGCCCTCAACTGGGGCCATTTTTAAAAGAAATATTGTGCAGCAAAAAGGTTAACTATCAAATACAGCATATTGTCACCAAAAAAATGAACACACAAGAAAAAGCAGTGATCACGTGTTAACTAAATGGAGAGCACAGGATTTGAAGTCTAAATTTAAACTAGGTTTCAGCTGCTGAATGTAAAGAGATTCCAGAATGAGGAGTTTCGATTTTTCAGGAAGGTTTGGATTTGTTGTTTGTCTCAGTTTGAGCTATAGTAAAAACATTTACTCTGGAAATTGTTAAATATTGCTGAAAATAGGACAAAATAAGGACATCAGTCAGTCAAAAAAAGGTCTTGGAATATGGACTACATTGTTCTCTGACACGTTTCACTGTAAAATAAGCACAAATCTTTGCAATGAGGATAACATGAAAGCCTTAAGCATGGGCATAGCCATGGGGCACGAAAGACTGTGATAACTAATTATAATAGCTGAATTGCTCCGTTTCTTATTAACTATTATATATCTGTGCTTTTATAATTATAGTGAGAAGAAATGCAAATTCTACTCTATTTGCTAAAATGGTACCTTTTATTATTGATAATTAGAGCGATGTAGAAAAAGGCAGTAAAAAGTTACTAAAAAAAGCAATTGTTTATTGTGACACTAATGAAGCTCAAATCATTGTACGATATATTGGGAACAGAAGTAGATTTTTAATATTTTCTGTTAAAGTTTTCAAGCATGTTTCTCTGCTTATGCATTTTGTCTTTTTCCTGATCACTTGACACATGGAATCACCCACACGTTAAAGTACCATCATGCCAAATTTGAACCAGATCCAAAGAAGTGGGTTACATTTTGTCTTTTTTCTGGATCACGTGATATGAAATAAACCACACATTAAAGCATGCTTGTTGACAGAGCTATTGCTTTATATATTTGATGGGTTGACTATGTTGTCTAGCTAGTGGATTATAAACTTTGCGTTATTGTGGCAAAAACACAAGGTCTTGGTCAAACATTCAGATCTTCCAAAGATTTGGTTATGCTTATAGAAAAACGCTCTACAGCAATTTTGTATATTCAGTTCACTGCTTTTGGTAGAATTGCTCTTGACTTAGCAGTGCAGTACTGGTGTAGTGCATTTACAGGGTGCGGACAAAGTCCTTGGACAACGTAAAAATTTGATAATTCTGTAAATCATGAATATAACTACAAACAATTAATTTTTTTATTTGGCATGATTTTCATGAACAATAGTACAAAATGTCATTCAATATGTCCCCCTCTGGCCTGAATTACATGCTCAAGTCTGCCATGAAAGCCCTTTGCTGCTTTACGCAGGGTTTCTTGGGGTATTTTCACCCATGCCTTCTCAAGAGAACTCTTGAGGGCTCCAACTGACACATGAGAAGAAGCACAGGCATCTGCCTCCAAAAGGGACCAAACACAAAAGTCCATCGGGTTGAGATCTGGTGATGAGGATGGCCAAACCTCCTTGCTCCAAAATCCTGGAAAATGGTCTTGGCACCACTTCTGTGTCTTCTTGGACATGTGTGATAGTGCACCGTCTTGTTGGAAGATGAATAGCTTGTCTTTGAAGTGCTTTTTGGCTGCTTGAAGTGCAGGAATCAAGATTGTTTCAATGTACGCACTTGTATTCACTTTTGCTCCTTGTGGAACAAAAATGAGGGGGGACTTCCATGTTTTTGAAATGGCAGCCCACACCATAACAGAAGAAGGTTTCTGTCACCTGAAAACGCTTCTCATGGAGTCAGGAATGTCTGCAGAGGACTTTGCTTGGACTCTGTTATTTTGTCGGTTGCAGATTGCCTCGACAGTAAACAATTTTTCGTCAGAGAAAATGATCTCGCTTGTGTCTGTACCTGCCTTCAACTTGTTAACCCCTCTGCGTCGCTTATCATCATATGATGATGGCGAAGAGAACGCCGCTCATCCTCATATGATGATTTGCCGGCTACGGCAAAATGCGTGTATTTAAAGCTCGCTTGGGAGAGATCTTCCTTTCCTTTTTAGGCGAGCTTTAAATACACGCATTTTGCCGTAGCCGGCAAATCATCATATGAGGATGAGCGGCGTTCTCTTTGCCATCATCATATGATGATAAGCGACGCGGAGGGGTTAAGAATCTTCGCTCGAGCCTCGCTTGTGCCCGTACCAGCCTTCAACTTGTTAAGAAGATTCTTTGCTCGAGTCAGTCTTTTTTTTTGGAGGTCTGTGAGGTGCTGACGAGTTTGCATTTTGATAGACAACATCTTCAAATCAGTTTTAACAATGTTTTTGATCGTCTTCTCACTGACACTTATGTTACAGGCCATTGCCCTCATGGATCTTTTGGGATTGCGTCGGATTCTGGCTCTGACAGCATTAATCATTTTTGGCGTTCGAGAAGATCGTGGTCTTCCACTTTGAGGACGATCTTCGGTACTTTAAAGTTCTTTACACCTGCTAACCGTGTGGTAAACAGTTGATCTCAGAGCTTTAAGAAGTTTCACAATCTTAGAATTTGTCTTTCCCGTGCGATGAAGCTCAATGATGGCTGCACGTTTATCACTCATACTCGATATTAAAGCTAAATTTTGACAAATATACGAGGGTCAGTCAATAAGTAATGAGACTTTCTCAATTGCTTTTGTGTTTTTGTAGCTAAGGAACTCAAATTTTATGTGATGATTATGAATGGAGTTGTCATCTCATTTACAACAAAACTTGTTTATTTTCAGATTACTGTAGGTGTGATGATAAATTGAAATGACTACTAGGCTAGCAAACAGCTCATCGTTGGAACAAAGAGGAGTCATCAGATTTCTGTTGGCAGAGAGTGTAAAATCATGTGAGATTCTGTCTAGAATGCAAAGACAATATGGTCCTTCCTGTATGTCTAGAGCAAACTTCTACAAATGGGTGCAAGCATTCAAAGATGGACGCGAAAGCATTACTGATGATCTGAGAAGTGGAAGACCTGTGGATGTCTCTACCCCAGAAGCAGTACAGGCAGTTGAAGACCTGATCAAATCTGATAGAAGGGTCACTTTAGATGAAATTGCTACAAAATTCGACATCTCCCATGGCACAGTGTACGCAATTGTGCGTGAGAAGCTGCATTTTTCAAAAGTCAGCTGTCGCTGGGTTCCCAAGATGTTAACGGATGATCACAAAATGCAACGCCTGATGGCTTCCAGAGCATCACTACGCAGATACAGAAAGGAGGGAGATGCATTTCTGTCGAGAATAGTGACAACTGATGAGACCTGGGACACCCACCCTACAGCCCAGACCTTGCACCATCTGATTTTCACCTCTTCGGCCCACTCAAAGGGAGTATGAAAGGAATTCACTTCCAGACTGACAAAGAAGTGAAGGCTGCTGAGCAACTGGCTAAGGACCCAGTCCACGGAATTCTATGCCAAAGGAATAGACAATCTAATATCAAGATGGAACAAGTGTGTTGCAAAGGAGGGAGACTATGTTGAAAAATAAAAAAGCATTTTTTGATTACCAGTCATTGCAAACTTGAGTTATTGAGAAAGTCTCATTACTTATTGACTGACCCTCGTATGTAACAATCTGAAAGAGGAGTGATGAAATTATTAATGTTCAACAGTGTGAAGTTAATGCACATGTTTAAGAGTTATTAAATTAAGTATTATATTTTGTCCAAGAACTTTGTCTGCACCCTGTATACTACAAGCAGTGCAATCAAGCACAGAAAATTGCTGTAAGCCCCAATTTGGTGTGAACACATACTGTTGCATAAAAAGTTTTTCGTTACCAGGTAGGTCTAACATATAGTACAGCTCAACTCTGCACTACATCACGTCTGGTGAATTGAAATAAAATAAATGTTGGATCAGTTAAAATTAAAAAATAAAAGTGTTTAATCAGGTCTAAAATTTTTAGTGATAACCGCATTTTTTGAAATAGTAATTTATTTTCAAATTGTGATTGCAATTTGATGCAGAGTGAACAACCAGGAGATGGAAAATCGGTTTTTAGAGCTGGAAGAATGGAAAAATGATCAGAAAAGAGAAAAGTTGAAACTGAAGCAAAACTTTGATGTAAGGTAGCATGATGATTGCGTAAGGTATAGTAGTAGCAGTAGTAATTCAGTTTTTTATCTGGTATTGCCCCCTTGGCAATGATGGCCAGATTCACCCTATTTCTTCTGCAATTGTTAGCTTTCCATCTGTCCACCTTGGTTCCAGACATCCTTCTTTTTTTAACCAATCTTTTCTGTTTCTTCTTTGGTCATTCTTGCTTTCTCTTGCCAGTTACTTTAAAATCTCGAGCAACTGTTAAAATGCTATTGTCATTCCTCTTCAACACATGTCCATACAATATAATTCCATTTGCTGTTGCTAACCATGCCCATCTGTTTTTCGGTCGTCTTTCTCTTCAACTTTCTGACTGCACATAGCTATCCACATATCTCTTTCAGTTCTCTATAAAATAGCTTTTCCATTTTTTTAAACACTATGTTTTGCTTCCATACAGTATTGCTGATCTTAAGCTACAGCAATAAACTTTTCATCTTCAGCAGAATTCTATTTCCAAGTTAGAACTCTCCACATTCCCTAAATTTTACCTAAACAATTCTCACTCTCAGTGTGATTGCTGTTTCACAACTATATTGGATATTCTATTTGAATACATCACTGTGCTTTATATTATTTTATTGTAAAAACTATTGCATAATATATATATTATATTATATTGATGTTTATTATATTTATATTCTTGGTAAAAAAAACTAAGCCAAAATGCTGGTAAACATATTTTGTAAACGTTTTGCTTTTACATTGAAAGTTAAATAAATTGTTAATAAAACATCAATTAAATAAATGGGTATCTAAGGCTAGGCTAAGACAGATACTGTATAGAGAGCTAATTGCTATACAACTAAATATAGTAATTACTTTTAATTAATGAATATTAAGGCATATAGGCTAACTGCAATCAGTTGAATAAAATACCACTTCCACGATCGGTTTCGTTCCTATTAGAACTCGTCAGGTGGACTCAGGTATTGAACCGACAGTCACATGAATTGCTTCATGCAGTTTATGCCACTCCGCCATCGGTCCTTTCAACTGATGCTGTTAATTTTAAGCTTATATATGGTGCACGCTCACTACAATGAGCTAGATGCGATATATGCTTTTAATTCCCAGCCAAGCCAGTGCCTTTATTACGTTATAATACGAATTATAGGAGCTGGTGTTAGCCTGTTTAAGATATTACTTTTAATTAGTGGATATTAAGGCATGCCTTAATTAATTAATTTAATTAATTAATTAAAAGTAATATCTTAAACAGGCTAACACCAGCTCCTATAATTCGTAAATATAGTAAGTTTATCACGATTATGACATCACAAAGTGACAACACAAAATAACTGCCATTAATACAATTAGCAATTGGAAGGCCTAAGTTATGAAACACACTGCAGAGGTACTTCCTATTACTATTACATATTCAACAAATAATTTGGTTGCGATGCTCTGTTTAGGTTTATTTGTAGTTGCATTTTTTGAATAAGCAAGGTTTCTTTGATTTGTACTTTTCTGCAGTTGTTGCTGTGACCAATCTTTATATTATTTCTATTATAGTATGTTATAATTAAATATTTTGTTTAGAAAGCTCATAGATCAACAACTTTTTTGAAAACTGAAAACACCTTTTTGAAAAGTGAAAATATGAAGCTAGAACTGCGTATAAATGAATTGTCTTTGTCCTCTTCTATACCTAAGTATGTTGAATCTGTTTAATTAAAAGACTAAATTTTATTGATAAAATACAGTTATTTCTAAATCTTCAGATGTTATTATTATTGTATATATTGTTTGGTCTGTGTGGTCTGCAAAAAAATTTTGGGGTTTATGTGAACAGGCTCAGATTTGCCATAGGGTTGTCAATACTTACAGCTGGCACAGTGGATTTCTTCTGCCTGCAGCAAAAATAGCTGATAAGTAGCTTTCTCAAGGATACAACTGTGCAGAAATCGCATGGTTATTAAACTGACAATTGTGATGCAATAATCTGTCATGATCAAAGCTCGGCTACATTGCTTTACATTTTCCAACTTGTATAAGAGTAAGACTTGAACTCGCATCAACACCAAGCAGTTAAATGGTGGTCAATGATCATAAGCTTAGAACCTGTAGCTTTGCAGCTGGGGGAATTTGTGCATTATCAAAGTGAGAAGGTGTGTTGCAGTTAATATGCAAAGTAGGGATGATTACTTAGTGCAGAAATAGGTCTGCATGAGCAAACTACTACGTACAATGTGATGCATTATTTTTTGTTGAAGGTTTGACAATGGGTTAAATAGTGATGATTCAAATACCAATAATGAATCGTTTCATAGCAAGTATCTTGCCACTGTTGAAAATCTCGAACGACAACTGAAGGTGCATTTGTTGTTAAAATTTAATATATCCATAGCATTACCATAAACTTAATAAACATACGTATTGCTTTTGCAAAAACACCATTGCAGTTACTATCTTTCTAGATCAGTAGAGTTAAAATACCTGTGATTTAAATTTAATCTTGTATATGCTAGAGATTCAACATCCCTCACAACCATTAGGTTTACATTAAGGAAGCTAATGTTTTAACTTTTTCAAGCTTGTGTGTGGCTGTATCATTTGTGAGTGACACCAATGTCTACAGTGTTGAGATTTCCTTGCATCACCATCATTGCATTCAGTTGGAGATGCAAGTTTATGTCCTTAGTTTGTTCGAAATAATTTTAACTACTCATCCATTTCTTTGTCTTCAACTTTCAGATGTTAATATGCTGCTCAGCTCTTGCTTGTTCTTGCCAATGTTTACTGTTGTTGTACAATATAATTGTGTTTAAGATAATGCTAAAAAAACTTTTGGGTGGTACAGAATTTTAGTATAGTTTTGAAAAAAGCTGGTTTAGCCATAAGCTTTTTGTGACGCTCTCATTAGTGGTTATGTCACATCAACAAGAAAAAAGCTAGAGTTAGTAATTTGTTTTTTGCATTAATTTGTATGTCAGGCAATTACAACGAGCCATAGTGCTAGCAAAGCAATGCATGACAAAAGAAAGAAATCTTGTAATAGGGAAAGTACAGCAGGAGGCCAAATTAGAATGCCATAATTATTGAAACAGTTTGAGATTGTAAACAAATTCTTTCTGCATAACGCCAGATGCTGAGTCTTGGTATAAACAGCCTCTAATAAATTAAGGTGGAAAGAGCTGTGTGCTTTGGAAAGGGATAAAAATTGCTTGTCAAAGTTTAATGCAAATTGTTCATTTTCTAAAAGATGCTGATCAATGGCAGTGTTACAAATCAGTTTAGTGTCATTTCTTTGGGACAATGCGCTAGTCCCAACCAGACAGATAGTGCAAATGAAACAGCACTAAATCGGACTGTGACTCTTCCATTGGTCAGCACATTTAGAAAATGAACATTGCGCATTAAACTATGACAACAATCAATTTTTAATCCTTGCCACAGGACGCTTCTTTTTCTACCTCAATCTATTAAAGGCTGTTTATATCAAGACTCAGCATCTGGTATTATGCAGACAGAAGGAGTTTGTTTACGCCTCAAACTGTTTTGATAATTACAGCGTTTTAATTTGGCTTCTTGCTTCAGTTTTCCTAGCATTTTGCTGTTACAAAATCTCTTTCTTTTGGCTCACATTGCTATGCTAGCACTATCATCAACTTGTGTTGGTTTCTCATTCAAATTAATGAGATAAAGCAACTTAATTACTCTAGTTCTTCCCTTTTTGATGTGATACTGCCACTGATAAGAGCAGTACGAAAAGCTTACGGTAAAACCACCTTTTTTCAAAGCTATATTAAAATTGAGATTATGTGTTGATCAAACAACTTGTCTGAATGCAATTTTACTGAGACCTTGTTAATTCAGTACGAGATTTCTGATCTACCAACTGTAGATCCATGCCACTTCTTGTTTGCAACAATGAGAAATATATTTGCTTATAAACTTCACCTCTGCTGCGCTACCACCTACACCAACTATCTGCTTCACTGGGTCTCTACAGCTTTCAACAGTAATAACAGTTATTTGCTGAATAAACTAACCCAGAGTTTAATCAGCCCAACCTATTTATTATTTTTCTCTAAAGATTTTTGGTCATGTGATTAATAAATGATGAAAAATGTTTATACTCAGAGAGAGAAGTAGATGGGTTGTGTTAATATGTATCTGCATTAGTTCATTCTGCAAATAACTTTTGTGATTGAAAGTCATCAAGGCAGATGATCTTGTTCTTAAGAACAAAATCATGGAAGATTTAAAAGAAAGATTTGGAATTGGAAGGAAGCATTTGAGTATAAGGGTTTAAAGGTCAACATCAGAAAAACAAAAGTGATGGTATGCAAATCGGAAGGAGAACTGCTCAAAAGCAAGACAAATCCCTTTGGAGTCTGTTGGAGAGTGTTATTCAATTCAGTGTTGTGCACAGAATGTGGGAGCTGGGTTCATGGCAGATGTGGAAATGTAAAAAGAGTTACCACTAAGTTACCAATGCGTTTTGTTTGCTCAAGGGTATAGATGGAAAGATTGGTGGATTTGACTGAGAAGTTGTGTGATGAATTGTGGACAGTAAATGGATTTTTTTCATTTGGGAGACAAGCTAAATTCTGGTGGTGATTGTAAGCGGAAGTCACAGCAAGGGTAAGATGAGTTGAGTGAAAATCAGAGTATGTGGAGAATTCGTATTTGGAAATAGATAAAAGATAAAGTTTATCATTGTTGTATAAGATCAGCAATACTACATGGAAGTTAGACATGGTATTTGAAAGAACATGAAATAGTGATTTTAAGGAGAAGCTACTGTAGATGGATTAGCAAGAGCAAATGGAGTCGGATGGTATGGACATGTGCTGAGAAGAGATGATGAGAGTGAGAATTGCTTTGAATCTTGAAGTTAATGGCTCAGAAAAGATGTTGACTGCAGCTACAAAGCTAGATGCACTCTCTGTTCAAAAAGTTTCAACATTTCTAGTGTAGGAGTGTCTAAACTTCAAAGCAACCAAATAATTTAAAACAATCAGAGTTTCAACCGGACAAAGGAAAAATCGTTTGGTGTGTGTTGCACTACTGCTATATATAAACAGAAAAACAATCTTGTATGGAAGTATTGATGCAAGTACATTGGAGTCTTAGCTTGCATAAAAATCAGTGAGCTCATATGTTGTGAAAAATGATGTTTTAAATGGAAATTCTACAGAGAATGTGTTGTGGTAAGCATTCTGATCTAAATGGCAAAAATCTACTAATGGTTGAATGTTGTGCAAGAGGTGTTGCTGCTATCTCATGGACAAGCAACAGTTACAGGGGATTTTCAGTTGAAAAGCAAATTGCGAGAGAGAATTTGACTGAAGAACAATTTATTGTGACACAATGTCTTATTTGTGATGATGTTGTAGTAGTTAGCAGTGTTGCTAATAGTGGCATTCCATTATAATACAATTTTTTTTAAAAATACAACCATGGGTCACCACTGTTTGCTGCAATTTTGATATGCTGATGTTCTTTCAAAATAAAACAAAACAAAGAAAATTTTGAAAATTGGTCAAGTGGCTTTCGAAATATTATTATTTGCTATTTGGGCCATCACTAGGTGGCGCTCTTCATTCACTTAACTACTTTTTTGTTTTGTGGGTAACTTGAGGGCTAGAAAGGTGATTGAAGTGTCAATTTTACCATTTTGGAGGATGCAGAATTCAAAAAATGCATTAGTTTTTGAGTAAAACTACTGTTTTAAAAGTTATTGGCAGTTTTTTCAGTCTTGGGTGTGCTACAAACTGCCTCAAAATCCCCATGTGGCACACGAGGTACAAAAAAATTAAGCTGTTGTTTTCTCATTCCTTAACCATAAATTTCCAAAAACAACCTCACTTGTGATGACAATTTTATCCTTTTCAAAAAATTAAGTCCAATACAGGAACAACTTTATTTAAATAAATATATTGCATCGCCTGCTGTTGAATTATACCAAAGTTTATTACATTATAATTGTTATTAATATGTCATAAAAGATGCATCACAATTGTCAACTTTCATCATTAATTACCACATAATCGAGCAATTGTTACCTCATAAGCAATTCATAACCAATTCATGCAAATGTTCGGGAAGTCTCCTATGAATATGCATGGAAAGGCAATGCATCAAAGACAGCCTCTTGTGATGCGAAAGTTATCAACTGTTGCACAGAATCTAAATAAAAGTTTTTCTAAAGTTGCCAAAACCCCAAAACTAAATATTTCATTTGAAGACAAACCATGCATAAGCTCAGATGCAGTTGCCGCTCAAGATCTTAATCAACTAATGAATGAGCTAAAATCAGAATTTCAAACTACAACGTCACATTCTGATCAAGTTCAAATATTGGCATCATGGACTATTGAAGAGACAGCCAACTTTTTTCAGTGTACACTTCAAGATGGAGTTCTTGCAAAGCAAAAAATGGAGTTCTTGCTACACCAAGTCGAGCTACCAACTCGAATAAAGGTATTGCTGATAATGTTGTATCTCTTGTGCATGGTTTTTATCAAGATGATGAATTTACAAGATGGTTGCCAGGTTCTAAAGATTTAGTCAGTGTTGATTATAAAATTCATCAACAAAAACACCTTTTGTTATGCAATTTAAAAGAGCTATTTATTGAATTCAGAAATGTTCACTCAAACATCAAGATAAGTTTTTCTAAATTTTGCTCTCTACAGCCTAAGTGGTGTGTTTACTCGATTTATCTGGCAGTCATGTAGTTGGTGTTGGCGAAATTCCCCAAAATGCTAAACTGGTGGCTACTGCTTGTCAATTGGATTACAAAGAAATGAAGAAAGCAATTGTTTGTGACATAAGTGATGAAAACTGCATAGTTCATCAATGCCCTGGCTGCCCTGGAAAATCAGCATTGGTCTTTAAATTGCAACAACTGGACTGCTTAGAGAAAACCTTTGAAGTAGTATTCAAACAATGGCAATCTACTGACAGAACAACTCTGAATACACTAACACTCCTGACAGATGAATTTATTAAATTTGCTGCATCCCAACTGGACAAATTAACTTCTCATTCTTTAATTGCTACAAGCCAGGCTCAATATTTGAAAAACGGAAAAGAATCAATTCATTTCAATACTGCAATCATTTTGGTTGATTTTTCCAAAAACTATTCTTTTGTTGTGCAAGATGAAGTTTAAGAATTTCATTGGAGCAAAGACCAATGCGCTCTGCATCCATTGGTGGTGTATGCCAGGGATGTTGATGAATCACTAAAAGTGATAAGCTTCTGTTTTTTGTCCAGAGACCTTAATCATGACATTGGTTTTGTATATGCTGTCCAGCAGTTGCTCGCAAGTCACATGAAGAAAAACTTTCCTTCAATTAAACACTTGGAATACTTCTCTGATGGATGTAGTGGTCGATATAGAAATTACAAAAATTTTTTGAATTTGACATATCACGTTCAAGATTTTGGTTTGGATGCATCCTGGTCATTTTTTTGTGATGAGTCATGGCAAGTCTCCATGTGATGATGTTGGAGGAATGGACTCAAGCGAGTTTAAAGTGACTCACTGCTAATCAAATTCTCTCAACAGAAGCAGCTTATGAATTTTGTTCTAACCAAATTAGAAATGTTAACTTTTTTTTTAATTTCATTTAAGGAAGCTCCAAGGAAGCTCTTCAACATGTTTGAGATCATTTACAGAGAAGGTATGCTTTAGCTAGCACTGTGCCAGGCACACGATCATTTCAACATTTCAAATCTGATGGAATTGGGAAGCTGAAATTTAAATGAGTGTCAAATGATTCAAGCTTTTGCAGAATTCACAATTTTTTGTGTCAAGAATCATCTTTGAATGCTGCAGATATTCATTGATGAGCTACATTTGCTGTGTTTATGATTTCAACTGGTGGATTTGACTTGTGGTTGAAATTGATTTCCTGGAAAATGATATCCGTATCAACTTCCTTCACCCTCATGGACCATACAAATATTTTTGTTGGCCTTTGCATGAAGATCTTTGCTGGGTGCCTTTGTCCCATGTGTTGTGCAAAATTAAGCAACCGCAATTGGTTTCTGCAGTGGCAGCCATTCGCACCACAAGCTTAAAATACGTGATTCTTGATTCCAACCGAAACCTTATTGAATCATGCTACAATCGTTTTCAATGCTAACTGATTTGATTTGTGTTCTCTTCCAAAGTTTAGAACTTGCACATTTGGGTGCAATTTCGTTCTTTTTAGTTATTACTAAATATGTGCGGTTTTGCACACATTTTGCAGATAGAAACAATTGTGCTTTTTTGATAAAAAATATCTATTGTTTGGAAATGTAAATTTTGGATTGATCATTGATGAGGAGAAACTTAAACTAATTAACCCTTTCCGGTCCTATGTCGCCTCTGAGGCGACATTGGTTTTTTCCCCTATAGGTCCTATGTCGCCTCTCAGGCGACAAGGTTTATTTTAAAAGTCTCTGAACTTCTTAGCTACTCCTGACATCTGTTTGCTTTTCAAGCGTTATGAGCTTTACTAATCCGCCAAAAAGAAGGTGTTCGACACCATAGAGACCTCTGTATTAGTAATTATAATACCGTGGTTATGGGTTACATGATTTCCCAGAATCTCTTGATAAAAAAAAGTTGGACCTGGCTAAAACCTAAGGCTCCCAAAAACAGGACTGGAAAGGGTTAAGCAACATTCTAAGGGTGAAGAGAATTGCTTTTTATGATAACATGTAAACAAAATAAAAAACTTGGAACAGAACACAAATTCAGTGCTGCTTTAATGAAAAACACACACCATTATACCAACCACACACCATTATACTAACCACACCAAAACACACACAACTAAATAAGCAACATTCTAAGGGTGAAGAGAATTGCTTTTTATGATTACGTGTAAACAAAACAAAAAACTTCAAAGAGAACAAATTCAGTGCTGCTTGAGTGAAAAACACACACCATTATTTTGCAAAAAATGTTTGAATGCAATATATGTTTGTGATTTCATATATATTGGTAAAAAACTTAATCAACATACTTAAGATAGCCTCAAAACCTAGGCTACTTATGATGAAACAAAATTATTTGACATCAGATATTCTGTTTGTATGGGAAGATGTGATCGAGCACCACGCCAACCAGTATGTCTACCACTTAAACATTGGTGTGCCTTAATCACATGCCTAAATAAAATAAGCATGCGCTAATTTGTGTGGTTGTACAATTTGCTGTGATGCAAAAATGTTTGATTAATGGTGTGATTTATTTTCTTACAGTTTATGTGATGTAAACTATGAATCAGCAATTAATTGGGTTATTAATAGACTGAATCCATGGTTTACCAGGATGCTTGCAATGATTTCCGAGAAAAATTAACTCAGTGTCAAACTACGATGTGTTGTGATAAATGCTAATAAAACTACTGACTAGTTTCAAACTAGTATGGTCATATACTTTCTATTTTGCAAAATATCTTTATCTTTTTTCAAAAAATGGTTGACCATAACACTTGTATTGCTCTACTTTAATTGGCTTTAATTGCAAAGTGATTGAGATGTGTGTTTTATCTCACATTCTACAATTATGAAAAAGATCTAAAATGAAAATATTTCATCATAAAATTGTTTGTTCAAAATATTGTTCGTAAGTTGAAATGTTGTGTGAATTTCAAAAAAATGGCAATTTTGATAGACACCATGTAAATCTAGCAAAGTTATTAACTGGAAAAAGACTAAATTGCCATCAGAAAAGAATTTAAAATCAGAAAATTCAGTTAGTAAATAAGCAAACAACAACAAGTTTTTTTTCACACCTTGTCTCCCACGTGTGCTTTTCATGGGATTTTATCACCCTCTAAAAAACTAAAAAAATGCTTATATCTTTTAAAATGACAACTTTAGGGCAAAACTAATGCAATTTTTGGATTCTGCACCCCCAAAAATGATAAAATTGGCACTTTAACCATCTTTCTACCGCAACAAATTTCTATAACGTAAAAAAAATTGTTTAGCAAATAAAGAGTGCCACCTAGTGAGGACCCAAAATACAAACTGATATCTCTCAAACCGCTCAACTGATTTTGATGATTTTTTTTAATTGACTTCAATTTTTGCGTTGTATGATCTATTTTAATTTCAAATAATTCTGTGACATAGTAGTTGCATTGATTGTTGTATTATGTAATGGAATGCCTCAATGTTGAAATCACAAAAGAACTGTTAATGTTGGTTAAAGCTGCTATGGAGCGATACAAAACATATTAAACCAATAAATCAAAGGAACAAGAAAGAGAAAAGGCACAAAGAAGCAGCAGTTGCAATGTAATATTGTTTGCTAGTACTAAATTACTACCATCATTTACTGCGTTGAACACTGTCATTTCATACCTGTCTCCTATATTGAGTTGTCCATTGTTGGTGTGTACTATGCTTTGAATAAGTGTTAAGCTGTGATCAAAAATAGAAAAGTGTTTTTGTTTTAAAACGGTAGTACTGTGATTTATTGTATGGATCGTATGCCATGCATTTTTTTTATTTTTGGATGCGTTCATAATGGTCTGCTATAAAGAAGTATTGGTAGGAAAAGTTATTGATTGAATGCAAATATTGTATTTGTTAACTGCATGCTGATATAACTTGACTATTGCTAATTTTTTTCACTACAATGCTTTTGTCTTTGATCATTACACACAAAAATTTTGTTTATAGACATGAAGTACAAAAAGTATCAAATGGTTTAGTGAAAAGTTAATTTGAAAATGTTCTAAAAATCTTGGAAAACTCCTGGAAATTAATCTTGAAAAGTCTTGGAAAGTCCTAGAATTCAAAATTTTGGTTTGTGAGGCTACCTTGACTACATTTTCCATCAGCCCCAACAGCAGAAATTCCCGTTGCAAAAACTTTAATTCACAAATTAATGCTGTCGTTTCCAGAAAAAATGATTTTCATAATAAATTACTCAACATGCACTCTATCTTGGATTGTAGTGGATTTCTGGCTAGGGGTACTTATTTTGCTTTTTATCATACTTTAATCGGTGCAACGCAACTTACTCATTTTACTTCTACACCTTTTGTTTTTGGCATATCAGAAAAGATCAGATTAGTTTTAAATGAGGCTGGAGTCAGGGTAGCCATACAACCTATTCATATTATTGGTCAGGTTTTACTCTCCTTGAAGGACCCACACACTCCTGAAGAAATGACTTGTTCAATTTATTCTGACCCTTAGCCAAACTGCAGATATGTTTACATTGGGCAAACTAAAAATCTTAAATCTCGTGTGACTGAACACAAACGAGCTATCAGCTATCAAGGACCAGAGCAATCTGCAAACTCAAAATCTTAAATCTCGTGTGACTGAACACAAACGAGCTATCAGCTATCAAGGACCAGAGCAATCTGCCCTAATCAAACATGCTATATGGTTAGATCATTTAATTAATTAGAATAACTCTCGCATTTTGAAAGTCGAGACCAACTACTTTAGACGTCTTACTGCTGAAGCAAGGATGGTTTATTAAGTCATACCCCAGTGTTCTTAATAAGTTGAATAATTGTCTGCCTTGTGTACATCGACCTTAAGCAGTGCAAATTTGTTTCTTGTTATCATTGCAGCCACAGTGCTATCCCACCTTTCAAATATATCGCTAGAAACTTATTACTTTAGTAACTTGCTGACAGCCTTGTCATTAGTTGTAAATTTATCTTGTTTTAGTTCAGCCATGATATTGACCAACCTTTTTTTATATTTACCCATGCTTATCTACTTATAGCATTTAAATCCTTTATTTTTTTAAACGTTTAGGTTGACGATTTGTTGTTGTCAAGGCCGAATGAGGGTGAGACACACTGACCAATCCTCTAACTAAGCATGTGGTAGGAGAGCTGATGAATGATATAACATCAATTTATTTTCTTAGCTTTTATTGTATGATTATGATAGCAAAATAACATTATAAATCAAGGACAAGTTTTGCAGGAAAGTGTTAAACGAGTACCATACAGGAGAGGGAAGGGATGTCACACAATAGCAGCACTGAAAACCACAAAAAACATGGGCCAAAAATTTGTCAGTCTGGTATCATAAAAGTTGGGGGTCAAGGTTTTGACAAAAATTATTGCATAATTTTTGAAATTTTTGTTTGGAGATCATTAAGTTATGTATGTAGTTAGTTATGTGTATTCTCCATAGCAAAACTTGTTTTCAGGTATCCAAAACATAGTCAAGGTAATTGGATTAGCAGTAGTTGTATCAATCCAATCATAAGCTGATTTAAAATAATGAAATGTAGGGAATGTATTTAATTCATCAAATGAAGAGGAACAAAGAATTTGGAAGACTGCTATATGGCTTTACGATGCGAGTTAGCAGTAGCTTATACATGTCATTGCAGTCTGTGCAAGTCATAATTTGAACCTATAGCGTGAGCTTTTATGAAAATACCAATTCCACTGAGCCATGCTGCATGCAGTGTACCACTGTTAGCGTTTAACCCACATTCTTCAATGGCAATTCTTGCTTGCAGTCTATCGTGCAATGCTGTCAACAAAATAATACAAATAAAATACAAATAAACAGTAATTATTATAGTATGTTATAAATTATAGTTATTGTAACAATACAAAGGTAAATTGTAGAACTCAAGTTATATAAAACATGACTTATTTTTTACATTAAAACCACTTCCAGGTCTCCACAAAATCAGAGCAAACAGCGTAGAAAAACGATTTTGATTTTCTTTTAAAATGACAGGGATTTTGAAATGTTTATCACTGAATCCAGTTCTCATAGATTTCATAATATTTTTTTCAAAGAAAATGGTCTTTTTGCTGCAGCACTGTACACAGTTAGCATATTAAATTTCAAAAACAATTGTTTGATAGTATTATTGAAAAAACTTCAGGTTTTTAATCTTTTTATTCGTGCTAGCATTACATAAAATAAAAAAAAACATAGGTTGCCTGTTGAGAGATTTTGACTCTAGTCAAAAAAAGCATAAAAATTTACTGCAATACCAGTACAAAAAAGTATCGTGGTACTGCCCACTCCTGTCTATTCGTTTTTTGACATGTCCTTAAATTGTTAGACTAAGAATCATGTAATTGTTGTTTTGCAAATTCCACTCAACATTCCATTTCATTACAAAATTTAGCTTTCTTGTAGCTTGATCTTACGACCTGGAGACCAGGTCGTAAGATCAAGCTTCAAGAAAGCTATGACCTGGAGACCACTGCATCAATCAACAGCCGCCTCAACATGGTGGTGCAGTCCCCGACCCCATTTGGGTTGGGTCGAAATGGCTGTTGGCCTTCCCGAGGGTCGCAGTTACCCCAGGCACTCCCCTTATTTTTTGCTATGCTGCCCCCTGAACGATCGCAGAAGGGCAGCACACAGCTTCTTTAAAATCGATCGCCTGTTTTCTCTTTTTCTTTTTCCTTTCTCCTGCCCCTCTCTTGCCCTTCTTCGTCTCCTCATTCTCCTCCTCTTGATGAGTGGTATTGAAGGTGCACGAATTGTATTTCTAAAGAACTGATTTTAACTGCTTCATTTTCTAATTACTTGATATTGATGTAGGATGCTATATCAAGCAGAGAAGAAGCGTTGTCAATGCAGAAGCGGATCGTACAAGTGAATCGTACTCTGCAGCAGAAATTGCAGGAGGCCCAAATTCGCTTACGAGAAAAAGATGAAAATAAGCGTTTACTTGAAGTAAAGTAAGTTGATATGGCAGATCACCTTGCTTACTAGTATTATTATGCCAGCCCCTGATTGAACACGAACCAAAACCATGTTACTATATTAAATAATGGTGTTGCAGTTATCAAAAGATATTGAAGGAACTGAAAGTTAACAAGGAACAAATGCATAATGCTGAAATAACAAACAAAGTAAGTGGTTGGAATATTAATTCTTTGAAACATTATTAGGAGTAATTTTCATGTTAGGATAGATCAACAAAAGTAAATTAATATTTTAAAATGAGTCCTGGTTTAAACAAACTAAAATCTTCAAACCTCATTAACCAACAGTTTTTTGATTATATATGCCACGTTTTTTCAGATTACACTCGGCTCGTCCACGTGTACTTCAAACTTTCAATTTGCGTATAGATAAGAAGTGGTATCTGTCCCCATGAAACAATGCAAAAAAGGATGAAAGCAATTCTGGTTGGATTCGAACATACAGTCTCTTCATTTCTAACCAATAATCTTTGCACATGTTCCGCCATGTTTCTGATTACTCTCAGTACGTCTATGTGTATTGCAAACTTTCCTTGCCATGAAGCAGTGGAAAGATAAAACAATGCCAGTGGGTTCGAATGCACAGTCGCTTGATTATACACCCTTGTGCAAATTAATTGAAACAAACATCAAAAACACCAAAAATTTAGTTTTTTTAAAAATATTTTATTCAATGAATGTTTCAGTTCACATATTAGTACATAATATGACCACCGCGATTATTAAGAAGCATTTTGATGCGTTTGGGCATTGAGTCGACCAATTTTGAACAATCTTTTAAGATTTGGGGGTCCTTGTACCACACTTGAATTAGAGCCTGAATAAGCTTTTCCTTCGAGGTGCAGTCTATTGTACGAAGTCTTTGCTTGCAGATGGACCATAAATTTTCGATTAGATTTAAATCGGGAGAGTTTCCCGGCCACTCCAGCACTTTAATGTGGTTTTCATTCATAAATTTTTTGACTTGTTTCAATATGTGACATGGGGCTAAATCTTGCTGAAACAGACCAGATCCACCTGGAAACAATCGGTTCATCTCTGGAATGACTCTTCGTTGAACCACTTCAATATATTGCTGGGAGCGCATCATACCTTCAACTGGGTGCAAGCTACCAATGCCATAAAAACTGAAACATCCCCAAAACATTTTTTTTGAGGATGTTTTACGCGCTGGTCAATGTGGGCATTGCGAATCTTTTCGTTTTGTGATCTTGGAACATGCTGACTTCTTTGACCCTGGACAAACATGTGAGTTTCATCGCTGAAAATCACGCGCCTCCAGTCTTCCTTTGTCCAGTTTTTGTATTTGAGTCGCCATTTGTAGCGTTTTGTCTTCATTGTTTTTGTAAGGAGCTGCTTTTTAACAGGGCGGTATGCTTTTCTCCCAACCTCCAGGAGGCGCCTACGAACTGTTGAGGAGCTTATTTCGATTTCTTTTTCCCCCAAAGTAGTTTTTATGGCGTCACTTGTCTTTCTTGGATCTTTCACACTCTCCCGTATCAGATAGGCGTCATCTTTGGGGGTAGTTTTCCTCTTGCGACCACATTTGCCTTTGCGTTTTGGGGTAACAGACCCTGTTTCTTTCTTCATTTTCATAATACGACTTATTGTAGATATACTGACACCAACAATCTTTGATATCTCCCGGTAGGTCTTTTCTGTGTTTTCACGTAAAGTTAAGATACTAGCACGCTTTCTTGGGCTAACATCCATCTTTTCAAGCAACTATATAATATTCTAACTTCTAGTTACAAATTCTACCTAAACAAAAAGTTTTAAAACAATAATTGTGAACATATTAATGACGTCATAATAGGATTTATTAAGTCATTAAAATTTTATTTTAATAAAAAATAATCTAATAAACATTTTCTCCGAAAAAGTCAACATTTGTAATCAATTTACGCTTATTTCAGCTAAGAAATGAGGATATATAAAAGTTTGGATGTTTGTTTCAATTAATTTGCACAAGGGTGTATGTTAGATGCTCTACCGTTCGAGCTACGGAATGCAAGAGTTGCAAGAGGCAACTTTCTTTGCCTGGTTTGATATTTTTAACTTACTTAAATGGTAGAGCATGAATCCGGTATTCAAGAGGCTGTGGGTTCAAATCCCATCAGAACCGTTTTTAGTCTCCACATTGCTCCACGTCAGTGATTCAAAAAATATTTGTCGTCATATAGAAGATTGACTTTTCGTCCTCCTGTAACTTTGCTATGTAACTACCCACTGACGTCACTATATGTTTCTGTGCCATCATAGAGCCTTACATCTTGGTTTATAAACAGAAAATAGCTGGGTGCTAAGCTTTTACGGGCAACTTAGCAGCATGAGGGCTTGGTATTCCAGAGCTCAAGTTGTATTACATCTGACTGGCGATTAGGAAGCTGTAGGTTGGAACGTCACTAGAATCAGTTTTTTACCTTTCACACTGCTCCGTGGTAAGTGACCCCTACATAAATGTAAACTTCCATAAAAAGATTTCCTCTCTTAACTGTGGTACATATCCATTTGCACTTGAGTGAAAGTTAATACCAACCGTATAGTCAGCACAGCACTATTTAATGTATAGTTTCTGTGTTACCGTTCACGGCTGATAAAGAAATTTCTTTGGCGAGTTTGAAGGTGAGCACAAAGAGTCAAGTGCAAACACTGATCTGTTCAAACATAAATGCATCAATGATTGGTCGTTATTCTCATTTTAGCTTCTGATTTGTGTTTATACACTGTTGCTTGATCTGCTAGACACCAGTACCTTTAACGGGTAAGGCTGTACACAAACAAAATCATTTTATTGCGTTGGTAATAGTTTATTATAAATTATTCTTTTAAATTAATTTCTGTTGTTTTTGCCAATCTTCATTTTTGTACATGATAAAAAAAAGCAAGTTGGCTTACCGGTAGGTTGGCCATAGTAACGTAGTCTTAGCAATTAGCTTATGCTTCCGTCATATATGAAAAGCAAGCATTTTGAATAAACCCTGCTATACATTAATAAACGACTTCGGAAACTTGGGTTATTTGATCACGGTGGAAGCGATCAGTCCCAACAAATTTTGTAGTAAATACCAAAAACGTAATGTAGTTGCTGCGGCGTGTCCACATCCTGCAAACAGGCTTTTTAACTCTTTTGCTCCCGCGTGAAAAGCGAAAAAAAATGTCCGTAAAGTGGCAGCGCGAAAAACTGTCATAATCAATCATAATTAATCATAATTATGTACCTCAAGTTTGTTTGTAAATCATTACTCAGCTGTCTACTTCTACATTAAGTGTGATATATCGTTGAAATCTACATTTCTTGAGGATTTCAAATGGAAAAAATTTTTTTTTTTTAATATGCAAATTTTATGCAAATGAGCCCCCCCAACTGGGGGTAATTGTCTTCAAAATTAAAGAGGTACCCTCACCTCAAAGATCACTACAGATTTTATTTTCAACCAATTTTTTTAGAAATGGTCGCAAAATGATGCTAAGGAAATAAGCTTTCAAGGTACATCACTCAAAACTTACCTAAGAGCCTAGGTTTTCTACAATTTGCAATTTTCTGAGGCAAATGACCTTTTTTTTGACCGGTACCGACCAGTACCAAATTTTGGTAGTTAAATTCAGTACCTAAAATATGATCAGTTATTATCTGCTACAGGTTAGCCTAAACCATGTAACATTATGTATTTTTGAACAGGGAATTTCTTCAAGATTCAGAAAATATCAAGTTTAAATAGAATATGCTGTTACTGACAATGAAACAGCAGCTTGTTTACACCCTTTCCATTTCTTGAGAAACAAGGGGATACAGCAAACTTTGATTTAGAGAAACCAAATTTCTGCTAGCTTTTAAACTTGTATTTCAGTCTTTGTCTCCTTGGAAATTTGATACAAAATGACGACTTTAGTGGTGAAACATTTGCAATTTATTTTATCTTTTTATAGGGTGTAGTTTTTCTAAAAATTATAATTTAGTGAAGGTAAGTCAAAAAATTTTTGGGGGTTTTGAACTGACATGATGTACAGTACTCATTTTTGATCAGTAAATATCATATACCACTTAGTCTAAACTATTTAAAGTTATATATTGCTGGAAAGCAAATTTCCTAAGCTTTCAAATGTAACCGGTATTTAGCAACATATGATATTTTTTACGCACTGAATTTACTTTTATCTACTTATCACTCAAATTTGTTTGGGGGATTTGAGACCCCTAAAAAATTTGGAAATTCAAAAAAGTAAAATTTATTATTATCGCTTAAAATTTTGTCAAATGATGCCCCAGAAGAGTAGTTTTCAGACTGTGTCAATGATAAAGGGTTTGGTTATGTGGTAAAGATGTAATATCAATTTGATTTTAGCGTAGTTGGCACGTGCTGAGAATTTGGCCGATTTTGTCGTCTGCAACTGGGTTGTTGGTCTTTTTAACCGTTTTTGGGTATAAAAATCTCAGAATTAGGGCACAAATTATACATCTTCTGATGCGTGAGGAAATAAGCGTGATCTTTTGAAAATTTTATGAAAATCGGATGAAAAATAAAGTCACAAATCGATTTTTACGTAAACTAATTTTGTAACTCAATTTAACAAAATTTGAGGGAAACACTGAAAACACGAGATCATCAATCGATGGTCGCGGGAGCGAAAGAGTTAAACTTTAAAGCTACTCAATAGTTCTAGTGGTTGTGCTATTTACAGTGGCCATTTACCACAACTGCTTTTGATTGTTTGCCGTATTTGTGATAAATATGCACTGTGACGTCAATGCAACCAACTGAAGCGGGTCTGAAACACATGTGATATGTATATCAACTTTACGCAGTATGAAGAATTCTTTTGTGTATGCATATGAGTTCAAGTTCTGTTTACTTGGCTTTGGTCGTACTAGGCCGCCACCTGTTCAGCCTCAACACCTGCCTGCTGCATAAAAATGGAAATATCCTGTTCAATGCTTTTTGCAAGGATGAAACAAGCGAACTAACCAGCTTTTTTTTCACACCGTCTCGTTCGTGCTGAGCACCAAGCACAGTAGCTGTGAATATCGTTTTTTGAAGTCTTTTGGTATGACTCAACAAAAGAATCGAACCTAGATCTACCGTATGCAAAGTGGATATCCTAACCACTGCACAGCCGTGCTGGTAAAGATAAAATATTCCCTGGGATTTATTTTTCTTTGTTAATATCTGGACACAATCATTTTTTAAGTGCATATTTTACGCGATGATTGCTGACATAGCAATCTTTGAATTTTTAGGAAATTTTTTGAATTTTTAGGAAGTGAAAGCCCAACTGGTACAAGTTCTAAATGACGTTAGTGTTTATCAAAGTGAAGCGGAAAGTTTGAAATCGGAGAAGGAGCAATGCCACTGCGAGTGAGTTTCAGATGATATTACGCAAATGTCCGCTGTGCTGTGTCTAAATATATGATTGTGTGTAGGTTAAATGAATGCAGATCACAACTGACTCATTTACAAGAACGGTTGAAGAAGGAAGCACATGGTTTTAAAACATTACAAGTAAGTTTGTCAATTAAATACTATAGCAATTATATTACATTTTTTGTATTGGAATATTTCTGAATAGCGCACTAGTATCAGGTGAGAGGTTGTTGTTGCTGTTTATTTTTTCTCTTCCTTGCTATAAAGATACATCACAAAACAGTTATCGATGTTCACATGGCAAAGCTAATTAAAATGAGGTCGAGGAAAAGCGATGATCCATTTTAAAACAAATTGCAGACTGACTACCTTATAACCAGCAAGGTAGACCAAAAGTTGCTTCTCATGGCATGTTGGTTGAGGCAGCTTCAATAGCTACATACCTGGAGGCCATTTGTTTGAAGTAACTGGTAATGGGGTTTTCACGTAAATCAAGCATATCTGGGTAAAATATGCTTCAAGCAGTTTCTCTATTGATGTGCACGAAACGCTATTTGATTGTGTCCGGGCTCATTCACTTGTTGTTGTTGGTTACCCGACCCCTTCCGAGGGATGGGGGCATGGTGGAAGACCATGGAGCCCCAGAAGCTGGGCAACTCTCCAGGGTCTGGACCAAAGGTCGTAAAGAGACAGAGAGTCGCCAAAGAGTGAGCGGTGCAAAGAGTCCGTAGCTGGACAGTGCAGAATGACATAAGAGGTGTCCTGAGACGAGTGTCCACAGGCGCTGCAGGAAGGATTCTCAGTTCTGCCAATCCTGGAGAGATAAGAACCTAAAAGAAGGCTGTGTCCATTGCAGCGAAGACGTGAGAGGACACAGCGAGCATGACGAGGGAGCACAAGTTCCTCAGTGGAAATTGAAGGAAACCTATGTGTCAAAGAATTTAGATGATACAGTACGCCTTCAGTCCGAGAAAAGATGAGAGTGGATACAAGAGATAAGAGGAGAGAGACTGCAAGGGATTGTGGAGGGCACGAGTAGCGCTCCGCATCTGGCCAGCTCATCAGCTGTGTCGTTCCCCGGAAGAAACGAGTGTCCGGGGACCCCTTGTAGTCTGATAGAACAGGAGGAGAGAAAAGACAGTTCCTGCCAGATCTGCCACAGGGTTTGAGATAAGAGGAAAGATGGAGGAGAGCACAGGGTGGTGAGGACAGAACGAGAGTCAGACAGGAGAAGAGAAGAGAAATGGCAGACTTGTTGGTGCTGCCGAGACCAGCAAAGAGTGTGCAGAATGGTGCAGGCTTCAGCGGAAAAGCTTGAGCATACTGGGCCTGCCGAAACGGAAAGAGTGGCCTTGGTACCACAGAGAGAGTCGTTGGCAAGAACACCGGAACCGCCCTTACCAAAAGGAAAACGAACAGAGCCGTCTGTCCAAAGCACCAGATCATGAGGGGGGAGTAAGTGAAGGTGGGCGAGAGCCGCACCTTGGCGAGAAAAAGGGGGATCAGAGCAAGAGCATGGAGAGGAAAGGGTGGACTCCACCGTGAAGGAAGGCAGATTGCAAGGAGGACAGGGAGGGCAAGCAGGAAGAGCCTCCCTAGAACAAGTAGAAGAAAGCGTGAGTGGGTGGTTGCACGCAAAAGCTCTCCAGGACGATCTGCAGAGTCTTGGTTTCATTTCAAGTTTGGCCAAATCAGAAATAGGAAAGGAGGTTGGGAGACGAAGGGCCCGCTCATAATGAAAAAGGGTGAAATGAGTCAGGGTGACTCGTAGGGGAGGTAAAGAAGCCTCGGAGAGAAGAAGTGGGATAGGGGAGGACGAGAGGCAGCCTATGATGGCGCGACTGGCCGCTTGGTGGAGGCATTCGTTGATAAGATTGGTAGCGCTTAGGAAAGGAAACCATCCTGGTGAAGCATAGGTGAGAAGGGGTTGAAGAAAAGATTTATACAGAACAAAGAGGGACTCCTTAGAAGGGCCCCATGAGGAAGCAGAGATACAGCGTAAGGCCTTGAGACATGGGAAGAACTTGGCCTTCAGCGAAGATACATGTTTAGAAAAGGAAAGAGTGAGGTCGAAGATGACCCCAAGAAAAGTTGGAGTGGGATTGAAACGGAGGCGGGAGCCGAGTAGGAGGAGGTTGGCCTCGAGGTTAGCTTAGTGGGGATCCACTGAGAAGAAGGAGGCCTCACATTTGCTCGGATTGAGAGGAAGACACCAGTGCTCAAACCAGCACTCCAATCGAAACAGAGCTCCTTGTGTGGCCTCCACCGCAGTGAGGACCGATGGGGAGAAGGACCGATGGGGAGAAGGACCAAATGGCCAGATCGTCAGCGTAAAGAGAGCAGCTGACGGAAGAAGGCAGAGATGCCGGAAGATCATTAATGAAGAGAGAGAAAAGTACAGGGCCAAAAACAGATTCTTGCAGAACACCTCGACGGACTCGAAAAGAACAACTTTTGTGATTTTGATAAACCACACAAGCACGCCTATCAGAAAGGAAAGATTAAGTCCATCGAGCAAAGCAAGGAAGGGAGGCCAGCCGAAATGAGTTTGTGGAAAAGGGCGGGATGCCAGACAGAGTCAAAAGCTTTAGAGAAATCGATAGTAGACAGGATGGTCTAAGGGCTCGGCCTGGGTTTGTTAAACCCATCCGAAATGGACTGAGAGAGGTACAGAATTTGATCTAGAGTAGACCGTCCAGGGCGGAAACCGGCCTGGTGGGGAGAAAGAATGGAATTAGACTCCAGAAAGAAGAGTAGACGGGATAGAATGATGCGTTCAAACAGCTTTGATGTGGAGGAGGTGAGAGAGATAGGCCGGAAGGAAGCAGGAGAGTCGAGAGGCTTTCTCATCTTATGTATGGGAATAATAGAAGATGTCTTCCAGATGGAAGAAAAGGAATGCGAAGACCAGGAGAGATTGAAGATGTGAAGAAGAAAATCCATGCCAGAGCGAGGAAGGTGCTTTAGCATAGGATAGACAACTTTGTCTGGGCCAGTGGCGGAGGACGAGGAGAGGTTGGGGCAGTCACATGAAATTCAGCAAGTGAGAAGGGAGAGCAAAAGGACGAGTGAGACTCCACAGAGCACGTGGCTTGGTGGAGCTCAGAGAGGTAGCCTCTGGCTCTGCTACGCAGGGTCTTTGGCTGAGAAACGGAAAAGTGGGATCTCAGGTAGGTGGCATAGACCAAAGCCGATTCCCTGGGAGAAGAACAGTTGGGGAAGTTAGGAGAGGAAGAAGACGAGGAAGGAGAGCCACCAATAGAGCGAAGGAGAGAGTGTACAGATTTAGGGTTAGACTTAGGTGAGAGAAAAAAGAAGGTCGTCTGCCATGCCTATCCTTAGCCTTGGCCTTGGCGATGACTGACGAGGCGCGTCGAGAAGCGGAGATGTAAGCCTGTCAGTCTTCATCACTTCTGTGAGCGGCAGCGAAAGCCCTGCGTCTTTCACTAACCGCACTTTTTACCTCAAAAGACCACCAGGCTTTAGGATGGCATTTGATGTGGCCGAAAGGAATGGAAGATTTGGCTGCATTCAGTGCCAGAGAGGTAAAGAGAGCAGCAGCAGAGGAAAGAGAAAGAGACGAGTATTCCTCTGCTGAACGACAGTGAGAGTCGAAATAAGAGGCAAACCGATCCCAGCGAGCTTTCTGGAAATTGAAGGATGGGGGACGCTCGTTGGGGCAAAAGACCGGAGAGAGAGGGATAGATAGAAGAATTGGTAGATGGTCAGAACCCAGGTTCTGAAGCACCTTCCAGGACCAAGAAAAGGCAAGAGAAGAGGGGGCAAAGGAGATATCACGAGAGGAGCGACTGCCAGAGGAGCGATGAAGAAGGGTGGGTGTGTCAGGCTCATTGAGGGGGAGGAGGTCAGAGGAGATGACCCAGTCGAATACTTCTTCCCCGCGGGGGTTGGAAGTACTTCTTGAGTCCCAGGGGGGTGATGGCAATTGAAGTCCCCAGAATGAAGAGATTTCTGGAGGAGGGAAGGATGGATGGAGAAAAGGAATCGATTCTGCCATCCGTTGGGGAGGAGCGAATAGGGGGGCGTACACATTAAGAAAAGAGAGCAAAGAGAAGTTGTTGAGAGAGATGTTGATCCCTACATATTTAGAGTAGGGATCAAGCCAAGAAAGAGTAGAGGTAGAAAGTTCAGTGAAAGATAGGCCCTGTCTGACGAAAATGACAACGCCGCCGCTAGCGTGCGTGGTATCAGGAGAGAAAATGCCAGACTGGGAGTGGGTACGATCAGAACGCAGAGCAGAGAATCCAGGAATCTGGAAAGAGGAAGATGAGTTAAGATTGGATTCCTGAATGCAGATAAGGTCGATTGGATGGGACGAGAGAAAGTGAAGTAGTTCAGTACTCCTGGCTTGAAGACCTCCAGCATTCCATTGAAGAACCCTGAGAGAGTCAGGCGGAATAGTGGAGGCAGGAGGTGTAGAAGGACAGCCAGGAGCAAGGGATGGTGGTGAGGGGGCAGAGGGAGAAGATATAAAATGGGCAGATGGGGCATAAGAGGTTTGGAGACGAGGGTGGGGCGAGAGTGCAGCATTAGCAGACAGAAGGGGCCAAATTGCACAGTGGAGGTATACATGTTGGAGGAGTCCGAAGAGAGAGTCACAGTGATTCGGCAAGGGGACATCTCCAAGAGTGAGAGCTGCCAAGAGCTCTGAATTGGGATAAAGAAAGTTGTGATCACCTTAGATGGACCCATTTGGAACAGGTGCAACATTGCACTGACTTGCCCTGCCAGGTCACATTTCCAGTGCACACAGAGCAAGGAAAGATGGAGCCAGGGTTGGGATGAACGTTACCGCTCATCAAGAGAAGGAGGAGAATGAGGAGATGAAGAAGGGCAAGAGAAGGGCAGGAGAAAGGAAAAAGAAAAAGAGAAAACAGGCGACCGATTTTAAAGAAGCTGTGTGCTGCCCTTCTGCGATCGTTCAGGAGGCAGCATAGCAAAAAAACAAAGGGGAGTGCCTGGGGTAACTGGGACCCTCGGGAAGGCCAACAGCCATTTCGATCCAACCCAAACGGGACGGCGACCGCACCACCACATTGAGGCGGCTGTTGATTGGTGCAGGCTCATTCGTTTCGCCAGTATTATCAACAAGTGAAATGTACGTTTTCACGAGGTTTCTTTCAAAAAGTGAAGAGTTGAAATTATACTATCTACACCTAAAACGTCAAACAAAAATTATGGAATAGCTGGTGCCGACTTATCTATTTCAGTCTACAAAATCTCTTCAGGATATCTATGACACGTGAAGTTATAGATGTAGCCAAATTTGTATTCTATAAAACATTTTTTGTGTGTTGTATCTCAGTGTGAAGTAACACAAAGAAAGCGTTTTTTATTTTACCATGTATTTTCCGCTGCGAGGAGATGAACTGTCTCCTACACTAGTCGGCTGGGAAGAACAGATCTTCAAACCTTGTGGCACTTCCACATCAACAATGTTTCCAAAGTGTTACTCTCTGAACAATCACGATAGAGCAAGCCATTTTCTTTTACAATTAGCTGCCTTTTTTCTCCTTGTTTACTGCTTGTTTTGGTATACTGTCTTTTTTCATCTTGCTCTTTTCCGCTTTCTAATTTTAATACCCAGTAACCTCAGCCCAAAATCTGGTTCTACATCTCTTTACTCTGTTTACTCCGCCAATCTTACCTAGAGGGGCAGGCCAGTGCTATCTAGCTCAAATGAGTGGACTTTTCTGTCTTCTGTCGAACTCAACCCCTCTCCATTTCATATTTATATTCAGGAGTCTTAGTTTTGGATGCACGCTTTTGCAAATTAATGTTTCTGTTTTTCCACTGTTACACGCAATAGAATTTCGGTTCTATCTTAGCTTCTATCCTTTTTCTTAAAATTGAAACGACTTACAGTATGTTGTTGTTGTTGGTTACCCGACCCCTTCCGAGGGATGGGGGCATGGCAGAAGACCATGGAGCCCCAGAAGCCAGGCAACTCTCCAGGGTCTGGACCAAAGGTCGTAAAGAGACAGAGAGTCGCCAAAGAGTGAGCGGTGCAAAGAGTCCGTAGCTGGACAGTGCAGAATGAGATGAAAGGTGTCCTGGGACGAGTGTCCACAGGTGCTGCAGGAAGGATTCTCAGTTCTGCCAATCCTGGAGAGATAAGAACCTAAAAGAAGGCTGTGTCCATTGCAGCGAAGACGTGAGAGGACACAGCGAGCATGACGAGGGAGCACAAGTTCCTCAGTGGAAATCGAAGGAAACCTATGTGTCAAAGAATTTAGATGATACAGTACGCCTCCAGTCCGAGAAAAGATGAGAGTGGATACGAAAGATAAGAGGAGAGAGACTGCAAGGGATTGTGGAGGGCACAAGTAGCGCTCCGCATCTGGCCAGCTCATCAGCTGTGTCGTTCCCCGGAAGAAACGAGTGTCCGGGGACCCCTTGTAGTCTGATAGAACAGGAGGAGAGAGAAGACAGTTCCTGCCAGATCTTCAAGAGAGTTTGAGATAAAAGGAAAGATGGAGGAGAGCACAGGGTGGTGAGGATGGAACGAGAGCCAGATAGTAGGAGAAGAGAAGAGAAATGGCAGACTTGTTGGTGCTGCCAAGACCAGCAAAGAGCGTGCAGAATAGCGCAGGCTTCAGCGGAAAAGCTTGAGCATACTGGGCCTGCCGAAACGGAAAGAGTGGCCTTGGTACCACAGAGAAAGTCGTTGGCAAGGACGCTGGAACCGCCTTTGCCAAAAGCAAAAGGAACAGAGCCGTCTGTCCAGAGCACTAGATCATGAGGGGGAGTAAGTGAAGGTGGGCAAGAGCAGCACCTTGGCGAGAAAAAGGGGGATCAGACCAAGAGCATGAAGAGGAAAGGGTGGACTCTACTGTGAACAAAAGCAGATTGCAAGGAGGAAAGGGAGGGCAAGCAAGAAGAGCCTCCCTAGAACAAGTAGAAGAAAGCGTGAGCGGGTGAGTGGATGCAAAAGCTCTCCAGGACGATCTGCAGAGTCTTGGTTTCATTTCAAGTTTGGCCAAATCAGAAATAGGAAAGGAGGTTGGGAGACAAAGTGTCCGCTCATAAGATTAAAGAGTGACATGAGTCAGAGTGACTCGTAGGGGAGGTAAAGAAGACTTGGTGAGTAGTAGAGGGATAGGGGAGGACGAGAGGCAGCCTATGATGGCGCGACTGGCCGCTTGGTGGAGGCATTCCAATTTGGTGAATTTGGTAGCACTTAGGAAAGGAAACCATCCTGGTAAAGCATAGGTGAGAAGTGGTCAAAGAAAAGATTTATACAGAAGAGAGAGGAAGATGAGAAATCTCATCTTGTGTATGGGAATAATGAAAGATGTCTCCCAGATCGAAGAAAAGGAATGCGAAGACCAGGAGAGATTGAAGATGTGAAGAAGAAAATCCATGCCAGAGCGAGGAAGGTGCTTTAGCATAGGATAGACAACTTTGTCTGGGCCAGTGGCAGTGGAGGAGGAGAGGTTGGAGGCAGCCGCAAGAAATTCAGTGGGAGAGAAGGGAGAGCAAAAGGACGAGTGAGACTCCACAGGGCTTGTGGCTTGGTGGAGCTCAGAGAGGTAGCCTCTGGCTCTGCTACGCAGGATCTGTGACTGAGAAACAGAAAAGTGACATTTTAGGTAAGCGGCATAGACCAAAGCCGATTCTCTGGGAGAAGAACAGTTGGGGAAGTTAGGAGAGGAGGAAGACGAGGAAGGAGAGCCAGCAATAGAGCGAAGAGGAGAGTATACAGTTTTTGAGTTAGATTTGGGTGAAATGAGCAAGTCGTCTGCCATGCCTATCCTTAGCCTTGGCAATGACTGACGAGGCATGTCAAGAAGTGAAGATGTAAGCCTGGCGATCTTCATCACTTCTGTGAGCAGCAGCAAAAATCCTACGTCTTTCACTAACTGCTTCTTCCACCTCAACAGACCACCAGGCTTTAGGATGGCATTTGATGCAGCTGAAAGGAATGGAAGATTTGGCCGCATTCAGTGCCAGAGAGGTAAAGAGAGCAGCAGCAGAGGAAAGTGACGAGTATTCCTCTGCAGAAGGACAGTAAGAGTCAAAGTAGGAGGCAAAGCCATCACAGTGAGCTTTCTGAAAATTGAAGGATGGGGGACACTCGTTGGGGTGATAGGCCGGAGAGAGAGAGGGATGGATAGAAGAATTGGTAGATGGTTAGAACCCAGGTTTTGAAGCACTTTCCAGGACCAAGAAAAGGCAAGAGAGGAAAGAGCAAAGGAGATGTCAGGAGAGGAGCGACTGCCAGAGTAGCGATTGAGAAGGGTGGGTGTGTCAATGTCATTGAGGGGGAGGAGGAGGTCAGAGGAGATGACCCAGTTGAATACTTCCTCCCCGCAAGTGTCGGAAGTACCTCTTGAGTCCCAGAGGGTTGATGGCAATTGAAGTCCCCCAGAATGAAGAGATTTCTGGTGGAGGGAGGGAAGGAATCGGTTCTGCCATCCAGAAGAGAGGAGCAAATAGGGGGTCATAAGCATTAAGAAAAGAGAGCAAAGAGAAGTTGTTTAGAGAGATGTTGATCTCTACATAATCAGAGTAAGGATCAAGCAAAGGAAGAGTGGAGGTAGAAAGTTCGGTGAAAGATAGGCCCTGCCTGACGAAAATGACAACGCCGCCGCTAATGTACGTGGCATCAGGAGAGAAAATGCCAGACTGGGAGTGGGTGCAATCAGAACGCAGAGCAGAGAATCCAGGAATCCGGAAAGAGGAAGATGAGTTAAGATTGGATTCCTGGATGCAGATAAGGTCGACAGGATGGGACGAGAGAAAGTGAAGTAGTTCAGTGCTCCTGGCTTGAAGACCTCCAGCATTCCATTGAAGAACCCTGAGAGAGTCAGGGGAGGAGAGGAGGCAGGAGGTGTAGAAGGATAGCCAGGAGCAAGGGATGGTGGTGAGGGGGCAGAGGGAGAAGATATAAAATGGGCAGATGGGGCATAAGAGGTTTGGAGACGAGGGTGGGGCGAGAGTGCAGCATTAGCAGACGGAAGGGGCCAGATTGCACAGTGGAGGTATACATGCCAGAGGAGTTTTAGGAAGAAGTCACAGTGTTATGGCAGGGGGCAGTTTCAAGTGTGAGAGCTGCCAAGAGCTCTGAATTTGGAGAGGGGAAGTCGTGAACAACTTAGATGGACCCATTTGGAACAGGTGCAGCATTGCAACGCCTTGCCCTGCCAGGTCACATTTCCAGTGCACACAGAGCAAGGAAAGATGGGGCCAGGGTTGGGATGAACGTTACCACTCATCAAGAGGAGGAGAATGAGGAGACGAAGAAAGGCAGGAGAAAAAACAAGAGAAAACAGGCGACCGATTCGGAAGAAGCTGTGTGCTGCCCTTCTGCGATCGTTCAGGGGGCAGCATAGCAAAAAATAAGGGGAGTGCCTGGGGTAACTGGGACCCTCGGGAAGGCCAACAGCCATTTCGACCCAACCCAAATGGGGTCGGGGACTGCACCACCATGTTGAGGCGGCTGTTGATTGGTGCAAGCTTACAGTATTGCTCAAGTAATTGATTTTGATACTAAGATATATTGAACCGTGCACTTCTCGATCAAGAACAGAACAAATGTATTCAGAAAATATTTTGAAACTTTAAATTCCTTCACTCGTCGATCACAGAAACTTATGTACTTTAATATTTAAATCAGAAACCAACCAAAAACTAAATTCATTAATTGACTGCTTGATTCTTGTCATGCTTATAATCTGCAACAAACCACCACAGAATAGCGCGCTTATTTTTTGCTGTCTTTACTCTGTTTCTGAATGAGTAAAAATTACGTCGTCTTATATATGAATGGAAAGTAATCCAGAAATTGCCAGAACAACATCACGTGAAACAGAAAAAAAGCACCGCTAATAAATTACGTAATCGGCAATCAAAAATTTTCGATAAGAAACACGATTTGCTCGATTGCTCTGCAACTAAAACACCTAATCAATCATTGTGACGTCAGAAGAGGCGTGTAAGCTACAAATCTGAATGCGAAGAAAAAAAGGTCTTTTGCGAATAACATCCGAGATATAAAATTCAAATTTAGACTTGAGACAATCAGATTTGTGAATAACATAATCACGGCAGAACAAAAGCAACCGATTACAGAAACTATACATATATAAAAAGTATTCCTACAGCCTAAATTTACTTATTTGTGACACCCACCCCTTCCTTGGGGTGGAGTCTCAGAAGCGAAGCAATTTGCTAACGCCTGGACAAAAAGTCATATGTAGAGAAGTTTCTGTAGAGTAAGTTAACCAACCTCCGACCAACTACTTTATTTAATAAATAAATAAAGAGAGCTACCGCTAGGTTGGCAATGCATTTTGTTTGCTCGAAATGTAAAGGAATAATGGAAGGGACGATGGATTCGATCGAGAAGTTGTGCAATGACGTGGAGACAGTGAATGGATTTGGTTATTTGGGAGACAGACGAAATGCTAGTGGTGGTTGTGAAGCGGCAGTTACAGCAAGAGTAAGAATCGGTTGGGTAAGATTCATAAAATGTGGAGAATTGTTGCTTGGAAATAGGTTTCCTCTAAAGATGAAAGGTAAAGTCTATCGTTGTTGTGTAAGATCAGCAATACTGTATGGAAGTGAGACATGGTGTCTAAAAGAAAATGGAAAAGCAATTTTGAGAAGAACGGTGAGAGCTATGGTGAGAGCCATGTGCGGTCAGAAAGTTGTAGACAGGAAGACGACTGAAGAACAGATGGATATGTTGGGGTTGAAGGAAACTATAGACCGGTTAGCAACAGCAAATGGAGTTAGATGGTATGGACATGTACTGAGGAGGGATGACGATAGTGTTTTGAGGGTTGCTCTGAATCTTGAAGTGAGTGGCAAGAGAAAGCGAGGACGACCGAAGAAGACCTGGAAGAAGCAAGTGGAAGAGGAGACAGAGAAGATTGGTTTGAAGAAGGAGGATGCCCTGAGACGAGACAAGTGGAGGGACGGAGTGCGAGCAATTGCAGAAGGAATGAGGTAAATCCAGCCATTTCTGCTAAAGGGAGAACACTGGATAAAAACTGAATCACTACTACTAAAGGGTATCAGGCTCAGCTTGATAATATACTAACGTAATTTATTTTTAAGAATCAAAACATCAATGTCATCAACTTATCATGATCAAAAAAACAAAAGCATAACAAACGAACAAATTTCGTCCGCTTTGTAGTCGGTAGACCTGGGGTTCATTCCCTAAGTCAAGTTATACCTAAAGACTTTGAAAAATGGTATTCACAGCTTCCCTGCTTGGCGCTCAGCATAAAAAGGGATAATGTGGAGAGCAAGCTGCCAAGCTTGCTTGTTGTGTTCTTGGGCAAGGCGCTTAAAGGGGCGCCTCCACCTTTATGTGGCAGACAGGTGGCCCACCCGTACTTCACCGGGTTACAATTGTGAAATTACTCACCCAGCATGTCGTAAAAGACAACTCTTGGGTACCCAGCAATGGCAGTCCGCCTTGTTGTTAGTGGGGCTACCAGTCACTCATGACTGGTTCGAAATGGGCTGCCATCTTTCCCCTAGCCTAATTTTAATTGGGTTGACGGCATAAACCTAAATTGCCGTTCGTGCCGTACCTCCATCCCGAGGAAGAGGAGGGGTAATCACAACAACAACAACAACAAATTTCTCGATATAGCTCTTCTGGTGTAATTGAAAGTTAAAATGATCTTTATGTAGATTTAAAATCTACATAAATCATAAAAACTCAACGTTTCGAAAAACTAAAATCAATTTTACTTCGTTAGGAATGACTAAAGTTCAAATATACAGACGACGGTTACATAATCAACAGAACAAAGAGAAAAAGAAAATTGTGGCATTTTAACTTTCAATTGCACCAGAAGAGCTATATCGAGAAGTTGGTGACAAAAGCAAAATAAACAAACAAATTGTTCGGAAAATTGTTCAAACGCTTTTGAAAGCTAGTTCAATTATACCGCAAACGTAAGTTTCAAGTGTTGCAATGCTAAAACATGGGCTCGATTATGTCTTCTTTAAGTCCAAGTCTCAACTCATTTAGAATGCACCTTAAACCCATAAAAGTTCTTTCAATGCTGGCTTGAGTAACTTTTAAAGCAAGAGCAACATGGCCTGCTTGTCCCACTATTCCAATATCTTGGTGTTTCTGAGGAGACGGGATTGATTATTGAAGCACTTAATCATCTCAGTTACATTTTGCGGAACAAGTGCAAAATTTTCCTCAAGACAACAACAAGTGCAAAATTTTCCCGAGTTAGTTATCAAGTTTATTCTTAAGAACATTAGAACAGTTGAGATACCATGATTGCGGGTTCGAATCTCAGCTGGCAGGGCATTAAAAGAAAGGCAATGTACACTGAAGGGGCAGGCCTGGTATGTAAATGTACGGGGCAGTGTACACTGGAAGAGAGTGTAAAATAGCCACTGCCATTAAAGACGCGATGGATCAAGTGCATAAATTTCCCCACATGGGAAATTTTTGCACTTGATCCCATTTTGTTCATCCCATGCTTTGTGATCAGCTAGCATTGCCACCATCTGAAATGACAAGTATCTTATCAAAAATATCAAGCATGCATGCAGTAGATCTATTTTCAGATTCTTAGGATAAGTCTGGACATTCTACATCAGTCGTATCAACTGACTCTTGCAGCATTTGCGAGTGCCTCCACAATATTGCCAAATATGCTTGTGCAACTGTTTTTTGAAAATATTTTAGAAGTGCCTGATACCGTGAATTAACATAAATTGCAGCCAAAAAAACAGCATTAGATAACAAATTTGTTTTTCTATTATCTGTGGCATGAAGCATAGCCAATGCCTTAAATGAAGCATTGTTCACACTTTTGCACTGTAGTTGGACTTTACACTTCACCCACTCACCGAAGAACTTATCAGCAGTTAATTTCTTCAGTTGAATTGCAGAGGTGGTGTTATAAACTGGTTTTATATACTCAGTAAGCTCCTGTATGGCAAACCAATCAACATCTCATCACATTCTAGTGGGGAGCCCATTAGGCCAAGTTATTTTCAAAAAAATATTTCCTCTAAATTCAATTTTACAAATTGTTAGGTTTATGGTTTTATTCTGATTTTTTCTTAAACATGATATTTTATTACATTGCTTTATAGTATAGATGTAGTTAACAGGCAGCATATCAACAAAAGAAAAATTCTTGCTTTATGGTATATGGCGGCATCGCCTGGCAGTGCCCCCATTAGTAACGTCGTGATTGAGAATTTCGGTTCTGCTGGCCAAGCCGGCTGTACTCAACGGGCATTTGTGCAAATAGTAACGTAAATTTAATGTTTTTTCTTGTACTTTTTTTTCCGTGCCATAACGCACCAAGTCGTGTTTTATCACAACGTGGTGCGCTCCTTTTCATAATAGAATTTCTGATTTCAAGATCTTGGCTATGCCTTAGGTTTATGCGCTCTGTTCATTGCTTATGCGAACCAAAAGGGGTTTTGCGTTTCTCTTGGTTTGGAAGTATGAAACACATTTGTGAAACTTAAGTTATTTTAAACCAAAATAGCAAAAATGTTTTTCATGTGATGCGATTTCGTACAGGGATATTGTTTTCTTTTGATTTTTCCTTAAACTTTCTCAAGTCCTTGCTGGCTACGCACAATGTTGCATATACTTTTCTCTCTGCTTTGCGTGCTCAGAAACATTAAAAGAGTCCTTGCTTTTTCCACATTTTTAGGGTTGACGCGGTAGCTCTATAAAGCTATTATAGCGTAAAATATCAATAATATCTTCCATGTGGTTCGATTTGACACAGCGATGTTGTTTTCTTTTGATTTTCCTCGAAGTTCGTGCTGGCTTCGCGTTATGTTTTGTGTTTGCTTTTCCTTACTTAGATGTGCTCTGTGAAGTTAAAAGAGTCCGTGCTTTTCTCAAAATTTTTAGGTTTGATCCCGATAGCTCTATAAAGCTATATTATCAAACAAAACAAAAAATGTTTCTTCTAAGTATGGTGGGATTTTACCCCGGCAGGTCATGCCATCACCTGTACCTAGTTAAAATGTATCATTTAAGGCATCTGCGCCGGCTTCACCGTACAAACATCTGTGAGAGCAACAAAGACAAATTGTAGGAAATATTGGGCAAAGTTCCTATGCACGTAATGATGATCATATTAGTCTATTAATCAAGACTAGTATTACTCACTGAGAAATAATGATGTCACAAACTATCCTTCGTAGTTTTTAGAGCTGTAGGAGGCTTAGGAGTGAAACATAGTCAAAAATGATTGCAGCATCCAAATGGTGGTCATTTAGACAATTAAAAAAGTAAGGTATATAGTGGTAGGCATATTTGACGATTTTGGTGGACCCCTTTCGTATTTATATTTGTAGCAGTAAGTTCTTTGGCTGATTGGGTATAAAGTTCGATATTAAGTTCAATCGTGCCAAATTTGATGTTTATACGCCCAATAGCTTCGGAGGAGTTAAGCCTACGTACGTGCAGACAAAATCGCGCTGTACGGAATATATTAAACTATTTTTTAGTATAAAAAGTGTAAACACTAAAGTATCAAAAGTTGCAAGATCTGTAACAAATGATACAAAATATGAATCATATATCACAACATAAGCATCAAATATCACAAAACATGCATCATATGAAACAAAGCCTTGCATTCCGTCTTAAAGTGCTACATTTATCTCTTTCTCTCTCAATAAAATCAAGTTTGGTTGCTTTCCGAAGCGAAAGAAACTGCAAGTGAAGGATGCAAGGCTCGCGTTTCCTCTTATAGAAAGCATGCCAAGCTTATGTCTCGGCTTTGTGGCATGCTTCCTTTATCTTTGCCTAAGATGGAATAAGAAAATCAGGGCTGAGGAGCTGGAAAAATTACGTGACAGTTACAGTCCTTCTGAGCCGACTGAAATTTAGACTCTGGCTCGAGCTTTGGCTCCACCAGAGCAGTAGATTCAGCTATGACTTTAGCTCCAGTTATGTGGCATGTTCCAAGGATCGGCTTCGGCTACGAAATGCTAATAACTGCTACTCAACATGGTGGTGCCTACCCGACCCCGTTTGAGTTTGGTTGAAATGGCTGTTGGCCTTCCCGAGGGTCCCAGTTAATTCTGGTACTGCCCTTATAGAAACCATTTTTTTTATCAAGCTGCCCTCGGAACAACCGCAAAAGGACAGTATGCTGCCTCTAAAGTCGGTCAACCGTTTTTTCCTCTTCTGTCTCTCTTGCTCGTATTCCAATTCTTTTTCTACTGATGAGCGGCAACATTTATCTTGACGCTGGCCCAATCTTTCCCTGTTTAGTGTGCGCTGGAAAAGTGTCCTGGAGGGGTAGGTTGGTGCAATGCTGCATTTGCTTCAAATGGGCCCATTGAAGGTCTTCACTACTCTCTAGATTTGAAACTCTAACCACCTCTTACTCGTAGAGCTGTTCTCCTTGTTGCGTTCCTTCCACTGAAGATCCCACACCTATTAGCACTGTGTCCTCTCTTGTTTTCGGGCTTCTCCAGCTTATATGCCTCCACTGTTCAACTTAGTCCATCGGGTCCCCTTCTACCAATGCAGTGTTCTCCCTTGTCTTTAAACTTCCTATCCTCCTTACGCCAACGTTGTATTTTCTTCTGCCTCCTCCCCATCCTTCATGTTTCTGGCTATTTTTCTATACCTCCTGCTTCCTCTTCCTCCCCTGGCTCTCTCAGGGTTCTTCAATAAAATTTCGGAGGTCTTCGAGTCCGAAGCGCTGAAATACTACACTTTATCTTGCTTCATTCTATGAATCTTATTTGTATACAGCAATCCTACTTTAACTCATCTTTCTCTTTCTACATACCTGGATTTTCTACTTGAAATATGATCGCGCTCACTCCCGTTCTGACATTCTTTCTTCTGATGCCCGCTTTCTAGTGGTAGTGTCATCATTTTCATTAGGCAGGACCTATCCTTTGAACTTTTTACCTCCTCTCTCTTCGCTTGACCCTACTCTGACTGTGTAAGGGTCAACATCTCACTAAACAACTTCTTCTAGATCCCTTTCTGTAATGTTTATGCTGCCCCTATTTGTTATTGTTTGACGAATAGCAGAATTGACTCCTTTTTCCCCTCAATTCTTTCCTCCAGAAATCTCTTCATTCTCGGGACTTCAACTGCTATCAACCCCTCTGAGACTCAAAAAATACTTCTAACCCCCGTGGAGAGCAAGTATTTGATTGGGTCATTTCTTGGAATCTCCTTCCTCTCAAAGACCCAGACACGCCAACTCTTGTTTCTGGGAAATGCTTCAGGACTTGGGCTTTGATCACCTACCAATTTTACTTGCTGACCCTCTTTCTTCACTCTTCCTCCCCAACGTACGACCGCCTTCGTTCAATTTTCAGAAAGCTCGTTGGGTTGGCTTTGCCTTTTACTTCGACTCTCACTGTCCATCTGCAAAGGAATGCTTTTCTCTTTACCTGCTGCTGCTCTTTTCTCTGGCACCGAATGCGGCCAAGTTTACATTTCTTTCGGCCGTGTCAAACGCCAACCACAAGGCTGGTGGTCTTCTGAAGTGGAAAATGCTGTAAGAAAAAGATGTAAGGCTTTTGCTGCTGCTCATAGAAGTGGATAAAGATGGTCAGGCTTACACTTTTTCCTAAATCTTTGTATTCTTTTCCCCGTTCTGTCACTTGGACCTCTTCCTCTTCTTCCTCCTTCTCCAAGTGTTGTGTTCCCAGGAAGTCGGCTTCAGTCTTCGCCAGCTACTTGAGCTCTCACTTTTCTGTTTCCCAGTCAAAGGCCTTAGCAGAACCCAAAGGCTACCGTCCGACCTCCTCCGAGCCACATGCCCTGAGGAGTTTCATTTCTCTTTCTGGTTCCTCTTCTGCCACGCTGAATTTCTCGCGGCTGCCACAAACCTCTGCTCGTCCTCTGCCAATGGTCCAAGCAAAATTGCCTATCCTACGCTGAAGCGCCTTCCTCGCTCTGAACTGGATTTTTTTCTACATCTTTTCAATCTTGCCCAGTCTTTGCATGCCTTTCCTTTCATTTGGAATACATCTTCTGCTATTCCCATTTATAGGACACTAAAGCCTCTCGACTCTCCTGCTTCCTTTCGGTCTGTCTCATATCCTGCGTCTCAATGCTTTTTGAACGCATCATTCTATCGCGTCTACTCTTTTTTTGGAGTCTAACTCTTTTCTCCCCGCCAGGCTGATTTCTGCCCCTGACTGTCTACTTTCAATCAAATTCTTTAACTTTTTCAGTTCATTTCGGATGGATTTAACAAACCTTAGCCAGGCTTTCGGACGAATCTAGCTCGAAGGCTTTTGACTCTGTCTGGCATCTTGCCCTTTTCCACAAACTCATTTCGGCCCTCCTTCTTGCTTTGCTCGTTGGACTCAATCTTTCTTTTCTGATAGGCGCGCTTTCGTGGTTTATCAAAATCACAAAAGTCGCTCCTTTTGAGTCCGTCGAGGTGTTGTGCAAGGATCCGTTCTTGGCTCTGTACCTTTCTCTCTTTTGATCAACGATCTGGCCGTTTGGTCTTCCTCTTCTTCGGTCCCTGCTGCGGTGGAGGCTACACAAGGAGCTTTGATTTGACTGAAGCGGTGGTGTGAGTACTGGTGTCTTTCTCTCAATCTGAGCTAATGTGAGGCCTCCTTCTCATTTTCCCACCAAGTTAACCTCCAACCCCCCCTCCTCTTATTCAACTCTCCTTTCCACTTCAATCCCACTCCAACTTTTTTGGGGGTCACTTTCGACCGCACTCTTTCCTTCTCTAAGCATGTATCTTCGCTGAAAACCAAGTTTTATCCTCGTTTCAAGGCCTTCGCTGTATCTTTATTTTGTCATGTGGCCCCTCTGAGGAGTCCCTCTCCCTTTTGTTTAAAGCTTTTCTTTAACCCCTTTTCACATATGCTTCGCCCGGATGGTTTTCTTTTCTTTGCGTTACCAGCTTTACCAAATTGGAACGTCTTCACGTAGCAGCTACTCGTGCCCTCGGCAATCCTTTGTAGTCTCTTTTCTTGTACCTTTCTTATCCACTCTTTTCTCGGACTGGAGGCGTACCGTCTCTACATTTTTTGGCACACAGGCTCCCCGGTTTCCATTAGAGAACTTGTGTTCCTTCGTCATGCTCGCTGTGCCCTTTCTCGTTTTTGTTTCATCGTACTCTGCGTCGCTCATTCTTTGGCGACTCTCTGTCATTCTGCGACCTTTGGTCCAGGCCATGGGAAGTTGCTTGGCTTTTGAACTTCATGGTCTTCCGCCATGCTACCATCCCTCGGAAGAAGTCGGGTAACAACATCAATTATCAACCACTTTGTTTGATCGATGATGAGGTGAAATTAACTGGAATATATTTGCTGCTATTTGCCAATTAATATTTCATTGATTCCGTGCTACTATACGTCGGCATTTACTATGTTATGTGTGGAGGTTTCTCCACAATTTGATTTTTTGTGAGGTGTTGGTGACCAAGCAGAGAGTTAACCACACGATGATGAGTTGTTTTGTTGCAGACGGAAAGAAATCAAGATGTAATGATTTTAGAAAAGAGGTTGTTGGAAAAGGATCGGACGTTGGATGATCTCTTTAATGAATACGAGAAAGTCCGCATCATGAATCAGCAATTAACGGTAACATCATCTTTCAATCACTTATTCTTGGTTTCAGAGCAGGGTGAGGCACGACAGCGGAGGATACCGCGGGCGTACAATTTTTTGTTGAGTGATTTTCTTTAAGTAGTGCTATGATTGGATACACAACCAACGAAGTTAACAGTGAACCAAAAATATTTGTTTCAGTGGATTGCGTTATTTGTGTATGCACAAAAACGGTTTAAAATGGGATTACGCTCTATGCTTTCCGTTCATTATTTTCGCTTTGTACTCGTCTTTACAGCTATTAGGCTAAAAGATTTTGTTTTTTTCCTGCTGATTTTAGCAATGGTTCAGTACCAAAAAGTGCCGATCTCACGTTAAAAGCTCCACGCCCACATTAAAATTATTCCACTTGTTTTGGAAAGAGGCTTTTCACCTAAACATTTTGCAGTTTCAGTTCACTGGCTTTTGCATTATCGCAGACTACTTTATGATGATTGCAGAGATTAGCAAGAGTCTTGTCTCGCCTTAGCTTTGGCAATGACAGATGTAGTGTGCCGAGCAGGAGAGGTGTGCTCCTGGCGCTCTTCATCACTTCTTTCGCAGAATAGAAAGCCTTGCGTATTTACTCTTTTTTCCATTATAAAAGACCACTAAGCTTAACCAGAGTGCAATTTTGATCCTACTGATATGGCCGCATTCAGTTCGAGGGAAGTGAAGCGAGCGGTTGCAGAAGATAGAGAGAGGGCAGTGGAAATTGAAATAGGCAGCAAAGTCATCCCAACGAGATTTTTGAAGATTGAAAGGAGAACTCTCGTTGGTATAGGAGATAGGAGAAAGAGGAACAGTGTGAAGAATAGGAAGATGGTCAAAACAAATATTCTGATGCACCTACCAAGAACAGGATAGAGCAAGAAACGGGTAAGCAAGAATATGTGCAGAAGTAGCGGGTCCTGAAGAGCGATGAAGGCATTGAGAAATTTAGAATCATTTGGAAGAAGATCGGAGGAGATAATCGAATTGAATTTTCATTTCCACAAGAGTTCAGGATAACCTATGAGTCCCAGAGAAGGTCATGATAGGTGAAGTCCCAAGAATGATTAAATTTCTGAAGGGAGGAAGAATGGAGGGAGGTTGTCAGATTTAATGTCCTGAAAAAAGGAGCGATTAGGCACAGCATAGACTTCATGAAGGACAGCAGAGGAGAGATGTTGTACTCCACGTAGTAAAAGTTCAAGTCAAGACAAGAGAAAGAGAAGTGGAGAGTTTAGCAAAGGAAAAACATTGTTTGACCAACATCATAACTCCATCACCGGTGTGTGAGTCGTCAGCATAAAGAGAGACAGACCAGGAATAGGTGCCCTCAAATTGCGTACCTCCTATTTTGGGATGCTGAAAAAGAGGGAGGAGCTGAAATTGAACTTCTTTCTACAGATCAGATCAACTGGAAGGAAAAAGATAAAATGGAGAAGTTTCACATTTTTGCAGCGAAGTTCTGCATTCTTTGTAAAATCCTGTGCGTTTGAAGTAAAGGGAGGAAGAATAAGCACTGGGTGTGCCAGAGGAAGCAGAAGACTCCAAAATAGGAGTAAGAGGCTGAACAAATGAGGGCAAGAGGTTATCAGACGTGTCTGAGAAGGAAGAACTGTCTTGATGATAGCAATATTTGCCGAGTTACAGCCCACAGTGGAGTGCTAGGGAAGCTCTAAACGGAAGTTACAGTTTTGGATGAAAGGAGGCATACTAGGAATGGCGAAGATAGTTTACGTAGGATCAGCCGCAACAACACATTATCCACGTGGGCGTCGAACTTGCGACCCCATGTGGTCATCGAACTTGCGACCCTGCAGTTACTGGTCAACGACATCTTCAGTGGGTTCATTAGAGGTCGAAGTCTTACGGCAAGTGACATTTATAACTTCATTGCAACACTATGGCACTTTGGCAGTCAAACATTACTGTTTTGTTGTTGCTTAGGCTGGGCTTTTTCTACTGTTATTAATTTGTATAATGCTGCTTATTACCTTAGTACTTTTGTTTTTGTAATGACGTAATAACCCGATTATTTCGCAGACACAAGGTGACAACATGTTGGCTCGAGTGTTGTCGGCTGAAGAATCACTCAAAAAGAAAGACAGAGAGCTTAAAGAAAAAAAAGAGGTGATATTACGTGAGGAGGCGCGGCTCAAAGAGGATATCAGAATGCTGCAGGAAAATTTGAACTTTTTCAAAGCACAGGTATCATGAAGCGGTCGAGGTTGAAATCGTGAGGCCAATGTTGTTCAGATTAAATATAGCAGGCATTTTTGTTTATCGAGTGTGATATTACAAACAGATCAAGTCGTTCTTTCGACAAATTTGTTGTTCAAACTTGACGTTTTGCTCCCAATAGTAACCGGGGAGCTTTTTCAGAAAACGGTTGAAGCACAGTTCATATGTTACAGTGATAACATTTACCGTTTTCTAAAGAATCTCCCCGGTTACTAGGGAGAGCAAAACGTCAAGTTTGAACAATAAATCTGTCGAAAGAACGACTTAATCTGTTATGTTCAGACTCGCTTCACAGTTGTCAGTACTATTGGCTCAGTACTTTTGTTGGATGTGCCGGAAAAAGTTTCCGTAAAATGTCTTTGTCAAACGACGCGTTATTCCCGGAATTATCGAACCTGCCAATGCGAAAATTGAACGCACAGAAACCTTTACTGTTGTACAAAGAGGAATAAAATATAAAAATGTTCTCTGTAGCACAAGCCTATTTGATAAACCTTGTTTCAATAATGTTAAATCCAAGTAGTAGCTTTTGGTGTAATATGAAGGGTGCTGCAGAAGTAACGCCCTTTGTTTTATTTGATTTTTCTAGTTTCTACTTAATTTCCTCTTTTGTTTTAGAAATACACCGTTTTTGTATCTGAGTTTTCTAGTTATTAATTGCTTGTTTTTTAGTTTAGAAATTGTTTATTTATAAATAATTTCATATTTAAAAAATACGTTACTTTTGCCGCACCCTGCATAACTTAAAACTCTTACTGGCTGCGCATTTCGTCCTTGGTATTGGCATAAAACTCCATATTTCCTTGGTCTTTGCTCCACGTTATAAAAATGTTTTTGCATATAAGAGTACTCAGGCCTGCCACATGACTGTACTACCGAAATAGGTGTTCTAAAGGGAATTTATTTGCAGATCATTTATTATAATTTTCCTAGTCGCCATTATAATACAGGGTGCGGCAAAAGTAACGCTATTGTTGTATTTCTTTAATATGAAATTATTATTTATAAATAAACAATTTTTAAACTAAAAAAATATACAATTATTATTTAGAAAACTTAGATGAAAAAACAGTGCATTTCTAAAATAAAGAGGAAATCAAGCAGAAACTGGAAAACCCAAATTACAAAAAAGGTGTTACTTCTGCCGCATTCTGTATGTATTTAACGATCATCAGGTACACTGAAAGAAACGAAAAACATTATTCTAAAGCTTGCCTAACGGCGCAATACATACCTTCCATTACGTACGCTCACGCACACGAAATACGATGGAAAGTGATTAGTTCACACGATTTTCAGTCAATTTTTGTGTTGTCATGTTGGAGTTAAGATCTAAACTGAATGAGTCCACCTGGCTGATGATTACTGTTTCGGATCCGAAGTTCTTGTCTTACATAACTCCAAGCAATCAATCAGCATGATATTAGCTGAAAATGTACTTAAGTAAATTGGAATTACCATCTGTAGTTTCCAAGTATAAAAACATGACAGTAAAAGTAAATTCATCTAGCCTTTGCTGCAAAATTTGACGCTAAACCCAAATACTATTAACAGAAACTAATTACTCTCCACTTACGAGTTCAAAGCTCAACTGGATATAATACAAAAAAAATAGATCCAAAAAAATATTGTGAGGACAAGATTATGAGCAATTATGACGCGATAACACTAGTGGTAAGAATGAAATTGGTAACTAATAGTAGACAACACGAAAAAATTGTCTGATTTTAGGGGTGAAAACCTTTTTGGTATATAATAGTAGTTTTTGGTCGATAGCACCACAATTTAGTTTAGTTTAGTTACTAAACGTCTTGAAAGTCTTGAACCTTTGTAGCATAGTTGGTTTTGTCCAATAATTTTATTTACGCACGGAAGTAAAAATACGGTTGAATTTACCAATCTTGTTTGATGTTTATGTACAGAGATCAGTTTTTGAAAGGAACTGCACAATTTTTGATAGTTCGTTGTAGAGGAGTTTGTACATAAATTTGGCCATTTCGAGTTCATACATGTCATCCAAAATGTTTAATTCTTGATAAATGAACGATAGGGGTGTACGCAAATTACAAAAAAGCATTGTTTTGTATTTACTCATCTCTTTGACTACAGGCGTACGGTCACCTGAAAATTCTTCCAACACCCAAATCTCATCAGTCAATACTGAAGAATCTGTGCTTTTTTGTCACTCTCGCTGTCTCCTCTTCATTTTGTTGCAACCGACACAGCCTTATTTTGAATATTTATCCACTATTTGCAGAATTGTGAATCTTTCTAGCAGCGCCTATGTTCACCCGACTCTAAACAAATGACATTCTGCCCTGCTTTTCTACGCGCTCTACGATGTGCTTTCTTAGAAAACTTTATCGTCTTATGGTATAAGTTGTGAAAGTTGCCGTGATCCTGGGACTCCGTATGCTTCGATCTCGCCTACATGCTAAGGAGTGTGTCGGGTAACAAGAACAGTTACAAACAAATGAGCTTTACGAATCCCTGCGTCAAATGTTATGTTGGAAAGAATCTGGTGAGAAAACATTCACAAAGAAGGCAAATTACTGTACATTTACATATTTGAAAAGTACACTATAGACATCGTTAAAGCAGTGCAGGAATTAGAGGGAGGAAGAAGAAAGGGAAGAAAGAGATCCTATTTTGAATAAAAAAAAGCTGCATGTCCTCCTTGTATTGAAATTACGTTATACCTAACAAAATAGCTTAATGGTGTGTCTTGCCTTTTTAAAAGTAGCCACTTGATTGCAACAGATACCTGATAAGGCTCATTTGGAAGACATGACGTCACTCATATGCTTTTTACGGAATTTTTCTGCAGGCTGATGTGTATAAGCAAGATTTCCTCCAGGAACGGGAAGATCGATCGAAGTTACACGAACAGAATGAACAACTCCGGATCAAATTGGAGCAACTTCAGATTAATGGAGGGAGCCGATATGATGGAATGCGGAGATGATCACAAACCTGTTCTACTTTTAATTGATTTATTGTTGATATATAAACTACTTCTTTAATACATAACTTTCATTGTTTGTGTGATTGTTACTTTACTAAGAATTTTTAGCTTTTCGTAGGAGCTGTTGGACCATTATCCTCAGTTGTAGACCCAACCCTACCCGTCCATCGGTTTTTATTGAGGCAATAATTGTGATTGTGGGAGTAACACAACATTAAATAGAAATGTGATCTATGTTGAGTAGTTGACCGGATCCACTTTGTGTTTTTTATATTCATCATGTCTACCGGTGGAAAAGCGAGCTCGAAGGAAATCCGGTTTTCATTCATTCTCTTTGAAACACTCAAAGCAGCTCAAAAAGTATACTGCATGCAAAGATCTTCAACTTGCGACCTGTTGGCCACGTTCGACGCCTCGTTTTACTGCTATTCATGAGCAGTAGACGCAATCTGTCAGTGATAATTTTTGTAAAATTTCTATCTCTGCAGCAAATCATATGAAGACCGCAAACCTTAGTTGCAAACACTGTTTCAAAGACAAAGAGCTGCTTTAATCTGTTTAGTAGCCTAGCAGGGAGGGATGATATTGACATGAGAGCAATCTAAAGTTTTTATTTTTTGCTATTTATTGCTTGATCCGCTGGTCATCCCTACCTCTTAGTTTATTAGGAACATAGAAGTTTTTTTCCCAATACAATGGCAGTAAAATCTTGATGCTTCATTTTTGGTTTTATTTTTTTTGCAATTTTATTTTGGTTTTATTTTTGGCAAATACCGATCAAAATTGCCGACAATTTTATTTTTAGCCCTTCCTAAATAGGCGTATAGCTTAAGTATGAAAATGAAATGGGGACGAGCAACACTTAAAAATTAAAAACAACGGCGTTTAAGTAGACTGGCGGTATGTATCATGACAAAAATGAGCAATGCAGTCCCTTGAAAATGTTGATCTTCATAGAAAGATCTTCCGTCAACTTTTCCCCGTAAAATACAAAGTATAAGGTGTTTCAAAAATCTTGATATCAGTTTGCTACCTAATAACTTCTGTCAGTACCCAATTAAATGACTTTGAATTTGCACAGTATGCGTAGAAGCAGACCAAAATTTTGTGCTTAACATTTGATATGCTCATCTGGGTGATTATAAATAGGTATAGTAGGCATAGTACTGGCATTGTTGGCATAATACAGGAATAGTAGGCATAGTACTGGTACAAAGATAGTAGGGAGGTGTGCAATCAAAAGCCAGTCGCACCAATATAAAAAGCCTTACCTTTTCCTTTTCAAAAAAAATAGTTTTATGAGTTTAGATTTAAGCTTTGAGGAAATGCAACGAGATTTTACATTAAAAGCTCTAGTTATCATCACTATGCCTGTACTATTCCTACTATGCCTGTATTATGCCTACTACGCCTACTGTATCTGTACTATGCCTACTATAGGCCTACCTATTTATAACTACCGTGTTCATATTTTCAGGTGTAAAATTTTTTGACTGACAAATGTTTCATACTGTATTTAAATCTGGTTGTTTAAATGGCATTCATTCACGATAAAAAAATTTAAAGACAAAGGCTGTTTATGTAAGCCAGAAGAATCAGGACGGCCAGCAACAGCGGAAGAGAAGGTCGACTTTGGGGTCAATACCCTTGTCGAGTCATACCAAAAGATTTTAAAAAATGGCATCCACAGCTTCCCTGCTTAGCGCTCGGCATTTAGGGGAGGTTGTGGAGAACAAGCCGGCAAGTTCGCTTGTTGTGTCCTTGAGCAAAGCACCTAACGGGACGCCCCCGCCTTTATGTTGAAGACAGGTGGCCCAGACACCGAAATGGCAATTCCAAAGCGAATGTGGACCTCCTGTCCAAAATATAGTGATACAAGTCGCCTTCTCGTGAATGGAGGATAAATATGGCAAATAAATAAATAAAAAAATAAATAAATATATATCCTTTAATCTCTTATTCCAATTCAAAGGAATAAATCTTATGTTGCGCGACATTAAGCCCGTTTAGTTTCATTTGATTTTGCTGTGTACAGTAAACCTCCAATACAACGGACAATTCGGAACCGGTGATATTTGTACGTAAATGCGAAATCCATTGCTGTATATACGACATTGATCTAATGCTCGCTATACAAGCTTATTATGCTCCAGCTCAGATGTACAGAACTGTATTATGTTTTCTGCTCTTGAGTTATTTGCAAGACCTACTCAACACAGAACCAATGTATTTAGACATTGAATTATTCAGTACAGAAAGGCTATACACAAAGATGACGATACGGTACGCTGTTCATATGTTGTTGAGAGGGAAATATTTTGTGATTGTAGCTTGTTTAGCTCTCAATCCTTTTTCCTTTATTAATTTTTGTTCGCTATTGTTCTGTGACAACTTTACAACAAGTTTTAATTTTCTTTGATGAAGAATGAATCCGTTATGGGCGAGGTAGTTTACGTTGCTTTATCTCAATAATGATAATAAAGCAAAAGACCGGAGAGAGAGGGAATAATAATAAATGATAATAAAGCAAAAATAATGAAATAATAAAGCAAAATTGCGAAAATATTTTCCCCACGTAAGGTGCAATTTTACTCCGGCAAGGCATTTTACTCCAAAAATTAAGCACAAAATTTTTGCCTGTTTCCACGCATACTGTGCAAATTCAAAGTCATTTAATTGGGTACTGACAAAGTTATTAGGTAGCAAACTGATATCAAGATTTTTGAAACACCTTATACTTTGTATTTTACGGGGAAAAGTTGACGGAAGATCTTTCTATGAAGATCAACATTTTCAAGGGACTGCATTGCTCATTTTTGTCATGATACATACCGCCAGTCTACTTAAACGCCGTTGTTTTTAATTTTTAAGTGTTGCTCGTCCCCATTTCATTTTCATACTTAAGCTATACGCCTATTTAGGAAGGGCTAAAAATAAAATTGTCGGCAATTTTGATCGGTATTTGCCAAAAATAAAACCAAAATAAAATTGCAAAAAAAATAAAACCAAAAATGAAGCATCAAGATTTTACTGCCATTGTATTGGGAAAAAAACTTCTATGTTCCTAATAAACTAAGAGGTAGGGATGACCAGCGGATCAAGCAATAAATAGCAAAAAATAAAAACTTTAGATTGCTCTCATGTCAATATCATCCCTCCCTGCTAGGCTACTAAACAGATTAAAGCAGCTCTTTGTCTTTGAAACAGTGTTTGCAACTAAGGTTTGCGGTCTTCATATGATTTGCTGCAGAGATAGAAATTTTACAAAAATCATCACTGACAGATTGCGTCTACTGCTCATGAATAGCAGTAAAACGAGGCGTCGAACGTGGCCAACAGGTCGCAAGTTGAAGATTTTATTGCCCACGAAAGAATTTTGCGGGCCGCAGAAGAAATTAAAAATTTTGGCTAGACATTTTTCTTCCTAAAAAAAAAATCTTCACTGACCAAATCTAGAAATTCATTTTATTTAGCTCTTCTGGTAATGTAACGTTTATTTAAGTTGATACAAGTTCTTATCGAGCATGCAAAAACTTTAATATCCGTCAACGTTTCGAACAGCTATACAGCTGTTCTTCATCAGGACTAATAATAAGCGAAAGCACGAGTGAGGCAATTTAAATAGTTTGCTACGCAATCGAAAGAAAAAGGCAAAACGAAAGGTTTGAAGGCGAATAATAAACAACTGTAGATTACGACAAATTATCATAAATTTCAGAATAAAAACAATTTTCTTTATCATTGATTGAATTTTCAGAATTATGAATAAAAAAAGATTCAAGAAATCGGCGTTTGGTAAAATCTGTTTCAAAGGTTAAAATTTTGCTATGATCCCAGTCAACTCGGTGATCTTTGGTGATGACATGCTTGACCAATGCCGTTTTTTTATTAAAATTGTTGTCATCAACTTTTGCCAGATTTGCTGGCTTTAAATCCCTTTTATGTTCAGCCAATCTTGTTTTGTAAGCCCGTCCAGTTTCCCCAATGTAGATACCAGTGCAATCTCGACAAGGAATCTGGTAAACTACACCAGGTCTAGACGACCTTTCAACCGAGTCTTTTGCCTTTGGTAACATGTCTTTTAAAGTTAAATGCGGTTTGCTACTAACCAAAATTCCCACGTTTCTTAAAATTTTTGACAAAGCCTCAAAGTATCTAGGAACATAAGGCAGCACAACACGTGTTTTAATTTCCTTTTTATCCGCTAAAGATAAATTTGTTTTTGTTTTCAAACTTCTAACTGTGCGTTTTAGAAACCATTTGGGATAATCATTCTTTTTCAAAGCTTCCATAATTTTTGAAGTTTCTAATGTTTTATTTGCCCGCTTGGAATTTAATTGTGATTGAGCTCTTTTTAAAAGACACTTTACCAGTCCTTGCTTCTGACTCATAGAATGCGCTGAGTTGAAATTTAGATATCTGTTAGTGTGCGTTGGCTTTTTATAAATCTTTGTCATTAACCCCCCACTAGCTTCTCGAGTAACACAGACATCCAAAAAAGGTATGGAATTGTTGGTCTCATATTCTGTGGTAAATTTTATACTGGCTTCAATGTTATTAATATAATTGTGAAATTCATCAACCTCTGTTTTTTTAATCATAACAAACGTGTCATCAACATATCTCCTCCAAAATTTGGGTGGGTTTAAAAAGGTTGACATTGCTTCTTCCTCTACATTTTCCATCACTAAATTTGCGATTATGACGGAAACAGGTGAACCCATCGCGACACCAAATATTTGACGATAAAATTTACCACGAAAATAAAGATACGTATTGTCAAGACACAAATTTAATGCAGTCATAATATCAGTCAGGGTAAGGTCAGATCTATCATCCAGGGTGTCATCCTTTTTTAATCGTTCTAATACAACGGTTTTGGCCACATCAACTGGTATTTTAGTAAACAAAGAAATGACATCAAACGAAACCATGCATTCATCATGACTGATTGTCAAATATTTTAGTTGTTCTACAAATTCATAAGAATTCTTCACAGTAAAACCATTAGCGCCGACTAGCGGTGTCAATAAAACAGCAATAAACTTGGACAAATTATAAAGCGGTGAATTTATAAAGGAAACAATAGGTCGAAATGGAAAACCAGTTTTATGAATTTTTGGTAACCCATAAACGCGTGGAGCAATGGAATCAGTGCTGTGTAAATAACGGTAGGTCTGTTGTGAAATGCGATTTTTCGTAAAAAGCATGTAAACAAATTTATTGAGTTTACGTTCAATATTACCTGTTAAATCAGATTTCAAGGGGGCGTATGTGTTACTGTCACTTAACAAATCATTAATTTTTGCATCATAATCCGATTTGTCCAAAACCACAGTGCAGTTTCCTTTGTCAGCATGTGTAATGATGATTTCCGTATTTTTTGACAAATTTCTTAAAGCTTGTTTTTCTTCATTATTGAGGTTAGAAGGAACTTTCTTTGTTGAATTTAGAACGCTCACAATTTTGCTTCTAGTGATATTGGCAACAGATGCAGGGAGAAGTCGTAGACCTTTTTCCGCTTCAGATATAATTTTTTGTTTGGGAATTGTTTTTTGCGAAACAGCAAAATTTGAACCTAATGCCAAAACCTTGGTTTCCGTTTCCGTCAGCCGATGTTTCGAAATATTAATCACCCACTTGCTATCGGCGTTTTCAGTTCGATTTCTCCTGCCTGAGGATGACTTCAACTGGGTTAATTTATCATCGCTATGCTCAAGTAACTGTTTGTGCTGTTTCCTGGTTACAGTTTCGTAATATTGTCTAATGATTTTGAAATCCTTCAAATCTAGCTCACCTCTAAGCTTCTCTTCCAGTTTTTCAATTTCATTATAAGAAAAATTTATCCAAAAATGTGATTCATTAATCCGTAGCTTTAAATACCGAAAACCAAAAGTTTTAGCCAGTTTTTTTCCCGCAACTGAATTAATTGGAGATTTAAATTTTAAACTCTTCGGCAAAATATCTGCTCGTAAGCATGAATGATTAAAGTGAAGATGGCCTCTGTGTCTCGCTATCCTTTTACCTTGGAACATGAGATTGCGTAAATCACGTAATGTTCCTGAACCATAACGGTTTTTGATGAAGCTGAATATACTGTTATTCTGGCTACCAGGTATTTTTGATAAATTCATTTTATTTAGCTCTTCTGGTAATGTAACGTTTATTTAAGTTGATACAAGTTCTTATCGAGCATGCAAAAACTTTAATATCCGTCAACGTTTCGAACAGGCGATTGAGTTTGACCCAAGCTGTTCTGGTCAAACTCATTCCAATGGGTCTTGTGATAACCCTAGGATTGTAGACACCGAGCGCTGACATACTCTTGGAGTACTCTGTGTCCCATGTCAAGTTTATCCATTGTGCAGTGCGATTGCTCAACTCAGATAAGTTGTGCAATAATTTCCGCGCGACAGAAACAACCGGGGGTCTAGATTTTAGTCTCTCCTTACTAGCAGCCTGCGACTCAGTCAGCTGGCCATGCAGAATGTAGCCAGTGTCCAAAAAACTGCGATTAGCCAACAAGGGCGTAGCCAGAAAAAAATTGAGAGGGGGCCAAATTTTTGCAACTTTTAATGTGACGTCATTTGCTTATAACGGCATTTTGCCTTTCGTGAATAACGCTCGTCGCTACTATAAAAATTGCTGTAGAAAACTGAGAAAGTGCGAATGCGATTTCACTGATCTAATGTAGTTTTATCAAAAACGGCTTTAATAGTTTAACTTCAATTGTGACGTATAACGCACTATTTAACGAATTTCGAGGAAACCACTCCCACTGGTAGGTAAAACGTTTTGATAAAAGAAGCGACGTCTTTGTAGTAGTCCGCATCGCAACAAAACAAGAAAGCGCTCAGCGAGACGCTTGTTTCTTGCAATTACCATAGCTTGGATTATCAATTCATCCCTCGACTGCGACATAGAAGAAAAACTTCGGCGATATTTAGTGTGTAAAACGTACACATCTTGTTTGATAACATTTGAAAGTTTAAAAACTTAAAAAGTCACGCCCGACCCACCCCCTTGCTAAAAGTCAACAATAAACTCTAATGTACCTGCAAAAAATTTGTTTTTATATTTTTGATATTGTTTTGTAATTTGACTTAAAATTCAGGGGGGCCATGGCCCCTTTGGCCCCCCCTGGCTACGCTTATGTTAGCCAAAGAGAGTGTTGCTCCTTGGCGGCGAAGCTCAGCTGGGTGGATGCCTGAGAAAACTGGAAGGTTGTCCGTTGGAGTGGGACGTAGGCATCCAGTAACAATGCGCAAAACGTGATTAAGAACGCTGACAAAGACTCGAGTGTGCTCGCTGCTACACCAAGCTGGTGCACAGTACTCAGCAGTTGAATAGATCAGGTACAAGGCAGTTATGCGCATTGTCTTGGCACCAGCGCCCCATCCTGAACCCACGAGTTGCCTCGGCAGCGAAACGCTTGTGAATAGTCTTTTGGCAATGCCTCAAGGTGATGACGATACGTGAGCGCTCTGTCCAGTTTCACACCAAGATAGATCGGCACTGGGCAAAATGGTAAGATTTTACCATTGTTCTTAACTTTTAGCTCACGCTTGGTTTCTTGATTATGGAGATGAAAGGCTGCTGTCACCGTTTTAGCATGGCTGAACTTTAGCCGCCAAATCTGGAGATATGCAGAAAGTGTAGTCATGTCTTCGCTCAAAGTTCTTTCCAACACCTTCCAATCTCCAGATGAATAAAGTATCGCCAAGTCGTCAGCATAGGCATAATTCTTGGAGGTTATAAAAGGCAGATCGTAGATGTATATGCTGAAAAAAAGAAGAGCCAAGACTGATCCCTGTGGGACACCATTTTTCAGACGTGGGAGCTTGCTTCGCTTGCTGTCACCAGTGGTCAGGGCGAAGCTTCTGTTCCAAACAAGTTCCATGATCATCCAGACTATGTGCTTGTCCGGCAGAAGTGTCTGCAGCTTGCAGGTGAGGCCACGGTGCCAGACAGTGTCATAAGCAGCTGTCAGATCACAAACACGGCACCGGCCTTCTTTTTTGCCTCAAAAGAATCCTCAATGTTTTGCGCAAGCAAAACAACCTGTTCCGCGGTAGACTTTCCGTGTCGAAATCCAACCAGTTCCTTTGGAAGCAGGGAGTCGACTATTGGTTCGATACGATTGTAGATCAGACGCTCGAGGATCTTGTAAGGGACACAGAGCAGAGAGATGAGACGGTAGCTCTTTGGGTCCTCTACAGCTTTGAGGGCTTAGGGATCGCAACTACCGCCGCCCTTCTCCAGACTTTTGGAACTTTGAGTTGGCGCAAGCAAGAAGAAAGGAAGCCACGTAGCCAGGACTTCAAGCCGGGACCAGCATGGATTGAAAGCTCTGGGCAAAGAGAGTCAGGGCCCAGAGCTTTACCTGGTTCTAAGTGATGGAGGGCAGCAGCAAATTCCCTTGGAGAAAAATCTCCGGAGATATTTACTGCATCAGAAGATGTAGTCCTCCATAGGTCAAACAATTCCTGCATAAGAGAGCGAGAAATCTCTTGATTTGCACCCTCGTATTTCCCGTTTTTTACCAGCTGGCTAGCAATAGCATTTGCTGGAACGGGACATTGACGAGGAGATTGTCGTGACCTACCAGTAAGATTGTGTAATGTACTCCATGCTACCCGGCTAGAATGTGAAAAGTCGATGTTCTGGACAGCCTCAGACCATCGATTCCTTCGTTTCCTGTTAAGCCTGGCAAGCAAAGCTGTAGCAGCTCTGCTAGATTAATGCCCTTCAGCTCAAATCTCTGTGTCCCAAGCTGTTTCATGTGACATGTGCAGCACATTTATTGCCAATTGTGCCATGAGAGTGAAATCTAACCTTGAAGATGTTGATCATCTAATTGCAAAACTCAAATCAGCAAGAGTTAAAAACCATACAAGCCGAATTCGCTGCTGTTGATTGCCAGCCTCAACCTATTGTTAATGGGGAAGCTGATTAAATGCTGCCTTATATCATACAAAAAATTTACCTAAAGTGAAAGCGGCTGTTGAAAGTTTTGAAAGGTCTGGCATTTTAGTAACTTATACAAATGCTAGCTTCAAACAACTGGTTTAGCTATTCAACTTCTCAAAATCAAAGACCAATATCAATGTCTAGTTAAGCTTATAGAAACGATGTAAAGTGCAAAGTACACCATCAAAGAAACGGTGCTAGCAATCCCAGAACCTGGCTTTGGAGAAGACGCTTGCGACATTAACCATTCCATTTAAAAAGAATGCAAAACAATAACATTTCTAAAATAATGAACTTGTGCAGATCAAACATTTCCCCTGCTGTTTATAGTTTTCTTCAACATTCTGGGACAACAACTGCTTCTGTAGAAAGAAGTTTTCCCATATTGCGAAAACGGTGAGCGAAGAACAAAACTTTAAGGTCAAAAATGTAAAACAGTACCTGATTTTACATTTCAATTCTTGCACCTGGAGATTGCAAAGATGGCTGCTTATACAAGGCGTGCGTATTGCAAGTTTTGTTGAAGATTTGTGTGCTTTTGTTAAGTGAATGTTGGAAGTAAGATGGAATGACATGCAGAAAGTAAGATGGAAAGGCCAAGGAGCTCGTATTGTGGATACTTCGGGACAAAGGTATAAATTGTGGTGGTCAGAAAATGTTGCAGGATCTGCATATGAATCTTGGTGAAAGAAGAAATATCTGGAAACGTTGTGGAAGTTGGAAGAAAAAGCGACAAAGTGATAGCAATCATGCTAACTTTAGGTGGAGAAGTGATACAGATAGTATATGCCAATGGGCCACTCAGCGGAAGACCAAACACAGAAAAAGTTCATTTTTATGGTGGAATGGCGAGTGAGTGAGATTTGGGAAGTTCAAGTGAAATCATTATTTTTTTGGGCGATTTCAATGAGCATGTGGGAAAATGTGTTGAGGGTTTTAAAGATGTGCATGGGAGGAATGGTATTGGTAAAAGAAATGCGGAAAGAAGATTGCTGCAGTTATGTGATGAAAAATGAACGTGCGTAGCAAACACATGCCTTTATAAGAAAAAGGAAAGGAAAATCACTTGTAGTGCTGGTGGATGTGAAACAGAAATAGATGTTGTCCTTGTGGAAAAAATACAGAAAGTATGTATGGGATGTAAAAGTGATTCCGTGGAAATTTCAGCACAGGCTGATGGTTGTAGATCTGAATAAAAAGATCCCTAAAAAGATTGTGAGAAAGGAACAGATCATAAGAAGAAGGATGTGGAAGTTGAATGAAAATCAAAAAGAATAAGATAATTAAACATAGGCAATCATCCAGCTTTATGTTTTATTGACGGAAAATATATTTCGACTATTGATTAGTCATCATCAGTTCCTGTCAACAGCATAAAAACATTAAATCAAAAACTTTGCAGGTTAAAAATTTCCACAACACGTAAAGCATAATCTACAAGTAGCAGCAAATCGGGTAATGGTAATAATATTATGGACTAGTGGATGGGTGTAAATAAATCTCCGGATAAAGAACACATAAAAAATCTACCTTAGCCTATAAATCTTAAAAGCAGTTAACATAACAACAGCAGCAGGATATGAGACTAAAAAGTTAATATGACGTCATAAACCAATTAATAAAAGTGGAAGGGACTGAAAACTGAATTGTAGTAAAAACTAGTAGATTAAGTTAACACAGTGGAATAGCTGGTTAAGGAGTACCAAGTAGTAAAATTCATCGGATAGTTGGCGTAATCATGGGCTGAATGTTTAGTGAAGGTTTGATTCTGTGCCACCAAAAATCTTCATAAAAGTCTAGAAGTGCTGCTTCCGGTTGTTGTAAAAAATTACTCTATATTTAAACGAAAACATGTTATTCTGGTTCAAGTCATTCAAATGATAGTTCAAATAATGTTTCAAAAGTGCGCTTTGGTCATTGTCAAATATTGAGTTTTGTTTGTTCCAATTGGTCCTATGAGCTCGCCACCTGATTGAGAATTTGGTTTTAGTTTGTCCAATATATTTGGCATCGCAAATAGTGCATTCAGCAGCATATATACCGTAGTTTCGACAGGTTAAGTTTTGTTTTAGTTTGATGGTTTCATTGTCCGTCTTGATGATGGTAGTGGGCATGACCATTGAATTCCGATGTTGGCCGTGATTACCGCAAAGGGCACAGTGGCCGCATGGTCCAGAGGAACCTCCTTTGTTGGGCTTGTCGATGTTTACTGACAAGGATCTAAAATTTAACAGAAGTGATGCTAAACAAGGGGGTTTTTTATAAGTGACCATGCTGTGCGGTTGTAGTTCTTTCTCCTTTTTTGAAAGTTTGATAAGGTTTTTAAATGATGTTGTCCAAACGATTGGTTCTGGCTTTTGTGATTCATTGGTTGTAGGTGATTTAAGTCTATTTGTCCAAGTTTTAGCTTTAGCTATCATATCTTCGACCGATCATATCCTAAACTGTTGACAGGAACTGATGATGACTAATCAATAGTCGAAATATATTTTCCGTCAATAAAACATAAAGCTGGATGATTGCCTATGTTTAATTATCTTAAAGATGTAGATACGGCCAGTGGTGATCTCCAGCTATAGTTGCTTAGTTTTCGGTTGGTCAAAGTTTTTGACTAGATCCCTGTACAACTTAACGGTTATGACAATGATCAAAAAGAATAAGATTCGAAAAAAGAGCAAAAGAACTAGTAAGCACAGACGCTTCTGATTTGTGAAGAACTTTCAAGGATGGTGTTCTAAAAGCATTTGATGAAGTGTGTGGAAAGAAGAAGTCTAGGATAGATCGAAGAGACATGTAATGGCGGAATGAGGAGGTAAAGATACCATAGCAAGAAAGGAGGCAGCATTAAGAAAGAAGGCAGAAAAAGAAAACGAGGAAAATTGTTCTGCACCAATCAGCAGCCGCCTCAACGTGGTGGTGCACACCCCAGCCCCGTTTGGGTTGGGTCGAAATGGCTGTTGGCCTTCCCGAGGGTCCCAGTTACCCCAGGCACTCCCCTTCATTTTTTCGCTATGCTGCCCCCTAAACGACCGCAGAAGGGCAGCACACAGCTTCTTTAAAATCGGTCGCTTGTTTTCTCTTTTTCTTTTCTCCTGCCCCTCTCTTGCCCTTCTTCGTCTCCTCAATCTCCTCCTTCTCTTGATGAGCGGTAACGTTCATCCCAACTCTGGCCCCATCTTTCCTTGCTCTGTGTGCGCTGGAAATGTGACCTGGCAGGGCAAGTCAGTGCAATGCTGTGCTTGCCCCAAATGGGTCCATCTAAGGTGATCATAACTTTCCCTGTCCAAATCCAGAGCTCTTGGCAGCTCTCACACTTGGAGATGTCCCCTTTCCGAATCACTGTGACTCTCTCTTCGGACTCCTCCAACATGCATACCTCCACTGTGCAATCTGGCCCCTTCTGTCTGCTAATGCTGCACTCTCGCCCCACCCTCGTCTCCAAACTTCCTATCCCCCATCTGCCCATTATATATCTCCTTCCTCTGCCCCCACCACCATCCCTTGCTCCTGGCTGTCCTTGTGCGCCTCCTGCCTCCACTATTCCGCCTGACTCTCTCAGGGTTCTTCAATGGAATGCTGGAGGTCTTCGAGCCAGGAGTACTGAACTACTTCACTTTCTCTCGTCCCATCCAATCGACCTTATCTGCATTCAGGAATCCAATCTTAACTCATCTTCCTCTTTCCGGATTCCTGGATTCTCTGCTCTGCGTTCTGATCGTACCCACTCCCAGTCTGGCATTTTCTCTCCTGATGCCACGCACGCTAGCGGCGGTGTTGTCATTTTCGTCAGGCAGAGCCTATCTTTCTCTGAACTTTCTACCTCTACTCTTTCTTCGCTTGATCCCTACTCTGATTATGTAGGGATCAACATCTCTCTCAACAACTTCTCTTTGCTCTCTTTTCTTAATGTGTACGCCCCCCTATTCGCTCCTCTCCAACGGATGGCAGAACCGATTCCTTTTCTCCCTCCATCCTTCCCTCTTCATTCTGGGGACTTCAATTGCCATCACCCCCTCTGGGACTCAAGAGGTACTTCCAACCCCCGCGGGGAAGAAGTATTCGACTGGGTCATCTCCTCTGACCTCCTCCACCTCAATAAGCCTGACACACCCACCCTTCTCAATCGCTCCTCTGGCAGTCGCTCCTCTCGTGACATCTCCTTTGCCCCCTCTTCTCTTGCCTTTTCTTGGTCCTGGAAGGTGCTTCAGAACCTGGGTTCTGACCATCTACCAATTCTTCTATCTATCCCTCTCTCTCCGGTCTTTTGCCCCAACGAGCGTCCCCCATCCTTCAATTTCCAGAAAGCTCGCTGGGATCGGTTTGCCTCTTACATTGACTCTCACTGTCGTTCTGCAGAGGAATACTCGTCTCTTTCTCTTCCCTCTGCTGCTGCTCTCTTTACCTCTCTGGCACTGAATGCGGTCAAATCTTCCATTCCTTTCGGCCGCATCAAACACCATCCTAAAGCCTGGTGGTCTTTTGAGGTGGAAGAAGCGGTTAGTGAAAGACGCAGGGCTTTCGCTGCCGCTCACAGAAGTGATGAAGACCGACAGGCTTACATCTCCGCTTCTCGACGCGCCTCGTCAGTCATCGCCAAGGCCAAGGCTAAGGATAGGCATGGCAGACGACTTGCTCTTCTCTTTGACTTAAATCTAACCCTAAATCTGTACACTCTCTTCTTCGCTCTATTGGTGGCTCTCCTTCCTCGTCTTCTTCCTCTCCTAACTTCCCCAACTGTTCTTCTCCCAGGGAATTGGCTTTGGTCTATGCCACCTACCTGAGATCCCACTTTTCCGTTTCTCAGCCAAAGACCCTGCGTAGCAGAGCCAAAGGCTACCTCTTTGAGCTCCGCCGAGCCACGTGCTCTGTGGAGTCTCACTCGTCCTTTTGCTTCCCCTTCTCTCCCGCTGAATTTCTTGCGGCTGCCTCCAACCTCTCCTCATCCACTGCCACTGGCCCAGACAAAGTTGCCTATTCCAAGCTAAAGCACCTTCCTCGCTCTGGCATGGATTTTCTTCTTCACATCTTCAATCTCTCCTGGTCTTCACATTCCTTTCCTTCCATCTGGAAGACATCTTCTATTATTCCCATCCAGAAGATGGGAAAGCCTCTCGACTCTCCTGCTTCCTTCTGGCCTATCTCTCTCACCTCCTGCGTATCAAAGCTGTTTGAACGCATCATTCTATCCCGTCTACTCTTCTTTCTGGAGTCTAATTCCATTCTTTCTCCCCGTCAGGCCGGTTTCCGCCCTGGACGGTCTACACTCCATCAAATTCTGTACCTCTCTCAGTCCATTTCGGATGGGTTTAACAAACCCAGGCCGAGCCCTTAGACCATCCTGTCTACTATCGGTTTCTCTGAAACTTTCGACTCTGTCTGGCATCCCGCCCTTTTCCACAAACTCATTTCGGCTGGCCTTCCTTCCTTGCTTTGCTCGTTGGACTCAATCTTTCCTTTCTGATAGGCGTGCTTGTGTGGTTTATCAAAATCACAAAAGTCGTTCCTTTCGAGTCCGTCGAGGTGTTCTGCAAGGATCCGTTTTTGGCCCTGTACTTTTCTCTCTCTTCATTAATGATCTTCCGGCCTCTCTACCTTCTTCGGTCAGCTGCCCTCTTTACGCTGACCATCTGGTCATTTGGTCCTTCTCCCCATCGGTCCTCACTGCGGTGGAGGCCACACAAGGAGCTCTGTTTCGATTGGAGCGCTGGTTTGAGCACTGGTGTCTTCCTCTCAATCCGAGCAAATGTGAGGCCTCCTTCTTCTTAGTGGATCCCCACCAAGCTAACCTCCTTCTACTCGGCTCCCGCCTCCGTTTCAATCCCACTCCAACTTTTCTTGGGGTCATCTTCGACCTCACTCTTTCCTTTTCTAAACATGTATCTTCGCTGAAGGCCAAGTTCTTCCCACGTCTCAAGGCCTTACGCTGTATCTCTGCTTCCTCATGGGGCCCCTCTAAGGAGTCCCTCTCTGTTCTGTATAAATCTTTTCTTCGGTCCCTTCTCACTTACGCTTCACCCGGATGGTTTCCTTTCCTAAGCGTTACCAATTTCACCAAATTGGGACGCCTTCGCCGAGCGGCCAGTCGCGCCATCATAGGCTGCCTCTCGTCGTCCCCTATCCCACTTCTTCTCTCCGAGGCTTCTCTACCTCCCCTACGAGTCACCCTTTTTTATTATGAGCGGGCCCTTTGTCTCCCAACCTCTTTTCCTATTTCTGATTTGGCCAGACTAGGAGTGAAACCAAGACTGTGAGATCGTCCTGGAGAGCTTTTGCGTCCACTCACCCGCTCATGCCTCCTTCTACTTGTTCTAGGGAGGCTCTTCCTGCTTGCCCTCCCTGTTCTCCTTGGAATCTGCCTTCCTTCACGGTGGAGTCCACCCTTTCCTCTCCATGCTCTCGCTCTGATCCCCCTCTCTCGCCAAGGTGCGGCTCTCGCCCACCTTGACTCTCTCCCCTCATGATCTGGTGCTTTGGACAGAGGGTTCTGTTCCTTTTCCTTTTGGTAAAGGCGGCTCCGGTGTACTTGCCAACTGCTCTCTCTGTGGCACCAAGGCCACTCTTACCTTTTCGGCAGGCCCAGTATGCTCAAGTTTTTCTGCTGAAGCCTGCACCATTCTGCACACTCTTTGCTGGTCTTGGAAGCACCAACAAGTCTGCCATTTTTCTTCTCTTCTCCTCCTGTCTGACTCTCGTTCTGCCCTCGCCACTCTGTCCTCTCCTCCATCTTTCCTTTTATCTCAAACTCTGTGGCAGATCTGGCAGGAACTGTCTTCTCTCTCCTTCTGTTCTATCAGACTACAATGGGTCCCCGGACACTCGTTTCTTCCGGGGAACAACACGGATGATGAGCAGGCTAGAGCGCTACTTGTGCCCTCCGCAATCCCATGCAGTCTCTCTCCTCTTATCTGTTGTATCCACTCTCATCTTTTCTCGGATTGGAGGCGTACAGTCTCATCGAAGTTCTTTGACACACAGGTTCCCTCGATTTCCACTGAGGAACTTGTGCTCCCTCGTCATGCTCGTTGTGTCCTCTCTCGTTTTTGCTGCAACGGACACAGCCTTCTTTTAGGTTCTTATCTCTCTAGGATTGGAAGAACCGAGAATCCCTCCGGCAGCGCCTGTGGACACTCGTCTCAGGACACCTTTCATCTCATTCTGCCACTGTCCAGCTACGGACTCTTTGCGCCACTCACTCTTTGGCGACTCTCTGTCTCTTTACGACCTCTGGTCCAGACCCTGGAGAGTTGCCCGGCTTCTGGGGCCCCATGGTCTTCCGCCATGCCCCCATCCCTCGGAAGGGGTCGGGTAACCAACAACAACAACAGGAAAATTGTTGCTAGAGCTATGAGAAAGGAAGCCAAACAGGAGTTGAAAAATTTATTTCAGAATTCTAGTAGTGTTTTCCGCTTCCTTAGAAAAATGAAAAAGAATGGGAAGGATCTTGATAAAGATAGTGAAACCGACACGATGGCGTAGTGGTTAGAGCGTCCGCTTCGCAGTCGGTAGACTGGGCTTCATTCCCCTTGTCGAGTCATACTAAAAGACTTTAAAAAAATGGTATCCACAGCTTCCCTGCTTGGCGCTCGGCATTTAGGGAAGGTTGTGGAGAACAAGCCGGTCAGTTCGCTTGTTGTGTCCTTGAGCAAGGCAGTTAACGGGACGTCCCCACATTTTTGTGGAAGACAGGTGGCCCGGAAACCTCGGAAATAGCAACTCCGAAGCGAGTGCGGACGTCCCGTGCAAAATATAGCAATACAATTCGCCTTCTCGTGAAGGGAGGATAAATATGGCAAAAAGATTTTGAAAAATAAATAAAAAAAATAGGTGCTAAGAAGAAGAGACTGACGGTAGGTTTTATTGAACAAGACAGGGCAAAAGTTTTGAAGAACGACATGGAAAAGATCATGAATAAAGAGAACTAATCGGACTAGATAATGGAAACTCATGTGATAGAAGGACCGGTGGAAAAAGTTGTGTGAATGGTGGAAAGATTTATTTGAATAGAATGCAGTTTTGATTTATGCCAGGAAAAGGAACAGCGGATGCAACATTCATTGTGAGGAGAATGTAGGAGGAATTGGGGAGATGTGGGACCTATTCAACACATTTTGACTTTGCTGCCAAAAACATTTATCTTTTAAGCTATTTCAACCAAGTTTGGTACGACTGTAAAAAGCATTGATGTTTACAAAACTTGCAAATAGTTTTAAAATATAATAAACTTTGACATACTTAAACGTCATTTAAATTTTTTTTTCTGAATTGTTGAATAGGTCCCACCCTAAGGGTTCGTCGGGAGTCGATATTGCACGTTTTGTTTATCGCACTTCACCACGTTATCTATTACTCACTTGTCTGACCTAGACACAAAAACGCGTGGCTTTATGGTTTCAGTTATTATCTATACAAGAAAAAAGAAGTGACCTTTAAATGCTATTTTGGTTTTGATTTTGTTTCTGCGAAAGTACTCGGAGGATAAAAGTTCAGTCAATTTTCTCGTGCTGGTCTTTTCAAAGTTTATATCATTTTTGCCTTCAACATACCCGTTTGAATTGTACTTTATCAGTTGGGTAGACCAGGAGTCGGCAACCTTTTAAATGCAGTGTGCCTGTTTACAAATAATATCAAAATGTAAGCAACTTCGCGTGCCAAAGATTTTTGTGTGTTTGGTGTGCACAGTCAACTACCTGATTTGAATAGTAAACGGATAAGAGACAGATTTAATTAATTTTATTGAACAAGGTCGAATACAGTCAAAAGAATCGTTTTTTAGTAAGATCCTTGTCCTTGTTCAGCTTTGTAATATTGGAACTAGATTTGGACGCTTTCACTTCAGCTCATGCTTCCAAATGATCTTCCTTAAGTCAGCTGCGATGGGGACTGAGAAAAAATTTTATGTGTGAAAATATTTGTTCACACAATTAAGTGGATTCAAATGCAAATGGCAAAGCTATTGCCATTTTCTTCAGTCAGCTAAATTTCTCAGCCAAAGACTTCAATCGCTTCCAGCGATTTCCACAAATCAACAAATTTGGATGCCTACAATAAAGATGTTTTGAAATCGATCACCTGCATTTCAAAGTCTTCTATATTCATCCATTCAAATGCAGGCAAGTTCAAATCTTCGCTGCTCTCGGGCTTCATGAGAAAAGAAAACAATGAAGCAAAATGTTGCAAATCCTAAAATCTATTGCAAAATTAAGAGGTTAGATCTCTCACCTATCAATTTCAACTGCATTAACTCGGTCATCCACTAAGAGAGCCATCAGTTTTAAAGTAGCAAAAAGTTCTGTTTGGTGTCCCTTGTATGGGCATCCATTTTAGATACAAATCCTTTCCATAACTCAAAAAGACACATCACTATTTTTTCTGTATCTTGAGGACGAAGATTAAGCTCGTCAAGATGTGTAATGATATCTGCAAGAAACATCAGTATTACAAGCCACTTTTCATCCTACAGTTCAGGGTAGGCCTTTCTTTGTCCTACCAAAAAGGCCCTTATCTCGACTAGACATTCGACAAACCTCAAGAGAACCTTATCGCGACTTAATCATCTGAAAAAGCAAAGCAGAAGCACATCATGGTATGCACTTTCTATCTTCAAGCAAAGATTGAAACTGTCTGTGCGTAGTAGCAGAGAGTGCGACAAGAAAACTCACTATTTTTGCTACATTTAATTAATGGATGTTAAGGCATATAGGCTAACTGCAATCAGTTGAATAAAATACCACTTCTACGAGCGGTTTCGTTCCTGTTAGAACTCGTCAGGTAGACTCAGGTATTGAACCGACGGTCACATGAATTGCTTTATGCGGTTTATGCCTCTCCGCCATCGGTCCTTTCAACTGATGCTGTTAATTTTAAGCTTATACAGTCAACTTCGGATATAAGAAATCTGCCGGGACCAGCTTATCAGTCTCTTATAACCGAATTCTCTTATAACCGACTTATTAGTTTATATTGAAAATCATTTGGGACCTTTTGCGTAGTCCCTTATAAGCGAAAATCCCTTATATCTGAATCTCTTATATCCGAAGTTGACTGTATATGGTGCACGCTCACTACAATGAGCTTGATGCGATATATGCTTTTAATTTCCAGCCAAGCCAGTGCCTTTATTACGTTATAATACGAATTATAGGAGCTGGTGTTAGCCTGTTTAAGATATTAATTTTAATTAATGGATGCTAAGGCATATAGGCTAACTGCAATCAGTTGAATAAAATAACACCAGCTCCTATAATTCGTATTATTTTTGTTACAGTTGACATTACGTCATAAAGAGCTGAATTTGAAATCTTCGCACAAAGATTTTCTTGATGAATGATATAGTGCAACTCTATAACAAGGTGCTCGATCTTTTGCTGAACAAGAGTAACAAATCTACGGTGTTGTCCTATCATAGCAGGTGTGCCGTCTGTTATAACTGAGAATATCTTTTTTATATCAATCCCTATACCCTCAAAATTCTTGGTAAAAGTGTTAAGTCAATCTTTTCTTTTAGTAGTGCCATGCTTAAGTTTCAAGCAACAAAGCTCTTCATTGTACCTCGCTGTTTCTGCAGTGCCTAGCAACAACTTCTAAATGTGAATTATTGTTTACATCTCTGCTTTCATCAAGAGCTACGCTGAAAACATTCGCAGCTTTTAACGCAACAGTTAGCAGCTCAGTTACATCGGTAGCCATGTCCTTCATAAGTCTCTCTTCTGTCCGAGAAGAAACAGGCATATCCTTGATCCTCGAAATTAAGTGCATTTGCTTGGTAAATCATCAAGGAGCACTTCAGCACAACTGAGAAAGGCCTCCTTAACAAACACCCCATCAATAAATGGTTTTCCATATTTAGCAATGCTCTCTGCGACTTTGTAGCTACCTTCGATTTTTCGAATCACGTTCTTGAAAATACTGCTTTGTTTTTCTGCATTGTCCTCAAAGGATTTCTTATGCTGCGTTTCAAAATGTCGCTTTATGCTTAATGTTCGGCAAACAACGTTTTGACAACAAAGAGCACACACAGCTTGTTCGTCTCAAGAAACAAATTTTGTATCTGTCGTCCAGAATTCTTGGAAGGATCTTACATGTAATTTAAGTTTCTTAGAGGAGGCCATGAAGCCTGATTTCATAAGCCGAAATCCGTAAATTTGGCCGAGTCGTTGTTTTAAAAATCATTTAACAAACAACAATGAGCGGGCAAATATTTTATTAAAAATTATTCAAAGGTTTTCGGCTAAACATTCAGCCCTCATCAGGAATATACACAACTAACGCAACTGCTCAGCAATTACAGCATGTAAAACGAGCATTGCTACAACTATTTCTTATATCAAGAAAATTATGGCATGCCTACACTACAATTTTATTCATTTTCGCACATCTTTGTTTATTCTAATTTGTTTGTGCTCTTGGGAGCTCTCATGAATTGGCTTGCCTTAAGCCAATTTTTTTGGCTCTCACAGCGAGCCAGTTGTGCATGCAACTGGCAGAGCCAGAATAGACATCGTCGACATAGAAATTGTCTTATGAATTTCATGCTTGACTCATTTCAAGACTATTGATTTTAGAAAGATAGAGAGAGAGTGAGTGAGGATTAACTGTTGATATTGTGCAGTGCAAACAGTTTGAGCTTGTGAGTGCGCCGCGCACTCCTATACTGTAGCTTAGATTTCGCGTGCGCGTCAAACTACTTGGCGTGCAATGGAAAATCCTCTGGCGTGCCAGAAGTGGCACGCGTGCCAGGGGTTGCCGACGCCTGGGATAGACAACAGTGCGAGCAAGGTTCTGGCCATCCGACTGTGACGCATATGCCAGAAGATCCATCGCCGTCGAGAGGTGAATCCTTACCACCGGTAGTCTTAATACGACAGATTAAAGAAAGCATTGGTTACAAAGCCATGCTCCAGTATACGTCAACTTTGATAAAGCATTAAGTACGGTACCGGAACACTTATTAAATGCTGTTCCGTATAAATGTGTATGTACAGCACTATTATGTTAAATGTGATATAGTAATATGATTCTTTGCACTTCTGGAAGTAAGACAACCCAAATTTGACATCATAATCTCTATCTCGCCCTTTGTGCTCCCCTCTGTTTGTTCTTAATGCCCCACAAAATGTGTGTAGTGTTTGAATTATGCGGTAAATAAATGAACTGCTTGTTTATTGTTGGGCCATCGATTACCAGGAGGCGAGAAGAGTGAAGTCGAAATTCATATCCGGACTTGTTTAAATAGAATCACTTCGGTTCGTCAAGGCGCTTGAAGGGACCGAAGATTACATTATTACTGAAAATGCAACAAGGGGTGTGGTTAATAAATTACTATATGCAGATGACCTTGTTCTCATGAGCAAAAATATCAAATACTAAAAGAAAAGATTTTAAAATTGAAAAGATGCACTGGAAAGTAAGGATTTGACGATCAACTTCAAAGAACAAAAGGGATGACAAGCGGGTCGAAAGGAGAACTATTCAGAAGCAAAATAGATCCATGTGAAGTTTGTAAGAGAAAAGCAATAGCTAATTTAGTGGTGTGCACGAACTGTAGAAACTGGGTTCATAGCGCATATCCCTGTCATGGGATATGTGCGAATATAAAGAGAGTTACCGCCAGGTTGTCAACGCTTTTTTGTTTGCTCGAGATGTAAAGAAATAATGAAAGGAACGGTAGAATTAGTGCGATGGAGTGGAGACAGTGAATGGATTTTGTTATTTGGGAGACAGACTAAATGCTAGAGGCGGTTGTGAAGCAGCAGTCACAGCTAGAGTAAGATTTTGTAGGGTAAAATTTTAGGGAATGTGGAGAGTTATTGCTTGGAAATAGGTTTTCTCTGAGGATGAAAAGTAAAGTTTATCGTTGTTGAGCGCGATCAGCAACACCGTATGGAAGCGACACAGGGTGTTTTAAAGAAATGAAAAATCAATTTTAAGAAGAACAGAAAGAGCTATGGTGGTCGGAAAGTTGTAGTCAGAGAAAATGAAGAACAGATGGACATACTGGGGTTAAAGGAAACTGTAGATGGGTTAGCAACAGCAAATGAAGTTAGATGATATGGACATGTGCTGAGGAGGGATGATGGTAGCATTTTTAGAGTTGCTCTAGATATTAAAGTGAGTGGCAAGAGAAAGCGATGACGACCAAAGAAGACTGGAAAAAGCACGTGGAAAAGGAGATAGAAAAGATTGGTTTGAAGAAGAACTACGTCTGGAATCGAGAAAAATGGACAGATGGAGTGTGAACAATTGTGGAAGGAATGAGGTAAATCCGGCCATCTCCGCTAAGGGGACAATACCGGATAATAATTGAACTACTAGTACCCAATGTTCATTTCAATATGAAAACTCAAGAAACAATTAATTCAGTCAAAATTTTGAAAGTCAATGAAAACAATTTTTTTAGTTTTTAGGTGAATGAAAATATGCCCTGGTTATAAACATATTGTCAATTTGGACCCCCGGACCAACATTTGGGGGTGTTGTTAACCTCGTATAAATGACTTAGGCACAAAAACAGTTTTTTTCGAGTTTTGATTCATTTGTCAGACTTTGAGAACCACACTTTTTCCAATTAAAAAACAGAAATTTGTTTTTACTCCATTCTACGGTCGTAATTGCCATGCGTTACGTATGTGAGCATTATACATAACTAGCCGGCGTAGCCTGCTAGGCTACCAGTCAAGTGTGTCGGGTTAGTAGCATCGGTTCAACTGGTTTCTCAAATCCTGTCCTCATGAAGTATAAAGCAAACACAAAGTTGGGAACGAGCGCTCTAATGGGTTTTGTCTTAGGATAATACAAATCAGTTATGTTGTGGTACGCACATTTTTAGACAGTGAAACTCCCCACGTGAAAATAACAAAGAATGAAGAAAAAAAATCATTAGCCTAAAATGTCTTTAGTCCTAATCTTCCTATCGCTTCTTATGTCGTACGCTTCCAAGGGAATTGCTAATATTAGATCTGAGGACCACTATTTACTACTTTTTTGTAATTGTGTCGTATTTGTACGACCTAAAGCCTCTGGCTGAGCACACGTTACTTGGTCCTGGCATTAGAGCAGCCTGGAGAAAACAAACTAACCGGAAGAGATGCAATTACACTTGCAGCGTACCCATCGAACTTAGAAAGTGGACTTGCTCACGAAATACATCCAACGATTTAAAAAAGTTGTTGGTTCATTTTGTGAAGCGCAAGTAAGCATAATTTAAAAGTCATCAAGTAGGGAGGCGATTTAAATGATCTTTTAGAACTTTGATAAATAATTCTAACGAACCATGCTTTTGAAGAAGAATAGTTATGATGTATTAAGGTTCTTAAGTTTTTGTATAAATTGCTATTTTGTGAGGCCAAGACACCAAATTTTTATTTGACCGGTAGGCTCCTTTAAAAAATTTTTAGAGACTTCGTGTTGGGATAATCTGTTTGAAAATTTAGATAGCCTTAAGCTTAGTACTGGCAAAGAAATATGCTTTTGATAAAAAATAAATAAATTGTACCAAAAGACTAACTTTTTATAAAAACCAATAGCTACATAAGTTTAGAAAGAAAATGTTTTAAGTAACTATATATTTTCTCTTGCTTGTATTTATTTGTACTTATTCAGTTTTTTTATTTTTATGTCATTTAAAGTTGAAATTTTAAATTTTATTTCACAATTCAGAACTCTTGTGTATCTTCTACTTTTATTCCATATTTGAGTTATACTGTACTAACCCTTGTGTTGATACAAATTCGAGCTGCCATTGCTCGAGTGCCGTTGGAGCTGTGCGCTGAAGTATGCCGTTCAGTCCTTGAAAGATTAGCAAAGTGCATCGAGACCTACGGAGCTTCAATAAACATCACGTTTTATGTTACAAGCTTTAGTGTAGTTTTTGTTACTTTGTGTATTGTACCATCTCATTTCTTCTATGTTCCATTTATCATGTTGAAATAAGAATATATAGTTACTTATGGCGGACCCTATATTTTCTCGGCCCAACACGGAACTATGCCATGCAACATCAGTAACCACACACTATCGACGAAACACACTTCTTAAAACAAGGTTCATACCACCCACAAATCATTCATAACAATCAATTACCCGTAATTTGGAGCAATGGTGTCACTAGGGGAGTACCAGCTATAGGATGTCACTGATTCCAAGAAGTTACCGTCACAGTTATTTCATGCAACTTAAGAAGCGAAATTTACCTTAGAAACTAAAAAACGCGGATTCATCGAAGGTCAATTTGGTCAAGCTTTCTCGGTTAACACAGGGATAATCCCTGGGTTACATTTTCAAAAATTGTATTCACTCAAGTCTCAACAGATTATTCAAACATTCATCAGGTGGTAAAATTTAAAAGTAAAAAAACTTAATTTGTAGTTATTCTTGAATTCGGTGATAACTTTTCGTCGTCACAAGGGGTTGCCTAAATGGCCAAAGCAAAAACAAGTTTTTCATCAAAGAAAAATGTTGTGAGCTTACTCTTCGCCTAAAACTCAAATGGCAATGAACTTTTTTAAACAAAAAGTTATCTTTTCAAACTATATTTTCTTTCATCTAGCAGGACAACTAGTTCAAATCATCCAGGAAATCAACGTTAGAGCGTTGAACCAAGCATGACCCACTTCGCTTGTATCATAAAATGATATCTGCAATAAAATTGCTATAACAAATCTTAATACTTAGAAACGAAAAAAATAACCATAAACTTGGAAACGACAGAGTACACTCGTAATTTTTGTGTGGGTCGTTACGCACAAGTCTCTCAATCAATGTTGTGCAGACAGCCGACGCCAAACTTTACGGACATTTAGAAAAACATTGCCTGCAAAAACCTTTACAGAGGGGCAGAGGCCAGCTTACTGTCTACAGCCAATCAGTCATTTTCTTCTCAACACAATAAAGCCTGTAATTTTGTTTAAAAATTTTAATAAAAGTTACCAAAACAATATTCTAACGCAAGTCGGTGTCTTCAAACAATGACTAAAATATTTACCGACCATAAAATTGAACACACATTGCCGAAAAAATTCACAAGCTGTATTGAAAAGCGCTTATTACAGCAACGTATGGCTAATAGTGGTGGATTAAGGATTTTAAAATTTGTGGCAAGAATTCATGAGGAGCTCCCGAACTGCCGAAATGGCTATATCGGACATGTCTGAAAAGGGGCCAGAGGCAGATGCCTCACTAGCCTCACCCTAAATCCATCACTGTGGCAAATATCGAAATGAAAAAGACTTTTTTCATACTAGCCTACACGATCTGGTCAAATGCAGCAAACATAAAAAACGTTTAAAATGATATTCAGGCCACAATTGCATTACCATTACTAACGATACGCATGTTGCGCCAACTCTCCCTAATTACTGCTTACAAACTGTGCTTAAGCAATCTTTTAACATGCATTTCAACATTTCTTCCAACTTGATCTTTTGACCAAGCTTACTGCTTCACAAGCCAATACCTGACTTATACATGACATACACCGACAAATTATACTTACAATACGATTACTAACAGATTAACATGAATGTATATGATTGTTAACAGGAGCGGTTTTTTCTCGGCTGGGCCTTCGTATGTGGTTTGGTGTTTGACCTGGAGTAGGATAGGGTTTATGGTGATGAGGATGAGACGCACGGATACCGTTCTCTGTCCGCTGAGCAAGATAATCCTGGTACGATACAGTGAGCTTTTCACTTCTGTAGCGACTAACCATTACAGTTTCTAGAAAGGAAGAAGTGATAGGCGATCGATAACCACCTTTGCGAAGTAGATTTTCAACAGTTTGGAGCTGGTTCCAGCCTATACACAAAGAAACGATCAAATGTAAACAATTTACAACTTTATTTCAACATTATACTCAAGCATTGACCAAACATGGAAAATGCAAAACGCCTGCGCGTGATCAACATTTCACGAATAAGCTGTTTACACAAAATAAAAGCAACAAAGACATACAATGGGGAACTAATAGAGAATCTAGTTTATCGTTAGCTTCGTTTACTGCAAAATCATAATGGCTAGCGTCCAGGGATTCACACAAAAACACCAGCGGTATGATTGTGCCTGTCTAATATTGAACTATGGTCCGAACTCCTATCCTATCCGATCATGTTTTACTATTCGCGGCTGTTGTACATTTGTTTTGATCCCTATTTCTTATTACATTGGGCTACATGCTTGTTACAAAATAATGTGCTTGAATCTAGTCTTGAAATAATTCAATTTGACTTAATTGGTCTCATAGTTGCCAAATTGCCTTTTTTAGGATTATTGTGCTATCGCCCGGAATTTTGGATATTTCAAGTGGCAACTCTGACTTGTAATTTAGTGCTGTTAGTAGTGTGGTTAGCCTAGGTTGGCCACAGACTGTTATTGGCTTAGTTATTCGGAATAAGCGGTTTACGGTGTATTTTCTGCAATAAAAACTGCTAAAAGATACCTCTTTGCTGTTCCTTGGACAAGTTATTACTGCAGCCCTACGCGTCGCAGCTAATTTCAAGACTAAGTTGATGGCTAAAGGTTTCAATAGTTTTACCACTTTTTTCTGATCAATTGACGGTGCTTTCAGCTTTCCATTAAGTCAGCTTCAAACTACGGCAAGAACAATCAACTTTACACGTTTCTACAGGCAAACGTTGATGCAGCAAACACAAAATCCACTCGAACTAAATTGGTCTCTCTTATTGTTATGTTTTTGGATATTAGTAATTGCGTTCCGAATGCTGTGACTGTAAATTTACATAAGAGCAATCTTTTTCTACTTGTATTTTATTTGCGCGGCGAGTACATGCGCGCAAACGTTATTCAACTTTGCTACAGCTCAGTGTACAGGTTTAGCTGAGTACTGCTTGTTGTTTAGTAGTGTAGTAAGTTACCTTCGTTTATGCTAAACTAGAACATTTCTATTTGATTAAAGCCAAATACATGCAAAGTGTACTATTGGTATCATCACACCCAATACAGCCAAACGCTAGCAAAATCATGTAACTTTCTAAGAACTCCCAGGCGGATGTTAGAAATCTCCACCAACCGCCAGCTTTAAAGACATCTGGACTAGAATAACTCAATATAAAACGTATACTTCTTGTGCTTCCTGAGAGATCAAATTTGTGATTACAAAACTTATTCTATTTATTTTACAATTTCAATACACAAACTGTATCACCTACTTGCTTGTGAGACAAGCGTTCTTAAAATTTTTTCTACAAAGCTTTTGATTCTTGTAAATAATGTGTTCAATAAGGATGCAATCGAATGCCATGACTTCAAGGCCGTTTTGATGCTTTGTTTTTATGGCAAACGTACAATTCTAGTAGCTGTAGAGCTTCAGTGAGAGATTAAAAAGGGCCTCAACCATACAAGGTGATTCCATAATAGATGCATCGTTTTGAAAATTTTGTGTATTATTAAGATAAAAAAAGTCGACGTAGTATTAAACCAAAGATATTTGCATGGCTATTTTCAAACTTACAATTTAATTTAGTTTTTAAAATAATGTCAGGCGACGTCCTTTTTCCCGAACAAGGTTTCCATAGCTTTCTTTAACATTTCGATCGGCTCAGCCTCGATTTCTTGACTGATGGACCATTTTAGTTCTTGAATTGTACATAGTTTGTTTTTGTCAACTCTGTGGGGAGGAAATGTCCCCACAAAAAGAAGTCACAAGTTGAGAGATCTGAAAAGCGCGGAGGGCAAGGGGCATCGCTAAATCGCGAGATGATATGACCTGTAAACATTCAGCGAACAACTTTCTCGTAAGTTCCTGCTATGTGCGCTGCGGCGCCATCTTGCTGCAACTACGTTTTGCTAATGTTGACATGATGCTTTTGCAGTCGTGGACAAAGACAGCCGTTCAACATGTCAATGTACTATTGCGACGTCACAGCAACCGCGATTTTATCTTCAAAAAAGGGCCAACAATAGCTGATATGGACATACCACCACACTATAACCTTTGAGCTGTAGATAGGTCTTTGGTAAGGCTGTTGTGGATTCTCAGCTGCCCAACATCTACAGCCTCGTTTGTTTGCGTAGCCATCATGATGAAAACGCGCTTCGTCACTCTTAATTATCAAGGCATTACCATCCCCGCAAAAATGGCCATCATAAAATTTTTGAGTTGCATAAAATTCCTGTCATTCAACTGCTGCACCATCTTTTGGTACGGATAAAATTTTAAATCTTCGTGTAAAATGCATTAAACTGCACTTCGTGATATACCTAATGCTTAGGACTTGCACCTTGTGGATAGTCGACGACTAGTAACAACCGCCCTTCTTGCAGCAGCAAAACTTCCTGGAGTTCGTTCTAAACGGGAAGGACCGTTCGGTTTCTTCTTCATTTCTAATCCAGTGCTTTTAAATGCCTCATCCGAGGGTGCATGGTGTTTTGATCTGGAATTACATCATGGCGCCAAAGTTGAATTAAAGACGCCTCATAGCCACCACAGAATCTTGGTTCTAGAAAAACTGCTCTGCCCTCCAATTGTTTATGGTTGCTTAAAGTTTATTCAACAAAATTCTAAACATTCAATCTGAAAACAATAAAAAAATATTCAGACAAGTTCGTCAATAGGAAGATTACTTGCGGTTTTGCTGAGAATGAAGTTGGAAATGAAATGCAAATATCTTTTGTTTAATATTTGGACTTGTTTGTCTATAAAATACACAAAGTCATCAAATTTTCAAAATCATGCGTTTATTCTAAACCATCCTACAGTTGCTTGCCTAAAATTCTGAAGAACTATCTACAGTTGAAAGTTGCAACTGCAGGCGGTTCCAGGCCTTAAGCGGCATTGGATTATCTTTCAGATGCTGTTGCTATTGTTATTCCCCTTTTCAGAATGAAAGCACAGCAGAAAACCATGGAGTCCCAGAAGCCAGAGGATACCTTCCTGGCAGGTACCAGAGGTCGTAAACGAGTAGCCGAAGAGAGTATGGCGTAAGGTTCATGGCAACTGGCAAGTACCAGAGGTCGTAAACAACGAGTAGCCAAAGAGAGTATGACGTAAGGTTCATGGCAGGGCAGCAAATGAGATAGTGTGTAGAGAGAGAGAGAGAGAGAGAGATCCAGTTTTTTAAATCCGGTTTTGTCCGCGTTAACGCAGGTGGCTGGATTTACCTGTTTGTTTGTTTGTTTGTTTACCCTCCTCTTCCTCGGGATGGAGGTACGGCACGACGGCAATTCAGGTTCACGCCGTCAACCTAATTGAAATTAGGCTAGGGGAAAGATGGCAGCCCATTTCGAACCAGTCTTCAGTGACTGGTAGCCCCACCACTAACAAGGCGGACTGCCACTGGTGGGTACCCAAGAGTCGTCTTTGACGACATGCTGGGTTAGCAACTTCACAATTGTAATGCGGTGAAGTACGGGTACGGGTGGGCCACCTGTCTGCCACATAAAGGTGGAGGCGTCCCGCTAAGTCCCTTGCCCAAGGACACAACAAGCAAGCTTGCCGGCTTGTTCTCCACACTATCTCTTTCTTATGCTGAGCGCCAAGCAGAGAAGCTGTGAATACCAGTTTTTAAAGCCTTTTGGTATGACTCGACTTAGGGAATGAACCCCAGGCCTACCGACTGCGATGCGGACGCTCTCACCACTACACCATCGCGCCGGTCTGGATTCACCCCGTGCTTCTCGACAGTTCGTGAACACCACTACACCACTTCACTCTGTCAATGGCATCCTCCCTTTTCAATCCAATCTGATTGATATGCTCTTCCACGTCATATTCGGTCGCCCATGCCCTCTTCTTCCTGCCACTCCAAAATTCAACATTCTTCTCAAAACATGCCCATACCATCGCACTCCACTCGCTCTGGCTGGTCCATCCAAAGTATCCTTTAAACCTAGCAAACTCATGAGTTCTAAGCTCCTTTTTTTCTCAATGATCTTAACTCCACACATTGCTCTCATCATGGCTTTTTCAGTTCTTCTCAAAGTTGCCATCTCATTCTCCCTTAGACACCACGTCTCGCTCCCTTACAGCATTGCAGATCTTAGCAACTCTGATAAATCCTTCCTTTCATTTTTGACGAAAACTTTCTCGCATAATGTAACTCCTACATTCTCTATATTTTATCCATCCAATTCTTGTTCTCGCTGCTTCACTTCCACCACTGGCGTTCAACCTGTCCACCAAATAGCAAAAGCTCTTCGCAAAACCAACCTGGTCAAAATCATTTATTCCAGAGTGGAATAAATTTAAGGCGCTGCAAGGGGGAATCCCCAATTCTGGACAAATAAGCATTTGAAAGAAGGCTGCGGTGGTTACAGCGTAGACGAGTGGATACCGGGGCTTTTATGTACAGAAAAATTCCGATGAGACAGCACGCTACCAAAAAAGAAGAGAGTACGAGAAGAAAAAAGAGGCTACAAAGAAATGTAAATGGCTGAAGCAGCGCACCTCGTATTGCAAGCTGATCGGTGATGTCGTTACCAACGTTCCCTCTAATTTTTTTTAGTGTGCGCGGAATGGAACAATGTGTGACTGGCAAATTCTGGTGTTTGAGTATTCGCAACATATTTATTTTAAAAGTCAGATGGTTCAACTAATTCCTTTAAACCAAAGTTTTACTAAAATCAATTCAACAACATTTTTGAAGCCATATTTACATGTAGTTATACCAACATTTTGAAACCATGTGTAGCCAACAGTATTTCCATAATGAGTCTTTCTTTAAAAGTTTTTCGGGTCTTTCTTTCGGCGATGACCACTGCTGGTACACTCTATCTAGATCAATTTGCGCTCCAGAAAACTGAAAATTTTTAAAGAAAACTGAAAACATTTTATTCTCATTAGCATGTCCAAATGATTAGTCTCTACTCGGTTGCGCGTTTTGGTTTCTATGGAGCTCATTAGGCTGAAACCTCTTTCACAATCCGCAATTGATGCTTGGAACGTAACAAAAATGTCCAACAGACGTACCAGTATTGCAAACTGTTCATCTTAAAGTCCAAATTGAACCACATCATCGAATGTCTGTATTAATCCACACTTAATTTTTACAGAAACCAGAAATCTAAAATCGCAATACTGTGTAGTGATGCTTCTGCAGGCTTCCTCGGACACCTCAAAAATGTTGGCACTTAATAATCAAACTTCTTTCCTCAAAGTTAAAAGAATTCGCATTACCAGAGCATCATATTCAAATATATTGCAGTCTGCTAGCTCGTTTTCTGGAAAACGATTATCAAGATGCAAGCACAGATGTTCGACAAATTTTAGTATGGGAGCCATGTCAATATCAGGATTGCGGTCCATAAATTCACAACCTTTATCGTTCTACAAAGCCACCCCACCTAAGCATTGTCGGCAGAGCCTAGATATTCCGACCCAGACAAACCGAAGAGCTTCAATTGGCGTCAGGTTGCTTCTTTGCAACAGCTTGTTGAGCTTGCTAATTCGCGAATGAAGTCAATAAAAATGATCAGTGCAACCCGAATCGGTGGATCAGTCAATTTGCGGTAACAATATTTGCAGACTAGATCAATGTGCTTTTCGGATTGCTCTTACAGCATTCAATCAAAATTGTAATATTTCTCACAAACGCTTGCAATGTAAATTGTCTATAAAGCCACCGTAATGGTTAGAAGTAATCGGTAGCTCTTCAAATGCTATTATTTTTAACAGAGAACCTGCAAAACAAAGTGTATATCGTTCTGAGTAACGCTTTGATATTCTACATAAATTAGACATGCCTACGTGCATTATCAATTCCAAGGTTCTCTCGGTGTGCCAAGCAGTGCTGTTTAACTAAATGAGGTATATCACAACGAAGTAGAGCATCGGACTGGAGGCGTACTGTCTCATCTAAATTCTTTGACACACAGGTTCCCTCGATTTCCACTGAGGAACTTGTGCTCCCTCGTCATGCTCGCTGTGTCCTCTCTCGTTTTTGCTGCAACGGACACAGCCTTCTTTTAGGTTCTTATCTCTCTAGGATTGGCAGAACCGAGAATCCCTCCTGCAGAGCCTGTGGACACTCGTCTCAGGACACCCCTCATCTTATTCTGCCACTGTCCAGCTACGGACTCTGCGCCGCTCACTCTTTGGCGACTCTCTATCTCTTTACGACCTCTGGTCCAGACCCTGGGGAGTTTCCCGGCTTCTGGGGCCCCATGGTCTTCCGCCATGCCCCCATCCCTCAGAAGGGGTCGGGTAAACAACAACAACAACAAGTAGAGCAGCCACATCATTGTTCTTACCTAGCATAACAGACACACCGTCTGACGTGAACATGACCAAAAATTGATCATCTTTTATGGTTGCTTTATACTACACTTCTTATCAGCATTTAAAACTGGTTTGTCACTTGCTTTACGTTTCGACATGGCTTACAAATATAATGGCTAATATACCAAACGGAGCACTGCAATGTAAACGTTTCATCCAAGATTTTTTAAGTCCTCTTCCTGAAGATATCAATCTATCGGTGTGGAATTCTAGTTTTCATACACCGTATAACAAATTACAACTCCTGCAAGTAATTTTGCACATCACAACTGTAGGCTATGATAGGCTACTAACCATAATCTACTGCAGTGAAGACCGTACAGCACACGTCTCTGACCCAATCAGTCTTTCAGCTAGGTTACTGCTAAGTATGTACGTAGTAAAAGGTAACAACTTAGGCTATCAGTGATAGCCCAGTAGGATAGTAATAAGCCTCGGGGAGCTAACAAAGTCGGTAACCCAGCCTAGCCTATATAGATATTCTTTATCACTGGCAAAACTATACCACCACAATGCCATTTTTGTTCTGAAATACCGCTACATTCTTACTTCTCTCCGGTCTGGTTCTGGTTTTTGCTCAATTCCGAGGCCTGGTATGAACGTAAGTCATCAAAACGGTTTGAAATGTTTCATGTGCTAAATGCTCATGTTCGTGAACTCGCAAACACTGTGACAGTTCCACCGCTCTCCGCTGTCCAGTAAAAAACATTTCTACAGCGCGGGGTTATCTTTTTACCTGCGCGGCTACACAAGCGCGCAGGTAAAAAGGAACATTGATTGTTACCCGAGAAGAAATAAGTGACCTGGGACCAATGGCAGCATGGGAATAGAAGAGGAGAGTTCCTGCCACGTGAATGTAAAAGAAAAAAAATAAAGCACAGCAAGGAGAAAGAAAAAGTTTGAGAAAATGCATTAGCACACCAGCTGGATTGGCTCACCAAAACCAGTGGATAACTTACAGAATGGCACACGCTTCAGCAGAATAGCTTGAACAAACTGAGCCGGCCGAATAAAAGTGGCTGTGGTGCCTCAAAGTGAGCAATTAGTAAGGACATCTTTTGTGTCAAAACAAACAAAGCCATCAGCCAAAATTACAAGATGGTAATTCGGAAGAGTCGAGGTGAGTAACAGCTTTACTTTAACAAGAGACGAATTAAAACAAAAGTGTTAAGAAAGAGTGAGCTCCACGCTGAAAAAGGAAAAAGAGGAGAGAGAAAGAACAAGCATGAGAGGGTAAGAAGATGCAAAGTTTCAATAGAAGGACTTGCATCGGTTCCATTTTTTGCCTCGCCAAACCTGAAACAAGAAGAGGGGATGGTAGACGAAGGACCTAATCGCAGGAAAACAGGGCTAAATGAGTTAGTTAGAATGACTTGCAAAAAAGGCGGAAAAGCCTCAAGAAGAAGGCGATGAACAGAAGAGAACAAAAGGCACCCAATGATGGCTGCTCGGTGAAGGCATTCCACGTTGGTAACGTTGACACCGCAAAAAAGCTACCCCAAATAAAGCTCAGGTAAAAACGAGAGGCAAAAAACCTTGACAGAGAAAAGGCTGGGACTCCTTGAAGGTGCTTAATGAAAAAGCAGAGATACAGCGTAAGACCTTGAGATGAAAGAAAAACTTTGCTCTGAGCAAAGAATTATGCTTGAAAAAGTGACTCCTATAGACGTGAGTGTGGGGCTGAAGCACAGAAGAGTTGAACATGCAGTGGCAAAATTCAAGATTAGCTTGGTAGTGACCAATCGAAAAGGAGGCTTTACATTTGCACGGATTGAGAGGATTGCACAAGGCGTCGTCAGAGCAGCGCTCCAGTTCAACCCAGGCTTCTTGTGTACTCCGGAAGCAGCATTAATACAAAAGGAGGATTAAATGGCCAGGTCGTCAGCATAAAAAAAAACCTGAAGGATGAAAAGAGAAAACAACAGGACCAAGAATAGATACTGGCGGAACACCTCAGAAAGAGTTTTTGTGATTTTAAAACAAAACATATGTCTGCCTGTCAGAAAGAAAACATTAAGTTCATCCAACAAAGCAAGGGGAAAGATAGGATGCCAAGCAAAATTAAAGGTTCAAAAAATCGATAAAAGTTAAAATTAATCGAGTCCAACTTGAGTGTGTGAAAGCAATCCACAATGAGCTGAAACATTGTTAGGATGTTGTTGTGTTTACCCCACCTCTTGATGAAAGCACGGCATGGAAACAGTTATATTCCGGATCACACCGTACGCTTAATCAAGATGAGGCTAGGGGAAAGAGATAGTCTATTTCAAACCGGCCACAAATGCACACTGCAGGCGTAGTGCCATAATCAACAAGACGGACTGTCATTGGTGGGCCCCTGAAAAGCGTTTCCTACAACATTATGGGTGGGCAGCATCACCATTCTAATCCGTTGAAGCACGAGAATATCCTTATTGACTATTTCAGCAATCATCTTCACGATCGCTGAAATAGTCAATGGAATTGTGGAAGAATCTTACAATCTACCCACAAATTAATCAAGTAGCCATCACAATTGTTAAGAACGGAATTTCAAAAGTTCCTTGATGTCTGAATTACTATATTTAAAAGGTCGCCTTCACAAAAAGATTTGAATGAGCTCCGGAAAGGTAAAAATAACCGCAATTGCAATCTCTAAGAAATTGATCAAAAGCCAATACTCTTCCTGCTGCTTGTTGTTTTCACCCTTCCTCTCCCAGGAGATGGAAACAGACGTAAAAGGGTAATGATTTACACCGCAAACCTAATTAAGATAAAGCTAGGGAAAATGGTAGCCTGTTTAGAAACATGCACAAATTCAAATTTCAGACCGGTAGCCCCACCACCAAGGCAAATTATCATTGGTGGATGCCAAGAAGTCGTCTGTTACATGGTGGGTAATTAGCTTCACTATTCTAATCCGGTAAAGAACGGAAAGCTACCACATTCGCAATGAAAAAAGTACTGTTGTACTAGTCTGCTAAATCCGTGGTCTTTTAACTCAAGTATAGGCGATCCCAATCACTGAAAAATCGAAGACTGCAAGTATCTGCGAACCTGTCTAAGTTCAAATCGATAATAGCCTTAACGCAATTGTTCAGCACATTTTTGTGAAGCAAATCTGTTTATAATTGTTTTTCCGGTTTCTCAAGTTGAAGACTTTTTGCTGGAGATCAACTTTTCACATGCAAATGTTTCGTCGAAATTCGGGATGCAAGGCTACTGACGTTTCTGCCTTTTATCAAATTGTAGACCTTTTTTTAAATCAACTAAAATACGCGACAAATCCTGAAAACAATAGGCGACCTCCGAAAAATTTTAGGCAACCAAAAGTTTGGGATAATAGTGCTAAATCTTTAACCTTTCACGTTCAAAAAATGTCATCTCCTAAATCAGTCCACTGAAATCGGTATAGTAGCCTAATGATTGATTAATGTAAGCTTATCTAATACCAATATCTTCTGCTGTGACACTAGAGTTGTATTTTTGACTTACGAATTTTACCAAAAAATTCATTTTCTTACCTTGTTCTTTGCTTACTTCTGGCAAGTAGGTAGCTGTTTTGTGGTGGCCTCTTTCATTTCTGAATTCAATACGAATTCCATGCACCCCAATCTACAAAAAATAATCAACACTTCACACTTTTTGAAGGTAAAGCCAGAGTCTTTGCTTTTTACGAAACAACTAAAATGCACTTTTAGATAGTTTTCACATTCATCTTTAATGCTTCCTCACATACCCCCAAGGGCATCTTCGAAGCAGTCTCAGAAACTTTTGGCAATGATCGTCTCTTTTTTTCCTCTTTGAAAGATTATGCACAAAACGCCATGAAACACTTATTATATTATGTTTGGTTTGCTATGAACCCACAGGTGGTACAGGTACAATTGAAAAGCTGATTACAAAAAAACCTAAACCAAATTTTTGCGAACCTGAGCTATAGCCTGTGATGGACGTCTTTGCCAACCTAAGTCACTTACCGAAATTTCTTAACTGGAAGTTGTGCCTCAGTCTTAGTTTCACACGGGCTTTTTCAGAATTAGAATTTTATAACCAAAAGTTCTTAAATTCAGGGTTAATGCTACAACATAGAATCGACATTTTGCATCTTGAGTACTTTTTTGTAATCAGCTGTTCAATTGCGTTTTTTTTTGTATTTCTCAGTGTACAAACAAGCAGTCGATTTAAAAAATATGCCTTTAAATAGAAAATCTAGCACTTTTGCTCAGACGATTTGCCTAAGACAGCAAGTAATTCACGTCGGCGCACTAACTGCTAACACAGAGATCGATAATCACAAAATCACACGTTTTTGAAATGTGTGCTGATGCAGCTACTTAATTGAGTCCATAAATACAAAGCCTAAAGAAAAATTTTTTCGAGCAAACTGGCAAGCTGAAGGAAGTTGGCGGGTTGAAGGTTCACAGCATTATATGCCTCTAGCCGGCTCCACCCAGCAGGGCTACCAGTCAGGTATGTCGGGTTAGTGACATTTGTTCAGTCGGCTTTACTGGCTTCAATCAAATTGTTTTGAAGAACATAAGCAATAAATTGGCAGTAATGAGAAAAATGTCCCTATTTTCTTAACCCCGATCGCAGTACGATTGCCTTGAATAAAGAGAGGTCTAAGAAACTCCCTATCATTTCACAAATTCTGTCCGTTCCTTTAAATACGTGTAACAAATAACAAACACAAAAGTGGGAATGGGCGTCGTAATGACCTTTGTTTTAGAATACAAATCAGTTATTTGGTGGGGGTATGCATATTTTACGACTTATTGAAACCCCCTCATGAAAATAATAAATAGTAAAGAAACAAAGCGATCATTAGCATAAATAATGTCCCTAAGTCCTCGTCTTCCTATTGCTTCTTATGAAGCACGCTTTCGAGAGAATTGCTAGTGTTAGACAGTAGAACCACTACTTGCTTCTTTTTCGTAATTGTATCTTATTTGTACGACCTAAAGTCTCCGGCTGGACGCATGTTACTTAATCATGAGATGTATGTAAAGATCAAACTAACCGGAAATGTAGCACTTACAGTTATTGCAATAGCACCGTCTCCACCATTAATGTGGAGATTAAAAATACTGGTTCAGCCGGCTTCACCCAATGGATAGATGTCAAAAGAATTCTATAACGTCTATGTTTTTTCTTACACCAAAATCTCTTTCCCAAACCAAACTACAACATTAAAAATATGCGTAGATTTTGCAACCAAAAAATACATAAAAATTATTACCAAAACATGAATACTTTGTTTTTGGCTAAACCTGCAATAAAAAATAATGTAAAATTTGGCACAAAAATTTTTGTTATCATTTCTATTGCTAATTTAACCAAAAACAAAGTATTCTTGTTTTGGTAATAATTGAAAAGTTGCAAAAAAAATTATAATTTAAAATTAATATTTTTAAGTAAAATGTACTATCATTTTAGGCATGTTATTTTAGACCAAATTTGATATTTGGTTTTAGAAAAACAGTTGTGGTTTTCACGGCATAAATTTGTATATGTATTTACCATTACAAATGTAATAGCTTTATAGTAAAATTTACTATAGATTAAATGTATCAAAGTTTACAAAATGTGATGGTAATAGTTTTTATGTAAAATATTGATTTATTTTAAGGCATAAAGATGTATAGATTTTACGATTATAAGCGTAATATTTTTATTGTAAAATTTACTATAATTTCAAATGTATTATTGCTCACAAATTTTGATGGCAATTGCTATAGGTAAAGTATTTGTAACTTTCACAGCATAAATTTTTTTATGTATTTATGGTTACAAAAGTAATATCTTTACTGCAAAAATTTTCATTAGAAGATGAATTAAATGAATCTACATCGACCAGTGCTTTTCAAGGACCAAACCCACACCAATTTACCTGTGCGGTGTATGACCTACAATGGTACATAAGAATTACGAACAAATAGACATTGCAAACAGCAATGTCTTGGTTAACTTATGTATCTTGTTTATGTATCCCAATGGCTCATCTAGTACCTTTCATCGGGCAAAGCAACAAGACAAATATTTTGTGCCGTTCCAGCATAATTTTTTGCCCTATTGATGTATCTTTTTAAATCAGTAATCATGGGTTTTATCGCTTACTAGATGCAGCTAAAAGAAAATAGACATTGCCTGGGTCAGTTCTAACTTAACCCTTTGAGGGATAATGTAACATATATGTTACATGATTGTTAATTGTTACAAAATTATGACGTAACAACCATTTTTCTGAAATTCATTGTGATTTTGTTGTTACCAAACAACTAAGGAATTGTCTCAAATTTTATGAATTAGAATCTTATGATCCTTAAAGGGTAAAACAACAATTTTGAGTGCAGAAAGCACCCTTGATATTTGTAAAGACGTCAAATTACTTTCAAGAATATCTCGGTTAACAAGCTGCTGTTAATAGAAAATTTCCCTTTTTATAAATATTGATTCAAGCTGAATCAAAACATTGATCACTGTTTATACTAACATGCAACGCCCTTAAAAGCAATGCTAAAATCTCAAGGCTGCTCTTTCTATAATACGCTCATTAAGGGTCCTAACAAGTAAATAAATTTTTTTTCTTAAAAGTGTTAGTCTGACCCTCCAAAAATGCTCCTTTTGGTAAAAAAATACCCTGTGCAAAATTTGATTGAAATAAATTAATGTTTAGACGTGGCTCAATGGTCCTGAATTTCAACAGACTTTTACTGCAAAATAGAGTATATACAGATTTTGGTAGATTGGTTTCTGCCAAACACTTGCAAGTTTTTTAGATCCCTATGTCTTCTTTCATGATGGGTATTAGCTGCCCATTGGTTGGGGTATCGTGATCAATATTACTCATTGCTGCCTAGTATGGTCCCCTGGAGAGTGTCAGGAAACTTTTTGCTGTGGTCAGAAACAACATTTGGAGCAAACTGTAAATGATCCTTATCTTTTGGGAGACGGCCAGAGAAATTCTCGATCGGTGCAACACCTCGTTCACCATGATCATTAGTGACAGCCAACATGCTGATGAAGGTTTTTGCAGCATTAAAGCCAGGCTGGTATTTCCATTGAGCAGATGGATATTTAAGAAAATCTTCTGAAAGATCTAATCTCTTGAAAAGAAGTGTGAAATTTTTGGTCGTGAAGTCAACCACAGTCTTTTCTTGAATAAGTTTCAAGTCTATAATGGCATGCTTCAGTGGGTGTTCTTCCCCTTCTTTTTCATTCATAGCCCTAACCATTTTGTCTTTGGTGCCATTGCCCAAATCGTGATCAAAAAATGCCAAACTAACATTTTAGTTTGTCTGCGTGCATTCGTTTTACACCTTTTCATTTTTCAAAAAATCCAATTACTTTTTTTAATGCGATCTTGCTTGTGATGAGTGGGAATCCTAGCCAGATTCCAAAACTCTACGACCTTTGCAACAGTTTTAGTTGCAGAATCTCGGACAGTCTCAAGCAGCATATTGTGGTTATGCAAAAAGAAACACAGAGCCTGTTTGTTGAGAGTTTGAAAACTTTTACATCTTTTTCTTAAATGTCGACGAGATACATGGTGTTACATTGTATAGTCATAATCAATGTCTAACACTGATAACTGTTAAAAAATTAAATGAGTTAATACTGTTTAAAAATACAGTAAAGTGATGACGTAAGAGTAGTAATAAACTGCACATTAAGAGCAAAACAAAAAACAAAAAAGTGATATTCCATATTGATAAAAATAGACGAATATTAGCTTTGTTACTAGTGTTTGTAAATTTTAAGTATCTTGTCAATAACAAAATTTACATCATCTAACCCAGGGGTGGCCAACCGTGGCGCATTGCGCCAAATTTGGCGCATTCCAGGTTTAAGATTTTTCGGGCAATTTGGGTAAGTGTCCTTTCATCTGGCCGAAAAATTTGTCACTCCAATAACATCTCCAAAAAAAAAAAAAAAAAAGTCCGCACTTGGTTGGCCTCACGTTTGGTGGCATATTTAAGCCAAAAGTGATAGAAAAGGTGCAGCGAAACAGGGGATGACCTTTTTTTTTTTTTTGGAGATCACCGCTGAATATGGCCTTGTTTTGACTTCAAAGTATAAATATATTACTACACGTTTGAGAGCAATGAAAAGCTAGGAATGTTTGTGTGGCGCATCTTCAAATGAATGCTTGTGTGGCGAAAAATTTTGGCGCATGCACTGAAAAGGTTGGCCACCCCTGCCCTACATTTATGGCGCATCCGACACGGGTTGGTAGAAGAGTTGGCGCTTTGCATAAAAAGCTTGGCCACCCCTGATCTAGCCCAACTGATTATATTCTGCACATTAAAACGTATATACAGCAGCTCCATAACTTTTCAACAGACTTTTTGCTCGCATTTAAGTCATAAGCGGTATCATTATGCATTGTTGTATTGCACAGTATATGCATCTTACGGGAGAAATTTCAAATCGATTGAGCTACCTTAACAGTATTTAATAAAATCAAATATTACCCAGGACGTTTCTTCACCAAAAGAAATACTTCTAGAGGGTCAGTAAAACTCGAATAACAAAAATAACGACCATTCTAACGCTCGTAGATAATTCTAAAACTGCTAAGTGTTTGTTTCAAAGCTTCTTCAACATTGTTCAACTTGCTGAAAGCTCTGGCGTATACCTTGCAATTGGATTTACTACAAACGATAAACTACAACTTATGTGCATTTTGTCAGTGAACACGCAAATATGAAAAATGAAAGACTGCATTTTTGTTTTCAAATCTAACTTTAAATCAAAAAATCGTTATCTTATTTTCAACTGATTGGTGTAATGTAATGGTTATATTAAGATATATTTGTACATTAATGGGCTTATGGTCTGTCTGTTCTTGATGGGAACATGGTGTCTTCAGCTGTTAAACAGGTGCTCAATTATGTAATCAGAAGCCTTAAAAAGACCAGCTTTGCAAGACCAAGGTTATTGCTGGCACAAATAGGCATTTTCCTGTACTTTATTGTCAGTGTAAAATATATTAACTCTGAACTGCTGGTGTGAAGCTACGATTTTATGAAATGGCTTTGAATGAAAAAATTATTTTGACATATTTCATGGTGTTATTTTTTGTATTGCTTTGCACAGTCACACGCCTTTAAGCTTGTGCACACACAATAAGTGGTCTTTGGCATTAATTTTGCTGTTTATTTAAATTCTCCTTATCAAGACCTTTCATATGATGTGTCACTTCTATTGCTGCTATTTGGGCACCACGAGATATTTAAAGACAAAAAGTATTTTTCCTTTAAATGCTTTTCTAACCCTATAGTTAAATTTTGTTAGGTCAAAGGTCATGACATGGGTAGAGAGATCATGTCAACAAAAAGGAATCAGCAGTCCTTAGTTTGTAAACACATTAAAGCGATAAAGCAAAACACATAAAATTTTTGGAAATATGGGGCACTAAAGTTTGGGTTAAAAATTGAAAGGCTTTTGTTCTATTCGAGTGATCACAAAACCGGCAATTTTTTGAATGCTATAACTCAAGCTATTGATGAGTAATGTTAATGCACGATCAGATATACATGGACTTCTCAATGAAATTGGGATAAATCACAACCTCTAAGACTGGTGATTGTTTATCCAGAGTTCAATTAAAAGTTTAAAAGCTGTATTGGTTTGCGACAGCAATAAACTTCCTCCAATTCCTGTGGGTCACTCTGCTCACACAAACAAAGGATATAAAAAAACCATAAAAGGATTGAACACACTATGTAAAACTTTGGCAGCTTTGTGTTCGTTTCAAAGCTAACTTTAAAGTTCTTTTATTTTCACAAAAATCTTGTTGGTGGTACAGAATTTTAATATAGCTTTGAAAAAAGCTGTTTGAGCCATAAGCTTTTTGTGACGCTCTCATCAGTGGTGGTATCGTGTCAAAAGGGAAGATCTAGAGTGAATAAGTGTTTTATGTGAATAATTTGGATGTTATGTAATCAAGACAGGCCAATGATAGTGTTTGTATTGCAAAGCGTGTGAAAGAAAGATTTTGCAATCGCAAAATCTTTCTTTCGCACGCTTTGCAATACAAACACTATCATTGGCCTGTCTTGATTACATAACATCCAAATTATTCACATAAAACACTTATTCACTCTAGATCTTCCTTTCTTTTATTTTCTGATATTGTCTTGATTTTCCATGGTAGATTTGAACCCGGGCCATGCAATATTATATTGGCTACAGTGCCACACTAACATGTGAAAATTGTTGCCTCAGGCCTGCGTTTGCTCACATTTAGAAAGTGATCAATTTTCCGATGAACTAATGTAGTGGTTAGCAGTGGGTACTTGTAATTCTACATAGCATCAGAGTTTTAAAAGTTTAAGAAACAGTGTTTATTTATGACACAAAAAACAATTAGCATACAAGTACATTTCTAGACATATTGATTGGTGATTGTTTGAAGTGTATTTAAACTTGGATTTGGAACATATCAATGTGTGATGATAAAAAGACGGTGTGCTAATCAACTATTATCTTCGATATTCCCTATGTAGTTATTCAGTAGTAGTAGTTATTCAGTTTTTTATCCAGTGTTTTCCCTTTAGCAGAGATGGCCGGATTTACCCCATTCCTTCTGCAATTTCTCACACTCCGTCCCTCCACTTTTCTCGTCTCAGAGCATCCTCCTTCTTCAAACCAACTTTCTCTGTCTCCTCTTCCACTTGCTTCTTCCAGGTTTTCTTCGGTCGTCCTCGCTTTCTCTTGCCAGTCACTTCAAGATTCAGAGCAACCCTCAAAACACTATCGTCATCCCTCCTCAGTACATGTCCATACCATCTAACTCCATTTGCTGTTGCTAACCGGTCTATCGTTTCCTTCAACCCTAACATATCCATCTGTTCTTCAGTCGTCTTTCTGTCTACAATTTTCTGACCGCACATGGCTCTCACCATAGCTCTCGCCGTTCTCCTTAAAATTGATTTTTCATTTTCTTTCAGACACCATGTCTCACTTCCATACAGTATTGCTGATCTTACGCAACAACAATAAGCTTTACCTTTCATCTTCAAAGGAAACCTATTTCCAAGCAACAACTCTCCACATTTCCTGAATCTTACCCAACCGATTCTTACTCTTGCTGTGACTGCCGCTTCACAACCACCACTAGCATTTAGTCTGTCTCCCAAATAACAACATCCATTCACTGTCTCCACTTCATCGCACAACTTCTCGATCGAATCCATCGTCCTTTCCATTATTCCTTTACATTTCAAGCAAACAAAATGCATTGCCAACCTAGCGGTAACTCTCTTTATTTTCGCACATTTGCCATGAACCCAGTTTTCACATTTTGTGCACAACACTGAGTTGGCCATGACTCTCCTCCCACAAACTCCACATGGATCTATCTTGCTTTTGTATAGTTTGCCTTCTGACCCGCTTACCATCAATTTTGATTTTCTGGTGTTGATCTTTAAACCTTTACTTTCCAGTGCATTCTTCCAATTCCAAAACCTTTCCTTCAAGTCTTCCATGTCTTCACTCATGATAACAAGGTCATCTGCATATAGTAATTCGTTAACCACACCCCTTCTTGCATTTTCGGTAACAACGTCCACCACTATTGCAAACAATAGTGGCGACAGCACAGATCCTTGATGTACACCAACATTTACTTCGAATTCCTCTGAATATGCAGATCCCACCCTGACTCTTGTCTGCACCATCATACAGGCTCATAACTGCCCGAACTATTACTTCTGATAGACCCTTCTTTCTCATGGCCCATTCCATCACTTTTCTTGGCACTCTATCAAAAGCTTTTTCCATGTCAACAAAACACATATACAACTTCTTGTCCTTCTTTTGATATTCCTCCTGCATTCTTCTCACAATAAATATCGCATCCACTGTTCCTTTTCCTGGCATAAATCCAAACTGCATTTCATTCAAATCGACTAGTGTTCGTATTCGCCTCTCTAGCACTCTTTCAACGATTTTCATGGCATGTTCTAGCAGTTTCACTCCTCTGTATGATCACAGCTCATCACATCACCCTTTCCTTTAAAGATAGGTACAATCACACTTGTTTTCCACTCATCAGGCATTCCTCTACCATCCAATACACGCTGGCACAGTTCCATCATCACTTTAACCCCGATTTCACCACTTGCAACTATCATCTCCACACTTACTTCAGATGGTCCGGTTGCCTTTCCTGATTTCATTCTTTGCATTGCCTCCACAATTTCATTACGAGCCACTTTTTCCACTGGTCCTTCTACTACATCAGTTTCCACCATGTGGTCCCATTCGTTCTCTTCATTCATGATCTTTTCCATATGTTCCTTCCAAATTTTTGCCCGGTCTTCTTCAATAAAACCCAATCGTCCGTCTCCTCCTCTCAAGCACCTTCCTCCTTCCACATCCTTCCCTTCCTTTTTCATTCTTCTAAGGAAGTAGAAAACACTATTAGAATTATGATATAAATTATTCAACTCCTGATTAGCTTCCTTTCTCATAGCTCTAGCAACAATTTTCCTTGTTTGATTTCATATACGTTTGTATTGATTCTTATTTTCTTCTGATGGGAACCTGCAAAGCTCTTTAAATGCCGCCTTCTTTCTTGCAATGGTATCCTTGACCTCTTCATTCCACCACCACATGTCTCCTTGATCTCTCCTAGACTTCTTCTTTCCACACACTTCGTCACAAGCCTTTAGAACACCATCCTTAAAAGTTTTCCACAAATCAGGTGCATCTGCATTCACTAGTTCTTTTACTCTTTTTTCAAATCTCACTCTTGTTCGGTTTTCATTCAACTTCCAAATCTTTCTTCTTATGATTCGTTCATTTCTCACACCCTTTTTTAGAACCTTTTTATCTAGATCTACGACCACCATCCTGTGCTGAAGTTCCCATGGAATCACTTTTACATCCCTTATATACTTTCTATACGAGGGTAAATCAAAAAGTTCTAAGACAAATAACATAAATTCAATATTTATTGAAGTTGCACGATTATTTTTCTACATAAGATCCACCTAACTCAATACACTTTTGCAAGCGATGTTTCCATCGAGAAATTCCTTCTTGATAGAATTCTGGAGTTTGTCTAGTCAACCAGGTCACAGCCTCCCTCTTTGCTTCATTTATGGATTGAAATCTTGTTCCTTTCAAATGCTCCTTCAGTTTTGGAAATAGGAAGAAGTCACAAGGAGCTAAATCAGGACTGTAGGGAGGGTGTGAAAGGATTTCCCAGCGAAACTCTCGTAAAGTTGTTGTTACAGTCTTGGCCGTGTGTGCTGGAGCATTGTCATGATGGAACAAAATTTGACGATGAAGCTTTCCTCGTCGCTTCTTGGCCAATGCAGTCTTTAGCTTTCTCAAAACTTTTTCGTAATAACTTGCAGTGATAGTTTTCTGTCCTTCAAGAAAATCTAACAAAATGATTCCATCTTTATCCCAAAAAACAGTTGCCATGATTTTTTGAGATTTTGCGGTATTTTTAATGAGATTGAATTTATGTTATTTGTCTTAGAACTTTTTGATTTACCCTCGTATTTTTCCCCCACAAGCACAAAATCAATTTCTGTTTCACACCCACCGCCCCATAAGTAATTTTCCTTTTGTCTGTCTTTTTAAACCAAGTATTTGCCACGCACATCTCTCTTTCATCACAAAACTCCAGCAATCTTCTTCCTTCTGCATTTCTTTTCCCAACACCATTCCCCCCGTGAACACCTTCAAAACCCTCAGCACATTTCCCCACATGTCCATTGAAATCCCCCAAAGAAACAATGATTTCACCACAACTTCCCAAGTCCCACTCACTCCCCATTTCATCATAAAAACGAACTTTCTCTGCATCTGGTCTTCCACTTTGTGGCCCATACGCACATATTATGCGCATCACCTCCCTACCTAGAGTTAGCACAATCACGATTACTCTGTCACTTTTTCTTCTAACTTCCACAACGTTTCCAGATATTTCCTCTTTCACCAAAATTCCAACCCCTCCAAATCCTGCATCATTTCCTGACCACCACATTTTATACCTTCGTCCCGAAGCACCCACAAAACGAGCTCCTTGGCCTTTCCATCTTACTTCCTGGATGCAACACACATCAACTTTTCTCTTCCTCAGTTCTTCACATACTTCCGTTTTCCTTCCACAAAGACTTCCCACATTTAATGTTCCAAATCTTATCCCATGACATTCAGATTTAAACCCGGAGATTCTTCGCACCCCCTGCCCATTTAAGAGCTGCCGGGGACTGGGGGCCATTTGCATATTTTTTCTGGTCATGGGGATTTAGTGGAGCAAAATTTTTCTACAGGGAGCATGCCCTTGCTTACCCCCAACCTCAGTTTTTTGACATGAGTGGTCCAACCAAGCAATTAAGCTGGCAACCCCACCATTAACAGTTAGACTGCAATTGGTAGGTAGCATGTAGCATGTGTAGCATGTGTATTGTGAAGCTACTGCTACACACTAGTTACAATTGGGATTTGGGTGGAGATCACAAGATGTTAGCATTTTCACTCAATCAGCAAAAGGACACACAAAGTAGTCATGCGTTCTCTGATGAAATAGCCGAGTTGATGATCAGTATTTCTCAAGAAGCAGGGACTACAAAGAAAAGTACTAACTCCTGGTGCACACAATGTGATTAGCCAAGCCCTGTTTTGAGAGAAAAGATTTTGTTAGCAACACTCCACATAAAGCTTGGACTTGCAAAGGAGTTTATAAAAACTTTAAAATCAGACAGTAAAGCTTTAAGTCATGTGCAACGATTATTCCTAAACTTTTAGAAGTGAAGGTAAAAGCTGGTATATTGCAAAAACCGCAGATTTGGCAATGCTTGGCTCTGAGGAATCAGAAGCCAAAGTGATTTCTTTAGAAAGAGATTCTTGATTTGATGCAATGATTGCACATGACTTTCTAGGAAAAAATAGCAGATAACTATGAAGATCTTGTGGAAACTTAACTGAAACATATTGCAAACTTGAAAGCAGGATGTCATTAAAAATGCACTACTTGCATTTTTCAGGCCAAATGTGTCAGATGGGAGTGAAAAACATGAAGAACGTCTTCATCAAGAGCAGTATCGAGAAAATTGGGATGAGGCCATGATGGGAAATTATAACTGGACCTTCATTTGAAATGATAATCAAATATGCCAAAAGAATTGCTGTTTAAATGTCCACTTTTTATTATTTTATTGCTTACTGTTCTAACATAAATAACCAACTTTTCAAAACATAAATTTTCGAGATCCACATAATTTTATATGTACTTTGAAAGAAGTGCAGGGAAAACATAACAAATATTCAGTTTATTCCAAATTACATGACTTTGGGAATGAAAAAACTTTCAAAGGGACACAATAAATAATGCAGTGCAAACAGCAAATTATTTGAGACAAAGCATGTATTAATTTAAACTTTTAATGACTTTCATGAACCACGAAAATTTCATCCACAACCCACCAGTGGGTCACAACTCATAGTTTGAGAACTGCTAATATATACTATGCAGGTCTGCTTTATGTGTATTACAGGTGTTTCTCTGCTGATCTTTTACAGTTTGTCTAAAATAACATCAAAAAAGCGAAGATAAAAAATCAAAAATTTGTTGCCTAATGTAACCAATGCATGTCAAACTAAAGTGAAAGCCATTTACTATCCTCACTATAACAAACAATCCTTTCCATCTCAGTCTGTTGGAGGCTATTTATATTAAGACTGACTAGTAGTAGCAGTTCAGTTTTTGTGCGATGTTGTCCCCTTAGCAGAGATGGTCGGATTTACCTATTCCTTCTGCGATTGCTCACACTCCATCTCTCCACTTGTCTCGATTCAGGGCATCTTCCTTCTTCCAACCAATCTTCTCTGTCTCCTCCTCCACTTGCTTCTCCCAGGTTTTTTTCAGTTGTCCTCACTTTCTATTGCCAATTACTTCAAGATCCAGAGCAACCCTCAAAACACTATCATCATCCCTCCTCAGCACATGTCCATACCATCTAACTCCATTTGCTGTTGCTAACTGGTCTATCGTTTCCTTAAACCCTAACATGTCCATCTGTTCTTCAGTTGTCTTTCTGACAACAACTTTCTGACCGCACATGGCTCCCTCAATTCTCCTTAAAATTGATTTTTCATTTTCTTTTAAACACCATGCCTCGCTTCCATACAGTATTGCTGATCTTACAAAACAGTGATAAACTTTACATTTTATCTTCAGAGGAAACCTATTTCCAACTCTCCACTTTCCCTGAATCTTACCCAACCAATTCTTACTCTTGCTGTAACTGCCGCTTCACAACCACCACTAGCATTTAGTCTGTCTCCCAAATAACAAAATCCATTAACTGTCTCCACTTCATCGCACAACTTCTTGATCAAATCCACCATTCCTTTGCATTTTGAGCAAATAAAATGCATTGCCAACCTAGTGGTAGCTCTCTTTAGTTTTGCACATTTGGTGTAAACCCAGTTTCCACATTTTGTGCTCAACACTGAATTGGCCATGACTCTCCTCGCACAAACTCCACATGGATCTATCTTGCTTTGAAATAGTTCTCCTTCCGACCCACCTACCATTCCTTTTGTTTTTCTGGTGTTGATCTTTAAACCTTTACTTTCCAGTGCATCCTTCCAATTCCAAAATCTTTCCTTTAAGTCTTCCATCATTTCGCTCATTAGAACAAGGTCATCTGCATATAGTAATTCATTAACCACACTCCTTCTTGCATTTTCTGTAATTACATCCACAAGTATTGCAAACAATAGTGGCGACAGCATAGATTCTTGATGTACACCAACTTTTATTGCGAATGCCTCTGAATATGCAGATCTCATTCTCATTCTTGTCTTTGCACCATCATAAAAGCTCATAACTGCCCAAACCATTACTTCTGATAGACCCTTCTTTCTAATGCCCACTCCATCACTTTTCTTGGCATTCTATCAAAAGCTTTTTCCATGTCAACAAAACACATATGCAACTTCTTGTTCTTCTTTTGATATTCCTCCTGCATTCTCCTGACAATGAATATTGCATCCACGGTTCCTTTTCCTGGCATAAATCAAAATTGCATGTTATTCAAATTGACTAGTGTTCATATTTGCCTCTCTAGCACTATTTCAACAATTTTCATGGCATGCTCTAGCAGTTTCACTCCTCTGTATGATCACAGCTCATCACATCACCTTTTCATTTACAGATGAGTACAATCACACTAGTTTTCCACTCATCAGGCATTCCTCTACCATCCAATACATGCTGACACAGTTCCATCATCACTTTCACCCCAATTTCGCCACTTGCAACTATCATCTCCACACTTACTTCAAATGGTCCAATTACCTTTCCTAATTTCATCCTTCGAATTGCTTCCACAATTTCATTGCGGGCCACTTTTTCCATTGGTCCTTCTACTACATCAGTTTCCACCATGTGGTCCCATTCATGATTTTCATTCATGATCTTTTCCATGAGTTCCTTCCAAATTTTTGCCCGATCTCTTTCAATAAAACCCAATTGTCTGTTGCTTCCTCTTAAGCACCTTTCCCCTTCCACATCGTTTCCTTCCTTTTTCATTCTTCTAAGGAAGTAGGACTACCCCTTGTTATATACATTATAAGATTTTACATAGGGATGGGCAATTCAGAATAATATACTATTCTAGAATAGTTAAACCGAATCCAGAATCCGAATCCGAATCCTTTTTGGCGACTAGCACAATCAACATGAAAGCATTTATTACAAGTTTACAACAACAAAAGCACAATCAGAGAACGAGTTTATTGCAGTGCAATCAAATTATGTCTGCATGTGTGTACATCATGAGAAAATGAACGCATTCGATCAATGTTGGTGTGTGCGAGTTAGTTTTTGAATCATTGCATGCAATTGATACTTTTACAAAAAGAAAATCTGTGTTCAAGCAACGTGATAACGCTTGCCAGCAGGATATTAACCGAATCCTATTGGATTCGAATAGTTTGGGATTCAAATCCTTCGGATTCGGTATTCTGAATTGCTCATCCCTAATTTTACATATACATTTTTGCTGTTCAAATGATTATAGCGTTCTTTTGTGTGTCACATGTTTGCAGCAACACCAAATGACCAATTATGTAAGCAATTTTTCTGGCTTAAAATCAAACTCTCGAGTACTGTCACTTAGGAATGCATCACGAAAGTTTCTCACAAAACAATTTTTCTCAATGCTTTATTAGAACATACACGGCAAAAAAAAATTAACAGAGCTTTGAAATAATACTAGTACAACACTAGCTTGTTATTTTGTTTTGCAGATGGGAGTTGATTTTACTTGACCCTTATTATCTTTCCTTGATGTTGTGATGTTCTTAAGTTTAAAAAGTAGCCTTAATATAATTAAATAAGGCAGAGTCCTGTCTGTGAGTTTGAGAATTAAATCCTTGGAAACTACTGGGAATACACACATTAAAATGGGCCCAATTAATTACCATTTAAGAGGGGTGAATGTCATCAAGGGATTTGTAACCATAGTGGGGCATCATAAGAAAGATTATTTCATAAATTTTGCATTTTTTTACAGTGTTGAAAAAAGTCTGCAATCAAAACAGTAATAAAGTCAGTTTAGACATTTAATTGTTATTTATTTGTATAAAATCAATTTCGCAAACGCATCCTCAGTTTCTGCAAAAAATAAAAAATTGCACTAAAAGTATTAAATATTTTTCAGAAAAATCAAAATAACTTTCCAATGAAGTGAACACATCTATAAAAACAGCATAGACCCTCAAATTTTTTTAATTTAAGGCAAAAAACTGGAAAGAATAAGTACAAAAAAAAACTTAAAGGAGGACTAGAAAGCTTAATGGAAATATGAAACGCCAAAAAATTAATTGATGACTAGAATAATAAAAAAAAATTACGAAGGAAAGACCCAAGAAAAACGTATATAAAATTCATAAGAAAAACGAGAAAATAATACGGTAGTCTTAATCCAAGACTACTAATAAAAACAAATGACTGTAGAAAAAAATATCAGGCAAAAACATAACAGAATTAAAAAATCCAACAACAACAAAGTTGAACGTCAAAGATTGTTGCCAAGAATAAACTTGGATTTACCCCAGGTTCTATAAGTAAAAAGTACTGAAGTGAAAACTCATACAAGATTAATCATAAAACTTTCAAGACCCAACTGAAAAAACGCTAACACACCTCAAAAACTTCAACTACAGGAAAAAGGCTGAACTGAGGTACACAAATCCTCAAAACTTTATGAGCAAAAATACTTTTTGGTACGGGGTCTATAATAACAAACAGCTATCAAAACTACAAGCCATAAAACTAGCTCCCACTCCTCTCAAATAACATTCCCACTAATACGATAAGTAAAATCATACTGAAATAGGTATGAAATAAATAAGACGTCTTACTATTAAATGAACAGAGCAATATCACATAATACTAAGTATAAAGGCAATACCTATAGAGACCATGATGTAAGTGGTAAAAATAACACACTAAAATACAAGGAAAAATAACCAAAACAGTATTTCAAAACCAAAAATAGCTATAAAATTACTTAATCAAGGACAAGAGCATTTTATTTATATTAATTGTGGCATTTAATTTGTCTAGCTTTATGTTTTCGAATATTGATAAAAGATGTTTACATGGTTGCTCTACAAACGTTTCAAAAAACAATCGGCAACGTCTGGCTTTGTCTGCCGTGTAGTCTACGGAAGACGTGGTAGTGGTGTAATAATACAGCTTTATCATCAACGTTGTTGTATTCAAATCGATTCCAAATAAATCTGTGGTGGCACCAGTGTTTTGAAAATTTGTTTATGGTTTGAACAATATATTGTTTATGACATAAGCAGCATGTAGCTAGGTATATGCCGTAGTTTGAACAATCCAAGGTTTGTTTTTGCCTGGTATTTTTACAGTGATTGCTTGTTTATATTAGGAAATAGGATTACTCAATCCTTTACTCGTTTTTCTTCTGGATTATATAGATATATTTTCTTTGGGTCTTTCCTTTGTAGTGTTTTTTTATATTTTATTCTACATCAATTAATTTTTCAGTGTTTCACAATTACCGTAAGTTTTCTGGTCCTCCTTTTAAGTTTTTTTCATACTTAGTCTTTCCTATTTTTTTGCCTTAAAATTAAAAAAAAATTTAGGGTCTACACTGTTTTCATACATGTGTTTTTACCACTAGAAAGTTATTTTTACTTGCTAGAAAAAAAATATATCTAATACTTTTTGTGCGATTTTTTATTTTTGGCAGAAACTAAGGATGCATTAGCGAAATTGCTTTTTCTTATAACACATGAATGTCTAAGCTGACTTTATTCCTGTTTATGGATAGCAGACTCTTTTAAACACCTACTGTTATGGAGTAAAGCCACTTAGATAGACTATCCTGCTGAAGTTTGATTACGTTTTCCAGTTTTAATTGTTGGATTTTTAACAGAAAACGATTTTTTGCTTAAATAATATCCAACTCTTAACTTAGCAACTTGCAAAAATTTTACTCCTTTGGTGGCAAAGATGATGTCACAATTAATGTTCAATTGTAAATTTTGTTTTTCTCAAGAAATTATGACTGCAGAAATGCAGTGAAAAGCTTTTTCAAGAGATATCAACAAGCTGCTTCTGATAAAAAAAATTTTACGACAATTTGAGCTTTGTGGGCATGCAAAAAGTAATTTTTTTTGAGGATTTTAGAGTTTTAAGCATTCTTTTCTCTACTTTTTTCAACCCTTCAAAAAACCTCTGTGATGTCATAATGCTATCAGCTACAATTTAAGTGAAAAGAGTAGCACGCAACAGCCGTATTTATTATTCACTTTCATTTTTGTAACAAATTTATTTAACCAGGTTTTTTGACGTGTAATTCTTTAGGTCCTTTTATCAAATTATTTTGAAAATAGCACGAGTATTAGCATCTACTCTTTCAAACATAAAGCAGTCAGCTGTAATCACACTGTCACTGAATAAAAACAATAGCTTTGTTTATTTTCTACACAGTTGATTCATGATTGGCTAACAATACCAACTTTAAATTTCAATTGTTTGGTTGCAAGTTTATGGAGTTTTTAAACTTGGGTCTAATCCCCAAGTAGCATTGATATGCCCTTGGCTTTTCAGCAGTTCAATTCTTTAATAAAGAGTTTTTGGCAAGGTAAGCTCTGTGAAGCATTTTATGCTTTACTTTTTTAGACATACACAGGTATAATGACACCTTTATGAAAATAAGATTCAAGTAGGTTACTCACCTGCCAGTCCAAAATGTCTTTGCACCTTTCGAAGCGTAGTAAAAGTGATACTGAACAGTGTAACCTGGAAAGCTCTTCTGGTCGCATTGGGCTGAAGCGACTGTCTTTCATTGCACTACAAAATGAAACCAATTCTTTAACTTGTTACTGCCACTATAGAATGGTTGCTTCATTTACTGTGGTGAATTTAGGGGTCTGAAGCATTTCATTAGGGGCCCCTAAGTGCCCATGGATTACCAGCCAGCTACTCCAATTGAACTGTAGAGCTTGAGGCAAAAACCCCAAGGTTTCAGCAAATGTAATAGATTAAAATACTTTCTATAGGTGCATTTAAACCAATTGATTTTTGGCAACCATTTTTACTGTTTACCACAGAGCACATAATCAATAAGTTTGGGCATTCCTTTAAAAAATTGATATTTTTATTGGCTAATGTTGGGTAATTTCTGGATATTCTCACTTTTGAAGTCAAGGAAATCCCAATGTACAACTGCATTTTCAACAGTTTTAATTTCATTTCGTGATGAATGTGCTGTTCTTAAAATTATGTCTCATGTTTATGCCCTTCACTTGCAAGCTTAGAAGTTTCAGGATGATACAAAAGGTTGTTACCATCTTAGGATACCTTCTTTTTCAAAGACTCATGAAATTTTATGACAACTTAAAAAATTATAAATACAAGCCCTTCAAAAAAAGGAGGCCTGAGGCAAGTGCCTCACTTATCTCACCCTACATCTATCACTGATACCTCATGGTTCTAACCAGTGGGATGCTGTGTCCACAAGGCCCTCACCTGCCTTTAAGCCCTAGTAAGTTACTTTTGTGCTCCTACGTATTTAAATGATGCTAAAAAAAACTTATCACTCCAAGCGTTTAATCAATTAAATTAGCTGTAGTGCTAAACAAAAACAAATACAACTCAAAACAAATTACCCAACTTGAAGCTGACAGCTATGTCATAATAGAAGTCCCGTGATTCCAAACTAATTAAAATGCTGTCATTTTGGAAGTCATAGCACACAAAAATTTGAAAATTCTAAATTATGTAATTTTTGGTGCAATTTGTCAAAACAATGTTTCCATAATTTTTCACGACCAAAATACATTTGAAAAAAAGTTTTAGAAAGTTCACATAAAATTATTTATAAAACCCAAATTACAAAACAAAAAAGTTGGGTGTGCTGCATTACCGCATCACTTGCTGACAAACCACCCCTGGGTGACATCCTTCAACAAGTAAAAAAATACATGTCCAACTCTTATTTGTGTGAAATTTGACATGATCACAAATCTTTAGTTTACAAGTTTCTCAATTTAACTCTTCCTGCCTAATCACTGCAACAAGGCTGCTTTGACTGCATTACATGACTAAAAGAAAACGCCAAAGGCAAAGACAACATTGCTGATGACGTATCACTCCCCACAATAGCACCAAGAGTTTCAAATGCCAGCAAAAAGCTTGGAGTATAAAAATCGATTATCAAAATAAATTAGATTTGTTTTTTTTTTAAATTATGGTTTGGGCTGCACCAAATTTTGAAAATGAAGCTTAGGCTTCTTCTCCTTGACATATGGCAGGATATCTATGATCCAGGTCAGACACAAGAAGAGGATGGGGACCAAGGGTTTATCCTTTTACCACCCCAGCCTGCTGGGTTGCCTAGATCAGATGCTGGCAGTGACGGAGTTAGGCCAGCACCTTGTTTCGTCATCCAAAACTGTCAGACCCATTATTCCTCGAGGTGCCTGACGTATGAGACATGTTAAAATAATGTGGTCTGCAGTTTGTTCACTAGCATTTTGCTGAAGAAGCGAGACCCCATTTGTGCATGGACAAACCAAAACGCCCAACGCCACTAAGCAGGCGGTTGAGTTTGACCCAAGCTCTTCTGGTCAAACTCATTCCAATAGGCCTTGTGCTGACCCTAGGAATGTAGACACTGAGTGCCGACATACTCTTGGAGTACTCTGTGTCCCATGTCAAGTTCATTCATAGGGCAGTGTGAATGCCCAACTCAGATAAGTTGTGCAATAGCTTCCGTGCGGCAGGAACAAACAGGTGACTAGATTTTAGTCTCTCCTTGCTAGCAGCCTGCAGCTCAGTCAGCTGGCCATGCAAAATGTGGCCAGAGTCCAAAGAACTGCAATTAACCAAGGAGAGTGTCACTCCTTGGCAGCAAAGCTCAGCTGGCTGAAGAATGCCTGAGAGAATTGGAAGGTTGTCCGTTGGAGCAGGATCTAGGCATCCAGTAGCAATGTGCAAAGCATCATTAAGAACACTGACAATGAAGCAAGTATGCGTGCTGCTACACCAAGCTGGTGCACAAAACTCAGCAGTCGAGTAGATAAGGGACAAGGCAGCTGCGTGCATTGTCTTGGCACCAGTGCCCCATTCTGAACTCAAGCAGCATTCTGAACTAAGTCACCTCAGCAGCAAAACGCTTGTGGATAGTCTTTTGGCAATGCCTCAAGGTGACGATGTTACGTGAGTACTCTGTCCGAGGCCACGATGCCAGACAGTGTCATAAGCAGCTGTCAGATCACAAACACAGCACCGGCCTTCTTTTTTGCCTCAAAAGAATCCTCAATGTTTTGCGCAAGCAAAATGACCTGATCTACAGTAGACTATCAGTGTTGAAATCCAGTTTGTTCCTTTGGGAATAAGGGGTTGACTATTGGTTTGATGCGATTGTAGATCAATTGTTCAAGGATCTTGTAAGGGATGCAAAGCAGAGAGATGGGACAATAACTCTGTGGGTCCTCTACAGATTTTGAGGGCTTAGGGATCGCGACTACCAGCACCTTTCTCCAGACTTTTGGAGCTTTGAGTTGACACTAAAGCTAAAAAAAAGAAAGCCAAGTAGCCAGGACTTCAAGCTGGGACCAGCATGGATTAAAAGCTGTAGCCAAAGAGAGTCAGGACCCAGAGCTTTACCTGGTTTTAAGTGGTGGAGGGCAGCAGCAAATTCTCTTAGAGAAAAATCTACAGAGATTTACTGCATCTGGAGCAGTAGTCCTCCAAAGTCAGACAATTCCTGCATTACGAATTGAGAAATCTCTAAATTTGATCCCTCGTATTTTCTGTTTTATACCAACTGGCCAGCAAGAGCATTTGCTAAAACAAAACATTGATGAGGGGATTGTCATGATCTACCAGTAAGATTGTTTAACGTACCCCATGCTACCATGCTAGAGTGTGAAAAGTCGATGTTCTGGACAGCCTCAGACCATCGATTCCTCCGTTTCCTGTCAAGCAAAGCTGTAGCAGCTGTGCTAGATTCATGCCCTTCAGGTTATTGCAAGAATGTTTGGCAGAGGTTTTCACACTTGGCATCCCAACATGGTATACGATTATTTTGTCAGCCATGTGGGATACACTTTTTCACTGCAGTGCTAATGGCATTACAGAAACACTTGATATGCACGATCCATATCAGGTGAATCAGGTGGCAGTAAAGTTTGTTTGTAAGAGTAATATAGTGGCTCTTCTTGGCCTTGAGGAAGTTTCATCGCTTTACTGCAGTGATTCTCAACCACTGTGCCATAACCCTTTTGTGTGCTGTGAAATTATAAAAGTGTGCTGCCAAATTTTAGATATATTTTGCGTCAAAAGTATTCTTATTATTAACTTGTAATTCATCCTTTAATAAACGTACTGTTATTTTTGTAGTACATATTATTTTATTTCACATATTTAAAATTATTATCATAAACTATTTTACGCAGTGTGTTATAGGTAAGCAAACAATTTTTACTTATCTTTTTCTATGTGTGCTGCCAAATTTTAAAATCGTTAAAGGTGTGCAGCAACAAAAAAAGGTTGAGAATTACTGCTTTACAGGCTTGCTTATTACAGGATGAGCAAACCTGGGTGGATTATATGCAAGGGTCGATGTTGAGACCTTGGACACTTTTCTAAGACATGTCTGTCCAGTAAATGACAGTTTAAATCGATACTGTCGAATGCAAGATCCAGGTTGTACTTATATTCCAGCAGTGAGAGTAGAAGCTTGCGGCATCTTTTGGGTTATGACGTAGGGCAAGACTGTTGGTACCTGAACAGCAAACCAGGCATTTTCCATTTGCACTGTTGGCATAATAACCCCAATCAACATGCTGGCAATTAAAGTCACCAGCATAGAGACAGAGTTGTGGGATACTTGCAAACAAATTGGTGGAGATTTGTAAATGCTGGCTATCTTATATCCATCAACGTCAAAGCACAGCCACTCAATCTCCAATGTAGGTGGAGATTGGTCAAAAAGGGTCCACTTCAGTTGTTCATGGACAAACATAGCAAGGGCATGCTTCCTGCTTACAGAGAACCCAGCTAGTTGGTAGTCCAGTAGAACTAACCTCTGTACAGACGTGCAGTGGGTCTCCTGAAATAGGATGACGAGTGCCTCACGCTGTGCAGCAAGATGGTAAAGAACGCTCATCTTGTTGCAGTAAGGTCTTTGATGTTCAGCTGAAGGATGGCAGGCCTTTGGAATTTGTTGGCAATGCGTTTTGATGCATTGCCCCACCCTGAAAGGGGTGTTTGCCACTTACAAGGCCTCTTGCCAGAACATCGGTAACAGTAAATACCCTACTGTTTGGGCCGGTTTGATTTCGTTTCAGTCTGTCATAAGAGTTTGGAGGACAGGCGTACTCATGGACTGGGCCACTAGAAAGCATCTGCTGTCCAGTCCAAGCTTAGGCTGAGAATAGGCTACAACCCAGGCTTAGGTTGATATTCTTAGCCTATGCAGATCTCTAGAATATACAAAAATGATTTCAGATACAGGTGGCGAATTTAGTTTATTGATTCTAGTTAGAATGTCACAGAATTTAAATATCTGTGGCTGGTATTGATCACAATGCTGCAAGCAACTCAAATACAAATGGGCCCATTTCAAGTACTAGTTTACCTTGTAATTGCATATTCTCTCAGTCCACTGTGTAATGGAATTGCATTAAACGTACCAATGCACCCACGTAGACGAAAGTCATTCCCAATTTTCCAAGTTACAAATAATGGACTGAAAAAAAAACATGAATTACATTAAATGAATGATTGATGCAACTCGGCTCATAAATTTTGTAAAGGAAACACTAAAACACAAGATGAAAGACTGTGCAAAACACTCGAGTAGTTAGCTTGTATTTGTTTACACAAGTAGTTTTGCTTTGAAACTTTTTATAACATTGTAAGGCAGCTGGATTTCCATTTAAACTCCGCTGAAACAGTTTGCATGCATTTTTCAATTTATTATGCCTTTCCTGATCTGGGGCTACTTATTTGATACCATTTCTTTCACACTGCAGATTTGTTATTATACTGTCAAAACAGTTGTTAGTAACTAAACAAACTGAATATTCATCAAATTGTTGTTTCGAAGAAAGCATTTAAAAATGATTTCACAAATTGATTAAGAATGCACGATTGTATTACGAAGATTAGGGATGTTCAAAAAACACCCACTTCTCAAATATGACCAACTTTGTTAACCTGAACCAGGTTCAACATGTTTGACTAAAAAAATGACGAAGAAAAATTTGAATCAAAACAGATTGACCACTTGTACATTGCCTTCAATGATGACCACCCCAAACGTGTTACATTTAGGGGTTCCAAAATGAGATTTGTAGTTTTTCATATATTTACTTATACTGGTTGTGACAATGGAAAATATTTTACATAGCTTTGTCTTGTCTACATGCACTGAAAAATATATAAGATTATTTGGCCTGACATCATATTCATACAATTACTTTTGAGTGAAAATTGCAGTAACCTACTATATATGTTTATTTTCTAATGCAATGCACTCGGCATTATATCACTACTGGTGTTCATTACTGCACAACTTAAATCATAAAGCATGGCAACAATACACTTATATATTACTAGCCTGCTTCACCGGCATCGCCTGGCAGGGCTATAATGGCTATAATAAGATGGCACTAATTAGGACATTGCCCCTATGCCTTTAATCCTGATCGCAGTATGATTGCTTTTAAGAAAGAGAGGTCTAACAAACTCCATATCATTTCACAAATTGTGTCCGTTCCTTCAATTAATTTAAAACAAACACAAAAGTGGGAATTGGTGCTGCAATGGCTTTCGTTTTATTATAATACAAATCTACAAATCAGTTATTTGGTGGTATGCATTGTTTATGAGTTAGAAAAACCCCTTGGGAAAATAATAAACAATAAAGAAACAAAGCGATCTTAGCATAATGTCCCCAGTCCTGATCTTTCTGTTGCTTTTTATTGGGCACGCTTTTGGGGGAATTGCTAGTGTTAGATATAAGAACCACTACTTACTATATAAGAACCACTACTTACTGCCATGGCCCAATAGTGGGCCATGGCACTGTTTTTAGTGGGCCACAGAGCTGGGCTAGAAAGCAACATTTTTACTAAGTTAATTGATTGGACTTTGTAACGATCTCTTCAGATAAATCTTTTCATACCATAATTATCCTGGTTCCCGTTTAGCAAACAAAGTATTCTACATGGCAACACTCCAGTTTAATGTGTATTTGTTTCTGTGTATTGCATGTTGCAAGAGCACGTTTTTTTCACTTGAGAGTGAGCTCGTTCTCGCTTGAGCAGTTTCTTCGCTCTATAAATTTCAGGATGGTAATACATATGTACGGTAAGTGTAATTTGTGCAAAAGCTATGTAGATCTTTGTTTGTGTGGCTTCTTCAGTATAAAATTGAGTTCTTGTTTATTTCAGAAAAAGGTCATGCATAGTCTTCTGCCATGCGCTTTAACTAGTTTTTTTAACTTTGATTTTAGACATGATTTAACTTGGTGTAAATTTTTGACTTTTAAATTTTAAAAGAATCAGCATGCTAAAAAGAAAATTCAATCAAGATTTTATAAGTATGGGTTTACTTCATTCAGTGATCAAGGAGAGGAAAAGGGATGATGCGTCATTTGCTATCATGTTTTAAGCAATGAATCACTGTGACCATCCAAATTGCAAAATCATTTGGAAAAGAATCATCCTGGCCTTAAAGGCAAAAATATTGAATATTTCAAAAGACTGCAAAATGGTTTGAAACGTCAACGACTTGACAACACTGGATCTTTTGCACTTACTGATAAGAAACTGACAGAAGCATCTTTTGAAGTGAGTCTACTAATTGCAAAACAGAAAAAGGCTCATAACATTGGTGAGACTCTTGTCAAGCCAAGTGCTCTGGCTATGGTTCGAATTGTATTGAATGAAGAAAGTGAAAGAAAGATACAGGCAATTCCTTTGTTGGACAACACAGTTCAGAGAAGAATTGCTCTTATGGCCATTGATATAAAAGAGCAAGTGGTCACCAAAGTTAAAGATAAGGCATTGTTTGGTTTGTTCGCTCTGCAGCTTGATGAATCCACAGATGTTTCTTCAGCACCTCAGCTAATGGCCTTTGTTGGTTACGTAACAGAGAAAAATGTGAAAGAAGAGCTGCTCTTTTGCAGTGAATTAAAAACCACCACAAAGGCAAAAGATGTAATGACAAAGGTCAAGAACTTTTTTGATAAAGAGAACATAAGTTGGGCAAGTTTGTGTGGTGTGTGCACTGATGGCGCACCGACCATGTTGGGAGCCAAGAGTGGATTCCAAACGCTCGTAAAGAATAAAGCACCAAATCTTGTGACCACTCACTGCTTTATTCATCGGGAAGCGTTAGCTTCAAAAACCTTACCAGATGCTCTTAAATGCCTTTTTGATGTGGTCATTAAAAGCGTGATTTACATTAAAAGCAGTGCATTAAATAATCACTTGTTCCAGAAGTTGTGTGAAGACCTCAATTTTGAACATAAACAACTTCTCTACTATACCAAAGTACAGTGGCTGTCAAGAGGCAACCTTGTAGCCAGAGTGTTTGAGCTCCATGATGAAATTAAGATCTTTCTGGAAACAGCAAAACCTGAACTCGCAGTACATTTTGAAAATGTGAAGTTCCTTTCTCGATTGGCATATCTAGTGGATATTTTTGAAGCTTTAAACCAGCTGAATTTAAAGATGCAAGGAAAAGGAAAAGATATCATTCAGTTTGTAGATTTTACAAGGGCATTTGTTGAAAAGCTGGGCAATTGGAAACATAAAGTGAAAAATAGCAACTTTGACATGTTTTACATGTTTGTCCGATACGGATGATAAGATTAAGGATGAAGTGGCAGACCACCTTGGTACTCTACAAACTGAGTTCAAATCCTACTTTCCTGAACTTAGCCATGATGCTTTTACACTGGCTAGGAATTCATTTCATGTTGCTATTCAGCAAGTGGATGATGAGTTTCAAGATGAACTAATTGATCTTAGAAATGATTCAAGCTGTCATGACCTATTTGAAGATGTGTCTGTCACTGAATTCTGGATCCAAGTGTCCTCATCATATCCACAAATCAGCAGAAATTGTCTTATGAAACTACTGCCTTTCACCACTACGTGGTTGTGTGAGTCAGCATTCTCAGCCCTATTGAACATAAAATCCAAGCCACGCAACAGACTTGATGTTGAAGCTGACATACTCTGCACACTTCCATCAACTGCACCGAGAATACAAAGTCTTGTGGACAAAATACAACAGCAACCTTCTCATTAAAGTTAATTTATTGTGTTATCAAAAACTGATTTATTGATTCATTGTGTTATTGAACTTTGTGCTTTTTAACAAAAGTTAATGGGCCACCGTCATACTTTTATTATTTTAGTGGGCCATGAGCAAAAAAAGGTTGAAAAGCCCTGGCCTAAAGCCTATGGCTAGGTGCATGTTACTTGATTGTGGCATGCATGAAAAGGTCAAACTAACCCAAAATGAAGCACTTACAGTTATTGCATTAGCAGGGCCATCATCAGTAATGTGGAGATTACAAATATTGGTTCAACCAGCTAAGCCGACTTCACCCAATAAATAGCTGTGAAAGAAATTCTATAAAGTTTATGTTTTTTCCTATAGCAAAATCTCTTTCCAAAACCCACTATTGCTTTTTGAAATGCAATTGATTAAAAAACCATTATGGGGGTTGTGCATAGCAACATGTTTCCTGGTTTCTTGAGTTCCTGGCAACCTCCTATTTGCCTTGCTACCGCCATAAACTCTCTTTAAGTTAACACACTTTTATGTGTTAATTTCATTTAGTGCTTGAAAACACATAAAAGTTGTGGAAGGGCACCAAGGTTATTAATATGTATTTTCAGGAATAATTTTTTCAATATTAGGACCACTACTTATGACCTTTTTGTAGTTGTACCATCTAAAGCCTCTAGGTGCAAGCATGTTGCTTGGTCCTGGCATAAAAACAGCAAGGAAAATGAGAGCTGAAGCAAACTGTTACAATTAGAAATTTGTAGCAGCTTTAAAAATGTTATATTAAGGTTGTGCAACTTGAATCTCTATTTATCCCAACTTGTCTACCACATTTTGATTGTAAGATTGTGGCATAACTTTGGCCTAATAAAAAATTGTGCAAATTTGTACAAATGACATCATAGACATTCCCATCTTTGTTTTCATAAATTTTTTGGAACACCTAGAATCTTCTTTGCTTACTAAATATATGACCAAAACTCTTAAAGAGAAAAAGAAATAGATAGGGTGTTGAAGTGTATCTGCATTTTTTTATTTGGCAAAATTTGGTTGGTGCTGGAAGCTGTAAAGATCAATTGGAACTGATAATTGTTGTAGTTAGTAGAGTTTAAGTTTAATTGTGAACATATTTCATGCTGTTTCAAACAAGAAGTGGTGTGGATCTACAGTTTATAAATAAATCAGATAATTGATATTGAATTAGCAAGGTTTCAGTAAAGTTGCACTCAGACAATTTGAGTGACACATCACGTGTGCCTTAATTTTAAAATGCTACTGTTAAGATAGAACTAAAATTTCTTTGAGCAAAAATAACCAACAGTTTAACTACCTTTTATTACACTTTACCAGATTAAAATAGTAAACCAGATTAAAACACTTTATCAAGTTTGTCACAATAGGTGATCTGGCCATCAATGCTGCATGCCTTGTTGATTGTGGATTGGTGGGGCTACCAGTAGGTAATTTTATAGTCATGACTGGATTGAAGTGGATAGATGCTTTTCCCTAAGCTAGCAGTTCCCAAATTTTTCTCTTTTGGTGTGTTATTTTATATTTATAGCAGTATGCAATTACTGTAAATCATCTGCTAGAAATTTGACTGAAAAATTTTGTGCAAGTTTGTGGTGCCAAAAATCGGTTTTGACTTACATGTGCACAAATACTGTAATAATTTAGTACAAAGTCTTTTGCTTGTCAATTTGTTAAAATCTGCTATTCAATGCTCATTGAATAATTGCTGGGATCCTTAACACCTCTTTTTATGCATCATACATAAATTTTACAGAGCAAACAAAATCTTTGGCTTTACTAAAAATCAAATGTATTCCACACATGAGGTGAGCTACCAAATCATTCACATCACGTACTCAGCAATCGAAATCAAACAAGACTCCTGCCCTATATTACCATATTTTTTGGACCATAGGGTGCACTGGACTATGAGGCAGAGTATCAATAAACAACTTGTAACATGTTTATTTTCATACATAAGGTGCTCCAAACTATAAGGCACATTTAATGAAACAAAAACTCAACCCATTTTATTGGTACCAAGAGAAGTGTACAGCTAGTTCCTAGGTACATGTTGCAACACATCTGTGACGCATGTAAAGTGAAGAAAAAAATATACTCATGAAAGGAACGAGAATAGGGGAAGAGAAAAAACATACTCGTAAAGGGAATGAGAGTAAGTAATTTGATTGCAAGAAAGAAAGGAGTTTGCTTTCAAGAAAGAACCAGTTGAGGTGGATACAATTACATTGATAGTGCTTATTGCAACATAAAATTTGTTTAGAGCTTAGTGACAAAGTGCAACCTGATCCACACATTAGATGCACCAGATTATAAGGTGTATGTTCCATTTTTGAGAAAATTAAAGGATTATAATTGCGCCTTATGGTTTGAAAAATACAGTAAGTTGTATGACTCTGTTAGGTGCACTTGCCAAAAATATGTCATGATGATACTAATCAGAATAGAATGTTTCTTGTAACCATGCTGCAAACTCATTTCTTGTGCTTGTTAGCTAAAAATTATCTCAGAACACGATAAACATCAGCATGTAACTTTAAAGCTTGTTGAATGCTGTTTCAGCAATAGCTGGCTCAGATTTTTTTATGTTCTGTGAGAAATTTAAATCTAAGCAAATGCGTTTTTGACATTGCTTTATTGTGGTGTCTGTCATGGTTAGCAACGATGACTTCAAAAAGTCAACTCTTTCACTAATGTATTTGTGGGATTTTCAAGTAACTGTCATTGCAATCAGAAACACGGGCATGAGCGTGTACAATGCAAATTAAATGTTTTGCATATTAATCGCCACTAACAACAGAGCAAATATATAGCATGTAAGGCATAGTTGAAGTCTTGCAATACCAGTACCTCATGATTTAATTATGCATCTGGTCAGTGTAAATGACTCTTGTTCATTTTTGTAACAATCTTCTTCAATAGTAATGTAACAAGAGCATTGCATCACAGAGTAGAATTTCATAACATACTTAAAGCAAACTTTGTGAAGCATATTTAATTACAAGCCAAAGACATCATGCCAATAGACATTGCACGTTTTGCAGTGCATATAACATGACACTAATATGCTAAGTTTTATATCATCACAAGCTTGGCTGGACACAAAGAAAAAATAAGCTTCACATTTGGGAAATCTTCAAAAATTAAAAGTGGGTGATAAAGAGTAAGTGACAATCCAACAAAATATTAACAAGCAACGTACTATGAGTTGTTTGTGAAGGAAGGCATTTTTGGAGGATCCATACAGTTTAAGTGACTGCTAAGAACATCAAAACAGAAAAAGCACATTTCATGAGAAACCACTGAGAACCTTTCAACACTATTACTACAAGATGTTGTTGATCCACTTTGACAATTAATTTCATTATTTTTTGCAAGTCTAGCACTCATTTTATTCCTTCTACCACCAAAACAACCGGAAGCCATGTTTTAACTTCTAAAAAAACAAATTTGTTATGCACTGTATAAATTAGACCATACTGTAATACCACTATTATGTTCAAACTGTCTTTTATATGTCCTTCTTGCACTTCAGTTAATTTATTTAAGGTGCGCACAAAACCAGGACCACCGTCGTTCAGTCAGAATAGCTGTCTTGTTTCAAAAATGCAGGGATAAAGATAAACAAAGTTGATCACATCACACTAGCTACAGATTGGACTTAGACTAAACACAGTTTAAAACTGTAGCCTAGAACTTAGCAGAGCACTAGGGAATAATTATTAACTCCAACACGAACATGGAGAGAGGGATCCATCTTTTAAGATCTAGTTTTGTCTCAGTTAACCTCCTCACGCCTTGCGCGATAAATTCGTCACACAAAGATAGTAACACTGACTTAATGTTTCTCAATAGACACGCTGAACGAGTATCTCAAATTTGTCTATTCTTTGTGCATCAATTCCAGCTCAATTTTGCCACCTAGCAGCTAAAATGAAGCAGTGACCATTTTGAAAAACTTATTTTGTTTTGGTTTGCACTGGTGAGACAGCATACGGCGTAGGCATGAGATTTTTGTAGCTAGTAACCATAAAGCATTTAAAAAAAAATCACAGGTTACCGGCTTTTACTATCCTGTAGGGGAGAGTCGGGACCTGTGAGCCACTTTTTACTTTTTTCAAAATATTTTGGCATACACAAATGAGTGGAAGCTGAAAACTCAACACAAAGTAGTTTATAAAGTAACCTAAAATTATATGGGTTTGTTTTTTAATTTTGTAAAAGGACGGATGATATGGAACAAAAAAATTTCAAAAAAAATGGCTCACAGGACCCCGAGGTGAGGAACTTTTGAGCCGCTAAAATTAATCAAAATATGAATCGCATTATTGGTAGCAATAGTACTCAAATTTTTTTCTTTTATTCACTGTGCATGAACAAACAACAAACGAACGCTCTCAAAAACTTGTTACGGTTTTATCATGACAAGGTGAGGGGGGCACTATGACCCCTCAAAAATTACGACGTTATGTTTTTAAACAGATTGCCTCAACATGTGTGGGTTTTGTATTTTACAATTTTTTTATGCTTCAAAATTATCACTACTAAACTCCTCATCAAAAGTCGATGGCCACAGCACAAATTTGTCATGCATGGAATTTACGCATGACAAATATACACATCACATTTCATAGGAGGAAAAATCGGTGGCAAATTTTTTTATTGCTGTTGCTCTTCTGGTGGAACCTGATGTGGAAGGCTGTGAAAGAACCAATACTACAGATCCAACAGAAACCGAGTGTATATCTTCTACATCTGGTTCAACAAAACCATTTGGAACCTTAGTATGTTTTCCTAAAAACTTGACTTCTATGTCTTCTTCTTCATCTTTCTCTTTTATAACTTCTCCAACAAAATGCACTTTTCTTTTTCCTTTATAAACAACCAGCACAAAATTCCCTTGCTTGGGTTCACAAAGCATGCTCTGATCATCTGCAGATAAATCACTGAAATCTGAAGATGATTCAACATCCGATGATGAAGTACAATATGATTCAGCTTCTGACTCTGAAGAACTGGTGCTAATTAGCATCTTCTTTGTACTTTTCGCTTTTCTACTAACTGTTCTATTTATGCTTTTTTCTTTAGAAATTACAGGTGAATCCGTGATAATTGCTGACTTCATTCTCTTCCTCTTTATATTTTTTGCTCGTGGCACAACTTTAGGGTATGGACGTACAGTCTCTGGAGTGACATCTGTGCCACTTGTTCCAGCTACAACATTCATATCATGAGTTATTGGTGCAGGTAAGTATGCATCAGTGGGCTCGTCAACTTCTTGCTGTGGAACAGCTTGATCTGAGACCAAACTTGGCAGAAACATATCATCTGAAAAAATGTGGTCATCAAATGGATAAATCCCTGTTTTTTTGAATTCAGCTGCTATGTTTGAAGATGTGAAGGCACGGTAAAAAGCTGAAGCACTTAATGAGGCAAGATTGTAGATTGTTAATGGACAGCAAGGATTGGAAAGCATCCATGATTGACAAGCGGAGTTGTAGCAACTCTTGAAGGGGCCATAAACAGAAACATCTAATGGCTGCAGACGGTGGCTGCAGTGGGGAGGAAACGTTACGATAGTCACACTATGGTCACGAGCTGCATTAACTAGGGCAACCGACAAGTGACTTTTATGATTGTCCATCACCAGCAAAGCAGGGTTTGATTTAGAAGCATTTATAGACTTCAAAAAATGATTGAAAACTTCAACAAATAGCTCTTTGGTCATCCAACCAGACTTGCAAGCGAGCCCTAAGCTTCCATTTGGTGCATCATGCAACATGTGTTGTTTAAAATGCACACGAGAAAAAATATATGCAGGTGGCAATGCTTGCCCAACTGCATTGGCACAGCAGCACATTGTGACCAACACACCTCTTTCGTGTGAGGTTACTTGACCAATTTGCTTAGCTCCTTTCTCTGCAACAATTCTTGGGGATTTTTGCACTGTGGTGATGCCGGTTTCATCAAGATTCCAAATGCTATGGGGTTAGTAAGCATGTCTTTCTAGAGCTACTTGAAGGTTATTGAAAAAAATTTCAACTTTTGGCTTGTTAAAAGCAAGTGATCGAGCTAAGCTAGTAGCTTCTGGTAATCTTAGTGCTAATACTTGCTGCCGTTTTACAAAGCCATAAAACCAGTCTTTTCCGGCTTTTTGGTTCTTTTCCCAATTAGAAGGAAATTTTTTGCCAGTGGTTTTGGCGTACTCAAATGCTAATTGTCTGCATGCATCTCTGGTGAGTCCATGGAACATCCTTGAGCACTTTAGAATGTATTCTGTTAGCTGTTCTTCTTCGTCTTGCGTAAAGACCTAAAAATAAAAATTGCTTTGCAAATATTGAGTCTACAAATTTTGAAGCAGCAACGAAGCCTTTATTTAGAAAAATATAGTAGACCTAAACTTACCTGTATTGTAAGAAACGATTTTTTAAAAGTCATCGTCGTGTGAAAGTCATCTTCATCTTTAAAGTCTCTTAAATATCTTGTTAGAGTCGTCCTATCTACACCACTTAATTTGGCTGATGATCGAACTGACTTATGTTTTTGCAGCACATCTTCAACTGCTTTTTTCATCATGTCAGCACTGAAATTTTATCGATTTGTTTTGTGAGCTTTGTTTCGGGGCATTTTTGAAAATAACCTTTGTATCGTTAACTTACAATCCAACTAAAGAATAAAAAACAGCAACATTATTACCAAACAAGTGAAATGTCAGGTCAATAGTAGGCTACTGCCAGGAACAAAAAATTAACAAAACTAACTAAATTTAGTAAGTGTAACCATTTATTAATGAGTTTTTATTTGCACTCTCCTAACCTGTATTTTAGTTAGAAAACCAAAAATAAAAGCTTGTTGAAAATAATTAAATATATAAAAAGATAAAGAATTTGAAAAGTTATGAAAGCTAATGGTTACATCAGTGGGGACCCATAAGCCATGGCTCATGGAACCCAGTGTACTGTGGTTCATGGGACCCCACAAGCAGAATCGGCAAAACAAGTTCACCTACAAAATTTACTGAACTAACTGCAAAACTGTCTAGCGCGTGTAGCCATCACACTTTTCAAGTTAACACTACCAAATCTTTGTTGCGAAGTCACTGAAGCATAAACTGTGCAAATATATTAATTGGTGGCGTAATATATTTTTATTTAAAAAGTTTTAGGGAGGGCGCATCGGTCCCGCTATGATTAAAGGTCCCGACTCTCCCCTATTTACATTTTGTTATTTTAACTCTTTTGCTCCCGCGTGAAAAGCGAAAAAAAAATGTCCGTAAGGTGGCAGCGCGAAAAACTGTCATAATCAATCATAATTATATACCTCAAGTTTGTTTGTAAATCATTACTCAGCTGTATACTTCTGCATTAAGTGTGATATATCGTTGAAAACTACATTTCTTGAGGATTTCAAATAGAAAAAAAAAACATTTTTTTTGAATATGCAAATTTTATGCAAATTAACCCCCCAACTGGGGGGTAGTTGTCTTTAAAATTAAAGAGGTACCCTCACCAGTCCCGTAGCACTCTAACTTCGGGCCCCCCCAAAGTAAGCGCAAGAGCCCCTGCGCACAGGTCATATCACTTTAGAGGTGTAAAATTGAAAAGCTGCATTAAGAAAATACACCACAATTTGTACATAAGTAAACAGGCTAATGTCAGAATAAAGCATGCCGATACCGAAGGTGCAAGTCATAAAATATTCGGCACCGATGCCAGAGTTCAGTAGGACATTTATGCAGACACTGCGAAACGAAAGCAATGACACTGAAAAACATGAAAAAGTTTTAAAAACACAGTATCATTTAAATAGTCTGGAGCGAACCTTTTTGTTCGCAAATGCTGTTATGACATTGTCATAATCAAGAGATCGGGCGCAGTCATTTTCGATTGACAACATGGCTAATGAAGATAGTCTACTGTCTGTCATAGACGTTCTATTAAAAGTTTTGATCAGTTTCAATTTGCTGAAGCTTCTTTCAGCGCTGGCAACAGTCACGGGGCAAGTTAGTAAGATTTGAAGTGCGATGTACACATTCGGATACAATTCAAATAAATGAGTCTTTAGAAGATAGTTCAGAAAGTCTTGAGCCGTATTGAGATTGCGTTTTTTTGTAAAATTAAAACAAACCGCTGTAGCTCAGCGCTCATTTCATCAGAATCAATGTCACCGAACATTTTTTGGAACTCTTTACAGCAAGTAAGAAGAGCATTTTCTTGTTGCACAAGCAAAAGTTTGTCTCGTGTGTACAAAAACGAAAAGGCGGAAGAAACCTCACGTAACAAATTAAAGCGCTCCTTTATTGACATAATAGCCTGGTCTACTAATGGATAGAAAAAGTTGCTTTTAAATTTCAGTTCAGGAGTAGCTCGTTGTTCCTCTTCACCTTGGTAATCAAACAATCTTCTTTTCTTTCCACTTCTTGACGGAGGAAAAGAAGGATCAATATCCAATTCCTGTGCTATTTCAACAGCAGATGTTGCGGCACTGTCATAGCCCGTTGTGCGATAGTTTTGCAAAAACTTTTCAGTTGCCTGGATTTCCGTTTCCATTGTATGAAGGGAGACTCCATACGATTGAAGAATCTTGCTTGCTTTATTGACTTGGAATAGGATATCATACCAAATAAACACCGACAAAAGAAAACTCCATTTTGATAAATGAGCTATCAACGATTTTGTTTCTGAGGCAGCTCTTCCATCTTTTCTTTCTATGGAAATGGCTTCCAAGTCTTTCAGTGTCAGCAACACCTCTTTTAAATTGTATCGAAGAGGTTTGATGCATTTAATTCTGCTTTCCCAACGAGTATCAGATTGTGACTTTATGGACAGCTCCACATGTTTCTTCAAAATTTCTCAACGCTGAGCAGAGGAAGAAAACAGCACATACAACCTTGTAAGTACTCCAAAAAATGTCAATGCTTCCGTCGATGAATTAGCACTGTCTACAACAACTAAGTTAAGGGTATGGTTTGCACAGGGCACGTAAACAGCTTTGGGATTGATGTCTAGCATTCTTGCTTGGACCCCAGAATGTTTTCCTTTCATGTTAGCACCATTATCATATGACTGACCTCGACAATCAGACAATTCGAGTTGCAGTTCGGTCGCTTTTTCTAAGAAAGCGTCCAACAAGCCTTTCCCAGTACTGTCACTTATTCTCAAGTAGCCAAAAAATGTTTCTTTAACAACAGCAGCTTCTTCATTACATAGTACATAACGGAGAATGACAGACATTTGTTCATGATGTGACATATCTGGAGTGCAGTCCAAAATTATAGAAAAATATTTTGCCAATTTCAATTGCTGTAAATTTTCTTTTTCAACTTCTGTCGCTAGCAATTCAATTAGTTCATTTTGTATGGTAGGACTCAAATAGTGATCTTTAGTGTTTTTATTCTTGATTCTGTCTTGAAGCTCTTTTAGGATCGGATCTCTTCTTGCCAAAAGCTCAAATATACCCAGAAAATTTCCATTGTGAGGAGATCCTAAGACTTCTTCAGATCCTCTAAAAGCAAGATTCCTTTCCGATAGAAACAAGGCAATGTCGATAAGTCTCTCTAAAACATTTCTCCAAAAACGTCTTTCATTGAAAAAAATATTCATTTCGCGTTTGTCGATAGTGGATGAATTTCTTATCCCTTCAGCTAGCAACATCCATTGACTGCAGCATTCTTGGTGGGAAATGCCGTTTTCATGGTCTTTCAGTTTTTTCGAAAAACCCTCCCATGTATTTATACCACTACAAAAGGGGCTTAGTGTTTTTCCAAATAGCTTACAACAAAAGCAAAAAACTTGATCTGATTCCCCAGAATAAACTAGCCACGACCGTGAAACACTTTCACTATTAGGTAACACACGTTTATAATGTTGGAGGAAAAACGTCGCCTTGGAGTTGTGTTATTATATGGAAAATTCATTATTAGTTGATGTGGTCCACGCTTTACTATATCACATCGTTGAGCATCAGAAATACTTTCAGGTCATTTACATGGGTCATCAGGGATAGGGGTAAATTGAGATTCAGTTATTTTTGATATTGAAGGTTGCGTATTGGCAGGTAAATCACAACTTACATTTTCTGGAAATTCACAATCACTTTGATGCTGATCGTGATAGTCTTCTTTTTCTTGTACACTATAGTTTTCTTCATCCCTCTCGGTACTAGTGCCAGGTCTACTCTGCTCAGTAATCTTGAAAAAATCTGTCATCTTGGGCAATTTCGCTACAGCATCTCGAGCAGTGGCTGCTTCTTTTCTCTTTTGAGCACCACTTTTTGAACGTTTCATTCTATACAATGTCAATAAAATACTTTATCTGCACTCTGCAGTGTATATATATTGTCCCGGTATTTATAGCCAAACAGAATTCCAGACCATTCTATGATTGTTGCGTAACAACGGCATTGTTACGTCAATCGAATATTCAAGATTCTACCAGAAAATCAATCGAAATATTCTAGATTCTGCGAGATAAAATGACGTTGCATTCACTTATGATGTCACAAGCCAATTTCTTCCTACAGTTTAAATCGGTTGTAAACAAGTCTGCTGAACTGAAAATAGTCACGTAGCCCAAAAGCAATTTCAGACTAACTTTGGCCCCCAAAGTTGGCCTGGGCCCTCCCCCCAATTGGGAGGTTTGGGGGGCGGCTGCTACGCCTCTGACCCTCACTTCAAAGATCACTACAGATTTAATTTTTTACCAATTTTTTTAGAAATGTCGCAAAATGATGCTAAGGAAATAAGCTTTCAAGGTACATCAATCAAAACTTACCTAAAAGCCTAGGTTTTCTACAATTTGCAATTTTCTGAGGCACATGACCTTTTTTTGACCGGTACCGACCGGTACCAAACTTTGGTAGTTAAATTCAGTACCTAAAATATGATCAGTTATTATCTGCTACAGGTTAGCCTAAACCATGTAACATTATGTATTTTTGAACAGGGAATTTCTTCAAGATTCAGAAAACATCAAGTTTAAATAGAATATGCTGTCACTGACAATGAAACAGCCGCTTGTTTACACCCTTTTCATTTCTTGAGAAACAAGGGGGATACAGCAAACTTTGATTTACGAAAGCCAAACTTCTGCTAGCTTTTAAACTTGTATTTCGCTTCTTGTCTCCTTGGAAACTTGATACAAAATGACGAATTTAGTAGTGAAACATTTGCAATTTATTTTATCTTTTTATAGGATGTAGTTTTTGTAAAAATTATAATTTAGTGAAGGTAAGTCAAAAAATTTTGGGGGGTTTTGAACTGACATGATGTACAGTACCCATTTTTGATCAGTAAATATCATATACCACTTAGTCTAAACTATTTAAAGTTATATATTGCTGGAAAGCAAATTTTCTAAGCTTTCAAATGAGACCGGTATTTAGCAACATATGATATTTTTTATGCACTGAATTTACTTTTATCTATTTACCATTCAAATTTGTTTGGGGGAGTTTTGAGACCCCTAAAACATTTGGAAATTCAAAAACATAAAATTTATTATTATCGCTTGAAATTTTGTCAAATGATGCCCCAAAAGAGTAGTTTTCAGACTGTGTCAATGATAAAGGGTTTGGTATTGTGGTAAAGATGTAATCTGAATTTGATATTAGTGTAGTTGGCACGTGCTGAGAATTTGGCCGATTTTGTCGTCTGCAACTGGGTTGTTGGTCTTTTTAACCGTTTTTGGGTATAAAAATTCAAGAATTAGAGCACAAATTTTACATCGTTCGATGCGTGAGGAAATAAACGTGATCTTTTGAAAATTTTATGAAAATCGGATGAAAAATAAAGTCACAAATCGAATTTTTAGTAAACTAATTTTGTAACTCAATTTAAAAAAAATTGAGGGAAACACTGAAAACACGAGATCATCAATCGATGATCGCGGGAGCGAAAGAGTTAAGTTAGTAAAAAGGTTGAATTACTTAAGGTTTTTTTAACTGAGACGCAAATTTGCCACTCTCATCATTAGAGTCCAGCTGATCTAGCCTTCAGCCAAGTTGGTTTTAGTGAAGACCTGATTGTTTTGTTTGTTTTATAGGATATTTCCTTCTGCTGCTGTTTAATTTTGGTTTGTTATTTTGCTGCTTTGGACAAAAATAAAAATTATTAATAAAATAATATTGTACACGTTTTATTGTAGAACTTGTTTCAATAATTAATCATTGATTACCGTACTATAGACTCAAGAGTGTTTTTGTAAAAGAAAATTGCTTCCAGAAAACGAGAGCAAAAAAGTGAGGTGAGAGACAGTAATGATAATCCGTGCCGTAAAGACGAGAAGAGGTGTTGGGGGTTAAAACCGTCTATGAATATTGTAAATATACATTTTTAACTTAATAAAAACTTCTCAAAAAAACTATTTTTAACTTAATAAAATAAATTACCAAGCAAATAAATCTAAAGCAAGTAATTCCGACATAACCATTTGCCTAAAAATTGTTTCAGAAAGCAAGAAATAGCTTAGTTTTAAGTGTAATTTTCCAAAATTTTTCTGCGGAAGGTTATACCTAAACCCTAAAATAATCTTGTCTATGGCATTCTTAACAAAAAAAACCAAAACCCTCCCCATGAAAACTTTCTGCGTATGCCACTAATGATGATCTAGACTTCATGCCGCACCAAAGAAACAAGCGTTTTTGTATTTCGACTGCTCTCATAAGGAGATAGTTCAGCCATTAGCACCCACAGATCAACTCAACGCACCGGATCCTGGTGGTGCAATAGCAGTTTTTTTATTTTTTATTTTAGTATTGGTTAGAGCACCCGCTTTGCAGTCGGTAGACCTGGGGTTCATTCCCCTAGTCGAGTCATACCAAAAGATTTTAAAAAATGGTATCCACAGCTTCCCTGCTTGGCGCTTGGCATTTAGGGGAGGTTGTGGAGACCAAGCCGGCAAGTTCGCTTGTTATGTCCATGGGCAAGGCACTTATGTGCTCTTGCCTTTATGTGAAAGGCCATTACCTTTATGTGGAAGACAGGTGACCCAGACGCCTCAAAAATGGCAACTCCCAAGCGAGTGCGGACGTCCCATCCAAAATATAGCGACACAATGCGCTTTCTCGTCAATAGACGATAAATCTGGCCAATTAAAAAAAAAGTATCGCTATGCAGTTTCTGTGGATCATAGAATAAACTGCTGGTCGACTATTCAAACGTTTTGACTAATTTTTGGCAAAGCAGTTATAGGCAATTTGAATTATCGGCTCAAAGCTCAAGTGATATTAATATAGATGATAATATGTATTTAGCGGTCGAGTGAATAATGCAAGATGCACATTGTAAGCGGCTGTCAGCCGGGGAGGGAAATGCCCTGAACGCTTGCGGGGTGCGGGTGCGGGTGCGGTTCGCCACGAATGCTATGCACACACACTAATTGGCGCTGGTTACCAAGGGCGACATAACTCTTAGTATTAACGAAAAATAAACGCGAATTTGACGTTTTTTCACGTCAATTAGCTTCCAACACTTTGGAACGATGCTTTCGAGTGATTGCAATCGATTTTGATTTTTTGTAGGTAATGATCATGGTTAAAGAAATTTATCTTGATTAGCTAGGCTTAGATTCTTGATGGTCTAAAATTGCTAGCTGGTCAACCAAAAGCTAAGAAACAGTTTTTACAGCTCTTTTAGCGTAGACTTACTAAGTTGAGATTAGGACCAAATGAAATTTTTCTTAATGGCTTTAAGGAAGTTGCTTGATCTCTGTTTCTCAAAATAATGGCTACGGTTTTTAAGCGCCATATCTGTTTATGGCCCAGTATATTTTGCACGTTTTTTTTTTCTCAACATCACTTCTATTGTTGATTATTAAGCAAACCTGTTAATGGCCTACCATCGTTTTATATGTTTGGTATGACTCTACAAGAAAATTACGCTCAGTTTTACCGATCGCGAAGCGGACGCTTCCATCACTACACCACCCACAATTTCGCTGTCGAATTGAGCAGCCATAGTGCAGTGCTATTTAATCGTTTAGGACTCAGAAATAAATGGCCTGGAATTTGAACTATTAACGTGCATATTTTGTGGTAGGCCGATTCTTGTGCAAGGGTCCTAAATTTAAAGGGCTGCGTTACTCTAATAAAGTATGCTTTAAAAGCAAGTAGGTAAAGGTAGACATGCATTAAACCTGAATGTCTAAGCTTGCAAAAACGCGGAGGTGCCTATCCCATGTTAAAGCACCTTTCTCGCTCTGGAATGAATTTTTTACTATACATTTTCAATCTTGTGTGGTTTTTGCATTCCTTTTCTTCCATTTGGAAGGCATCTTTCATTGTTCTCATCCATAAGATGGGACAGCCTCTCGATTTTTCTGCTTCCTTCCGGCCTATCTCTCTCACCTCCTGCGTTTTGAACGCATCATTCTATGGCGTCTACTCTTCATTCTGGAGTCTAACTTCATTTTCTCTCCCCGCCACGCCGGTTTCAGCCCTGGACGGTCTATCCTTAATCAAATTCCTTATCTTTTTCATTCCATTTTGGATGGGTTTAACAAACCCGAGCCGGGCTCTCGGACGATTCTTCCTGCTGTCGACTTGTTCAAAGCTTTCGACTTTGTCTGGCACCCCGCTCTTTTCCACAAACTTATTTCGGCTGGCCTCCCTCCTTGCTTTGCTCGCTGGACTCAATCTTTCCTATCTGATAGGCGCACTTGCGTGGTTTTTTAAAATCTCTAAAGACTTTTCTTTCGAGTCTATTGAGGTGTTTCGCAAGGATCCGTTCTTGGCCCTGTTACTTTTCTCTCTTTTCATTAATAATCTTTCTGCTTCCCTGCCTTTTTCCGTCAGCTGCTCTCTTTTACGTACTTGAATCCTCCGTCTTTATGAGTACGTTATGTAGATGACGGGTATGCTATTATGGAAAAAACTGAGGTCGAGCCTTTTCATCACTACTTAAATACAATATCTACTTCAATAAAGTTTACAAAAGAATTGGAAAAATCGGAACAATTAACTTTTTTGGACGTAAGCGTACAACAGATGGAAGATGGATCCCTTGCAACAAGCGTATACAGGAAACCAACACACACGGACAGGTATCTTCAATATTCGTCTCATCACCCGAGCATGTGCAGAAGAAACAGTTGCATCAATCGCATTAAATTGTGTTGTTTGTTATGTATTGGTGTTATGGTATAATAAGAAGTGAGTCAAAAGGTTAGTGTGGCTCGTACATTATTCACCAAAGCCAACAGAATCACATTCAATAACGAAAAAAAGATCGGAGAGTTTCATCAAATAACAAAAACCTTAAAAAATAACGGATTTCCGAGTAGCAAATGCAGTTTTAAGAAGTACTTGCAAAATCATAATATCAGAAAAACAGAAAAACTGAAACGGTTTACTTTGATTTCGTACGTGCAAGGTGTCTCCGAATCTATTAGACGAATTTTGACTCAAGTTGGTAACGGAGTGGCTTTAAGACCACACCATACCTTATCTTTGTCGTTTCGTAAACCTAAAGATGCTATTAATTTTGAACAAAAGCTTGGTTTGGTGTATCAAATTTCTTGCCGGGATTGCAATGCTGTGTATGTAGGTGAAACAGAACGTAGTGTTAGAACCAGAAAACGGGAACATGCTGATGCGGCCAAGACTTTTAACACCAAAAAGTCAGCGCTGAGTCAACATGTTATGGATTTCGATCATAGGATAGATTGGGACAATGTCAAAATACTGAAGTCAGAATCACATGCATACAGGCGTCGCGTTGTGGAAAGTTTTTTGATAAATCAAAAGGCTTGTTTATGTAATGTAATTAATCGTAAGGTTGGTGTAAATTTTCCTTCTGTTTATAGTGTGTTTCTCTCTAATAAATAATGTCTTATGTGTTTCACAACACTTTTTTACTTGTGCCCACTCCTGTATCTGTGATGTAACAATGTTTTTGTTATTACGGGATTGCCTGCCCTGTTGGTAAATAATTTTTAGTGTTTAGTAATACAGGTTGTCTTTATATTTTAATGTTGTACAGTTTATATGTTACACTGGTAACATCTACCGTATTCTGAAGAAGCTCCCCGGTAACTAAGGGGAGCGAAACGTTATTTTTGAAGAATAAATTTTTCGAAAGAACGACTTGATCTGGTTGTAATATCGTTACACTCAACAAACTAGAAATGCCTGCTATATTTAGCTGATTGTGTTGTATAAGTTCTAGTAGACCTGATCCACGTCCCCTGAATCAGGTGGTAACAAAGTCTTGGCGTATTTGTTCGTCAAAGCTCTGTAGCGGCTTCACTTGGCCTTAGGAAAGTTTCATCGTTCAACGGGAATGCTTGGCACGGGCAAAGCAAACCTTGGTGGTGTGATTGATGATGGTCGATGTTGTGACTTACGAAACTTCTCTAGGACACGTCTGTCAAATAAGCGGCTGTCCGAGTCAGCACTAGCAAACGCAAGATCAGGGTTAGTACCACTGTTCCAGCCGCCACAATGAAAGCTGGCAGAATCCTTTGGACTATAAAGGAGAGCAAGGTTGTAAATACTTGCCCAACTATCCAGGCACTTTCCATCCACACTGTTGGCACCATAGCCCAGTCAGAATGCGAGCAGTTAAAATCATCAGCATAGAGACAGGGGCGATGGAACACCGAGAGATCAGAGGCTTGCAGTGGTGTTGGTGGAGGTTTGTAGACGCTATTTTGTACCCATCAACGTCCACACACAATCATTTGGTCTTCGGTTTAAGTGGGGATTGCTTAAAAAGCGTGTATTTCAGTCGCTCATGGACAAATGTGGCCAGGCCGGCTTCCGCTAAAAAAAACCCAACTAGTGCAAAGCTTGGAAGTTTTAGCTTTTTCAAAGCAGTGCAGTGGCTCTTCCGTAATAGGATGACGAAAGCCTCATGCTGTACAACAAGATGGTGAAGAACGTACATCTTGCCTGCAGTGAGACCTTCAATGTTCAGCTGTAGAATAGTAAGCCTTCGGAACGTGTTGACGATGTGCCCTGAAAAAGGCAGGTTTGATTCACAAGCCCTCGCCCTGTCTTGAAAACGACATTTTCCGATTAGTGGGCCCAGGCTGAACATCGGTAATGGGTAGGTACCCTTTCAGTAAGATTGTTTGACGTAATCCATGCTACTCAGCTAGAGTGTGAAAAGTCGATGTTCTGGACAGCCTCAGACCATCGATTCCTCCGTTTCCTGTCAAGCCTGGAAAGCAAAACTATAACAGCTCTGCTAGATTCTTTCCTTTTAGGGTATTGCAAGAATGTCTGGTAGAGATTTTCGCACTCGGCATCCCAACATTGTATACGATTATTTCGTCGGCCATGTGGGATACGCTTTTCGCCACAGTGCTGATGGCGTTACAGAAACACTAATACACCTGATCCATATCAGGTGGCAGCAAAGTCCTGGAAGTTTGTTTGTAAGAGTAATATAATGGCTCCACTTGGCCTTGAGGAAGTTCCATCGCTTTTCAGGCTTGCTTGGTACAGGACGAGCAAACCTGGGTGGAGTAATAAGGGTTATGCTCCCTGCTTACAGAGAACCCAGCTAGCTGGTTGTCTGGTAAAACTAACCTCTGTACAGACATGCAGTGGGTCTCCTGGAATAGGATGACGAGTGCCTCACGCTGTGCAGCAAGATGGTAAAGAACGCTCATCTTGTTGAAGTGAGGTCTTTAATGTTCAAATGAAGGATGTCAGGCCTTTGGAACTTGTTGGCGATGCGTTTTGATGCATCGCCCCACCCTGAAAGGGGCGTTTGCCACTTACAAATCCTTGCCAGAACATCGGTAACAGTAGATGCCTTACCGTTTGGACAGATTTGGTTTCGTTTCGGTCTGTCATACGAGTTTGAAGGACAGGCGTACTCACGGACCGGGCTGCGAGAAAGCATCTGCCATTCAGTTCAAATACAAAATAAGGTAAGAGGTGCTAAGGTTTGCTTGTTATTTCTACTAGTGAGACTAATTTTATGGGCTAAACACGCAGGCTTATTTGTGGCCAGCTTCTGTTAGGGTTTCATATTCGAATAATCAGCGTATTTGGGAATGCTGAGTTCAAGTTAATTGTAATGTGCAACTTATACAGTATGTTTAGTTGCATAAGAATACTGAAAAGTTGTAAACATAAATTATAATGTAGCCTAAGTAAAAAGGCAGACTTCTGTACAGTTTGTCATATGTTGATTAGACATCGACAAATAAAATCAGTAATTCTTTGAAATTTTTTGTCAATAATGCTTGCAGACCAGTTATATTGATATAACAGATGTAATTTTGTGACCCTAACTATTCCTCAAACAATTTTTTGAGCTATTGCCTAGGCTGCTGGGCCAAAGGTTATTTGAAAACTTGCGGTACCGGTAGTAATCATCAGATAATGAGAATAAAGTTGGTCCTGTTTAGTCTTTTGCAACAAAATATTAAGTGTCGAGCAACATATGATCTGAATGTCGAAGCAATTTCGTTTGCAGCTGAATTAGGCTGGCACAGCCAGCTAATTTGACATTCTTGTATTTGCGACATTATTAATGGATGTTCTGCTATTGCAATAAGTTAACAGTATGTGCTTCACTTCAGGTTATTTTGGTCTTTGCATGGCAGCGTTTGTGCCAGGATCAAGCAAGATGGGCACAATCAGAGACTTAAATGAATTCGCTTACATAAGTTAGCTTTTATAAATCCGCCTATAGTAACGAAAAAGTAGTAAGTAATGGTCCTTAATATTTAACGGCTTAATCCTCAAAATACATATCAATTATCTTGGCGCTCTCCCACAACTTTGATATCCTTTCAAGCACTTGCTGAAATGAACGAGTAAAAATCTGTTTAGTTTAAGAACGCTTGTAGTGATAATAGAGCAAATAAGCTGTTGCCAGGGACTCGATAAACTTGAGACACACGTGGTGGCTATGCACACCCGCCAATAATGTTCTTTTTAATCGATTACGTTTCAAGAAACGTTAACTTTTGTTAAAAGTAATCCCATAATATTTTACGTTGTTTGAAGGTGCAACAAGCAAATATCTATTATTCTATTTAAATGTTTTTTAAGCACGCTTTTTCTTCTGTCTTGAATTCTTGTACAAAGCAGTGCTCCGTCATGACTTTAAATGACATTGCGTTACTTGCATGCTTGCCTGCTTGCCACTGATAGTGAGAAGAGCATCAGGCAGAAAAATTATCCACTATAATTTTGATTGCAAATATAAATGGTAAAGCCCATTACTGATTAATTTAGTTGATGGGATATTGGTATCAGTACAAAACACTGGTTTTTGTTTAAAAGCAAAGAGGTCTGGATAAGGAGCAAAGTTAAATGTAATAAAATTCCACGTTTAAAGAAGAGATCAAAATTTAACAATAATAGCATCAATGTGAAAAATTGGAATTAAAGGGAACGTTTTTGCTTGAAAAGAGCTTAATAGACGTCTATTGGAATAGGTGATATGACTTTGGGAAAAGGCATGGCCACTTTTCATGCTATGGCCGAATTGAAGCAAACATCGCACACAAAGAACTTACTATCACAAATACAAATATGAAAGCAGGCCAACCAAATCGTCAAATAAACCAAGCACTAGATAGCTCATTTCTTTAATAGTCAAAACGACCACCATTTGGGCGCCGCCATCATTTTTGATTATGTTTTCTTTCTCCTACAGCTTTAAAAAGTACGAATGATAGTTTGTGACATCATTATTTCTTTTTGAATACTACCACTCTCAGTTAATAGACCAAGATGATCACCATTACGTGTATAGGAGCTACGGTTTATATTTACTACAACTTTTCGTTGTTGCTCTCACAAATGAAGCCGGCGCAGCTGCCTTTATAAACACATTCTAACTCGGCACAATTGATGGCATGACCTGCTGAGGTAAAATCGTACCCTACTAAGTGTAAACATTTTTTCTGTTTTGCTTGATGATAGCTTTATAGAGCTATCGGGATCAATCCAAAACTTTTGAGATAAACAAGGACTCTTTTAACTCTTCTGAGTACACCTAAGCAAGAAAAATTGAACATGCAACATAATGCGTAACTAGCAGGGACATGAAAATACATGAGGGAAAATTAAAAGAAAACAACGTCACTGCGTGAAATTGCACCACATGAAATATATTAGTGACGTTTTGCTTTATAATAGCTTTATAGAGCTACCGGGATTAAACCTACAAAACTTTGGGATAAGCTAGGATTTTTTTTATCTCCTCTGGGTACGCCAAATAGGGAGAAAAGAACATGCAACATTACGTTTAGCCAGCGAGAAATTGAAAAGGTGTAAGGAAAAATCAAAAGAAAACGACGTCGCTGTGTAACATCGCACTACACGAAAGACATTTTGCTGGCAAATAGCTTAATATCAGAAATGTTTTTTCTACTTCGAAACTAAGGGAAACGTAAGGCCCGCTTGGGTTGGTGTAAGCAATGAACAGAGCGCATAGATCTAAGACATAACCAAGATCTTGAAATGAGAAATTCTATTAGGAAAAGGAATGCACCAAGTCGTCAAAATCTTATGTACAGAAGAAACATAAACGTTTTGTTACTGTTCTACACATAAACGTTTTGTTACTGTAGACACAAATTCCCGATGGGTGAAGCTTACTGAACCGACATTTTCAATCCCGACGTTACTGATGGGGGTTCTGCAGGCAATGCCGACGTATAATATAACGCAAGAATTTTTTCTTTTAGTAATATGCTGCCGGTTAAGTTAACTATGTCCACTTTGCACTATATAGCATTCGATTAAACTATCAAGTTTAAGAAAAAATCAGAATAAAACCACAAACCTAACAATTTGTAAAACTGAACTTAACAGAACTATTTTGTTTGAAAATAACTTGGCTTGATGGGCGCCAACTAAAATATGGTGAATGAATTTTCGCTATTTTGGCGCTATGCCGAGAACAAAGCAAATAGCCAGTCAAAGAATTTAATAGAAATGAAAGAGGATGCACCAAAACACAAAATAGACTTATTACTAAGTAGTTTGTTTGTGCAATTGCAAAAACAACGACTATTTGGCCGGCACCATCATATTTGACTGTCCTTCAATCCCTCCCCCTGATACTTGTTAAAAGTATTAAATGATAGTTTATGGCAAGATTCTTTCCTTGTGAGCGTCGCCAGTCCTGATCAAGAGAATAAGATGATCAGCATTACGTGTACAAAAATTATGAATGTTAACGTTTCTGTTCACACAAGAGCTCAATGGATGAAGTCGGCGCAGCCGGCTATACCGATGTTTTAAACGCCAACCTTGCAGATGGGGGCTTTGCGGGCAATAGCGGCAGAGCCGGCTAGTACTTGTATAAAATCTGAAAACAAGAAAATCAAAGACATATTAACAAATCCAACCTTGTTGACTATGCAACCTGAAAAGAAAAAGTCTGAGCTCACACCACCGGATTTATTACAACCGATCAAAGTAATTACACCCTTTTTGGAGCATTCTGTACTTTTGAAAAAATGTTACATTATATTTTGAAGTATATTGGTAGCACCCTGTAGCTTTGAGAAAATGTCACACTATATTTTAAAATATGTTTGCCGAAATTCTTGATTCTTTTAAAAAAATGGGACATCAGCATCAATTAGGAATAAAAATTCCACAACTAAACCTTTGGAATCAATGATCCTTCAAAAGAAAGGTCTTTATGCTTGTTTCTTTACCAAAACGAGCAAATGACTCTCTGCTGCGTAAGTGTAAACGTAATAGCAGAGAATGAACCAAAAATTTTGCCTTTTTACCATGTTCACCCTATAACCAATAGTGCTGGTAGTGGTTCGCAAAAATTTATTTGCTTAGTGTGACTATTTTACTGTTAAGTTGTGCAGGCCTGGTCGACATGCAACGATGCAAACCTGTAGGTGCAAAGTTATGTGTTTTGTGCTTGATGGGAAGTTAGATTTGCATGTTTGTGCTTGATGTCAACTGATGTTGGGGAGCTTGGAATTTGACAGTTTGTTCCCTCTTGTCATGCTCTGGCTTCCAGACTGCTCTTCTAGCATCAGAGTTTGTACAATGCCGGCAAAAAATCTTAACATTGACTAAATATCTTTGCAAAAAATTAAACAAAAAGATTTTATAATTAAGGTCTTTTAGATTTTTTCTGCCATTTGCTTCTTCTTTCGACTCATTTTAGTGTTTGAGATAAATTTTCAAGACGTCAAAATTTCAAAAAAACAAAATTTTGTCTAGTTTCACCGACCACCAAGCTGTAAAACTACACGAAGCCCGCAGAACAATGGCTATGCGGTGAAGTATAGCCAGATAGTAGCTGATAACATAAGTATAAGCGTTATTGTGATGCAATGCTTTTGGCACAGACAGCAAGTTAAATACACGTGCTTATTTTTCATGTAAAGATTTTTTTCCAAACAAATGTAAAATTTTTTTTGCCGGCACAGCATAATTTATAGGCTTGCCTCAGGCCCTAATAATCTTTAACTTGCTTCAGGCCCAAATAATGTTTTAGATTGTGGAAAATTTTGCAGCGTTCTTCCACCACCACTTTCTACACAAAAATGGGAGTTAAGTTTAAAGTTTGTTGACATCATAGAGAATGGGCAACATGTACTATTAAGCAAAATCCATATTTGTCTGCATTTCTGCAAGGAAACAAGAATATAATCTAGGGATGTACCCAAGCTTCGGCTTTGGCATGCCGAAACTCTGTCTTCGGCCGAAGACAGGGGCAAATCATTTTCAGTTACTTTAATAAACTGCTGTTGGCCCATTTAAAATTCGAAGAGATAAAATTACCGCTATTAGATGGGAGCTAATTTTCTTTGTTTTGTTTTACGATTGCGGTTTAGCTTTTCAGCACATTGTACTGTCAAGGGATGAATTTCTTCATAAATGGTGGAGTGCATACAAGTATACTTGCATCGATAAAGACAATAATAACTGAGATTTGGGGTTGGCAAGGTTCTTCAAAAAAGTTTTGTGTGCACCTACCTTATGTGCAATGAGTAAACAGCTATTCAGCACAACTGGGAACATATTTGAAGAAAAAATAAGCAGAAGTTTTAAAGGTAAGTTGTCTGACAGGGCATCGATCTAGGTAACCAAATGAGGAACAGGGACGAAACACAAGGCTGCGATCATTTCAGCACTTAAAGCAAAATTAGGGTTATTATCGTATAAACCTTGGAGTCCAATCTGTTTAAGTTGTTTATGAACATTATGAATTAAATGGAAAAACATCCTTCAATTGCAACACCTGGAAAACATTCCTCCATTGCCGTAATAGCTACCTGTTCAACGTCACAAGAAATTGCTCTTGAATTCAATCCGGGGATTTTGTCATGAAGTAACTGAAACATGCGCACACATGTTGAACACCTTTCATTTATTAGTAATGCATATAATATTGGATTGAACTCCTCCATGTTTTTTTGCCAGAATCACATACACCTCGGTAAATAGCGGAGGAGCCAAACTGAATGTCCCATCAGAATACCACACATCACAATCGAGTAAATACTTAGTCTAAATTTCTCTTCCGAAAATCAAAATTCTATCGTCTGATTGACCACTGTCAGCTATTAAAAAATTTTCACCTTCACCATTGTTCATCATATATTGTTTGTATTCATCGATCATCACTATTTCAGAAACATCAGCAGAATCAGGAGGAGCGAGGTTCAATTGATGTCTTCTCCTTTTTACCATCTGCCTGATAGAATCTGTACTTGGAAGTTCTCCTTGAGCGGCTTGAGAAATATTTTCTGTACACGAATTTATTATTGTCGATGGTTGATCTTGACAATCTTTAGCACGTTGTTTTAAAGTGGTTTAATTGTAGCAATATCTACACTTGCTGCTGAAACACCATGTGAATGCTCATTTGTTTCGGTTACCACTACATCGTACTTAGTGTATATACGAGCTTGCAATCGTTCTTTCTTTCACATCGCCAAAACTTTATAATAGGCTCTTTTTTACTATGCTTGTCGAACACAAACAAGCATTCATTGTGAGTAAAATTTTGGTTTATTTTTCTTACTGACAATATATTCCTCCATTTCGATAGATGGGCTCAACCTGCCATGTCGACGAGCTGCAGAATAGAGCATATAAGACTTTGTTACGAAAAGTTACGACACATTTTGGCGCCAAAAAGTCCCATTCCGTTTTAAAAGTGACCAGCATGCACAAAAAAGCTGGACTACCCTAGACTAGTTGCAATAATACTTGTTACCGTTATTAGTTGATCAAATGAATTGCAAATAGATCAGGGTTTGCCAAACGGGGAGAAAATATATTATAACTTCAGAAGGAATTAAGTAAATCTTGCAATGAGTAAAAAGTTGAAATAATTATTTCAAATTACCAAAAGATTTTATTATATTTTATTTGTTTGTATTAAATGGGGAAGAATAAAAATTTCCAAATTCGGTGAAGGAGAAATGTTGCTAAAGAGCTTGGAAGCCACTGAATTAGATACTCGTTCTTTAGCGAATAACTGAAGCAATTCAAAAAAAGAAGTTTGCCAAAAATACAAGTTTGGCTTAAATAGTACTTGAGTGACATTCGATCATTAGTAAAAATTTTCGCTTTCTTATCTTTTAGTATGTCACTATACAGCCATTTTGGAAATTTTATGTTGATCTAAAACAGGGCGTCAAACTCATTCGGTGCTGTGGGCAACATTTACACACCTGGATTTTATACGGGCCAGACTCTGTTGAAAAATAATTTAAGCAGGAAAGACTGTTTATCAGTGGTCACCAACCTTTTTTGTCTGCCGGCACAGTAAATCATTTGATCAAATTTCGCGGCACACCAGTCTCGGTATTATTTGGAGATCACCACTTCTTCGGGCAACCATCTCCGGAAATCGTGTAATGTAGCCCGAAATGGTGCTGATCTCCAAAAAATAAAAAGATCATTACCTCTCTCGCCGCAGCCTGTAATGCCACCAGCGCCTTATAGCAGTTGTCGACCATTACTTCATGACTATTTTCACGTGATTTTAAATTAAAAGATTTTTTTTCTTTTGGAGAACAATTTTCGAAGACCAAATTTGGAGGCGAGGCATTCGCACTGTGCCACAAAATACTTACGCAGGCCACCAGTTTCACACCCCTGATCTAAAACGTCGTCGGATGAGAAATCAGTTAAGTGGCTAAACAAAAATATAGCAACTGCAGTTGTTACCAATGCACAACTAGACATCAAGCAAATTGTTATTTATAAAAAAATGTTGTTTACAGCTTCCCTGCTTGGCGCTCACCACATAGGGTAATGTGGCGAACAAGCTGGCAAGCTTGCTTGTTGTGTCCTTAACAAGGCACTTAATTGGACGCCTCCCTCTTCATGTGGCAGACAGGTGGTGGGGGCAAGCAGTCTACCTATCGTGGTGGCCCAGTCTGACGAAAGACATGCAAACCGAGCATGAGCTCATACGCATGAATGAATGAAAGATCAGAAACATAAGATTAAGCACGCACAAGATTGAGCGTAATTTCATGCTAATTGCTAACGAAAGCGAAAAATAGCTGTGTAGACAGTCAACGTTTTTTCTCTCAGGAATTTTTTACAGATATTTCTATCCTTTTAAATGTTTATCTACATAATGCTCTGCACTACATTTAGTCTGAATATCAAATATGTCCGCAAATTAAGCACATGCTAAAAGCCTGTGCGTTATTTGCAAGCAAAAATCTTATTTGTAGCTCTAAGTACTAATTGTGAAAAGAACCAGATGTTCACACAATAACCACCAGGTCACACCATGTAATAATTCAACCAGATGAAAATTTTCGAACGAATACGCTTGACAAAAAACCGGAAAAAACGCAAAAGCGTATTTTGTAGTGTATCAACACTTCAATATAGTCTTAGCTTAAATGAGATCTATAGGAGAGATGTGGGATCTATGAACCAAAATTCACATTTTCGTCAGTGGAACCACCATTTTAAGTCGTAGTTCCTCCTATTTTGCGCAAATTGAAGTTCATTAACTTAGTTTCATATCCTATTGTTTTGAATTACGTAATGCTTAAAAGATGCGAATAACAGAGTTTTAAAGAAGGGTTTTTCAGTGTTTTATTGGTCTCACACCTGGGGGACCAATGAACCATTGGGTGGGACCTATGAACCGGTCTATCTATAACATTTATAAAACCTGCAAATGTAGGTCTGAAAGTACAATTGTTTACACAAAACACAAATATGACACAAAATCACACAAAAAAGCAACCACGCAGTATTTTGGACAAAATGTCCAGTTGTTTTAACCCCTATGTGCAAAATATATTCAAGTTTTATGTTTCGCAAAATTTGATGTATTTCAAACGATATTGAATTGGTGATGTCATCTGAAAATCTCAAAAACTCTTTTTCTAAAGGTAGGCATTTTTTCAATAAACTGAAAAAAACATCAGAATGGGACCATTGAACTAGTGGTTCGTAGGTCTCATAGGCTACTGGTTCAAAGGTCCCAAAAGCAACATTTTGTACTCTTTACCTCCTCAGATCTTAACTACGTTTCAAAATTTTAATGCTTAACCTGATTAAATAGTTATTTAAGTGCAAGAATTGTGTATGCATCCTTAGTTTAAACAATATCACAACTTTTCACTACACTTCAAACACCAGTCAAAATATTTACTTTTCTGCCCCAAAACACGATAACCCGAATTTCTCCAAAATCACGCCAGACAAGTCAACTAAACTTCATCAACCGATATTTTTTAAAAGTTTCAGTCGAACAAAGGTATTATTTTTTTATTTTTGCAAAGAAGCTGAAATATGAGGGTGGTTCATTGGTGCCACATCTCTCCTACTATTGTACTAACTGTAATTTCTTCGGAGCATACTAGTATTTTCACTGTTTCTGCAATGACAGCTTCTATTTCCGAAACTTTGGAATCAAAATTTTTCTGGCAAGCAGCTGAAGATAAAAAACGATATTATTACATTGCTCATAACAAAATGAAAAAAGCTTGAAAATAATTAGTTGGCAATAAGAAGGCATAACCCTAGCACATACCCTAGTTAAGATTTCATTTTATCTTTAATATACTTCTTTCTAGCATGTGACGTAGCGCCTCATTTAAGACATCATTTAATTTTCTCATGATTTACAGTAAAAATGGCTTTTGACGACACCTTTTGAGCATTGGAAACAAATATTTGAAGAGCTGGTTGGTGATATAGAATTTGAAAATAGCAAATGGCAGTAAATACTTACTTGGGAACATGGTAGTTATTACAATAGGATATTCACTTACTGCTATCTGCCGTTTTCGAAATCAGGCATCAACATTCAATGCAAACGAAGTGCAGAAAAAACTACTGTCAACTGTTTTCAAATTTTAGCTCAGACTTGACAGTCTAGCAAGGGCTTAAAAAGGCGTACTCTAATTAGCATACTCGCAATTATTGTTTTTCGTCAACGTAGGTACAAACAAAGCAAACAAGTACTAGGGATCTAATTTTAAATCGTTTTTATCCCATAAGAGTTGTACCCCATGTATCCCATTTCATAATCTTTCATTACTCCATTCCGTCACATCGCACAATTCAGATCATCCTTTGTTTAATAACGAATATTCTAGATCCTCTTTCACTTCGTTTTTCATAGCCTTCTTTGTTCGCCACATTGCGCGATTCAGAGCAACCTTTTTTTTACGACATATATTTTATCTCCTCCTTCACTACGTTCTTGCAATTCCTCTTGGTCGTCCTCGCTTTTTCTTAACAAATACTTTTAGGATCTAAGACAAATCTCAAAACACTATTATCGATTCTTATCAGCACATGTCCATAACATCTAAGTTAATTTGCTTTTGTCAGGCCATCATCGGTTTTCTTTCAACCACAGCAAGTTCGTTCGTTTTTCTGGATTTTTTATCGGTAGCTACCGCAATAATCACAGACTTCTAGCATTTGCTATAACATCTACAACTATTGCGAGCAGTGGTGACAGCACAGATCCTTGCCTTGCACTAACCTATACTTAAAATTCCTCTGAATACTTTGATTCAATCCTCACTCTTGTCTTTGCACCATCATGTAAACTCAAAACTGTTTGGCCATTCATTTCAATAAGCACATATTTCTCATGACTAACTTCATCACATTTCTTGGAACTTTATCAAAGACTTTTCTATATCTAAAAGTTCTTTTCTTTCTTTTGATATTTTTCCAACATCCTCCTCAGAGTTAATCGTGTATTCACTGTTTTTTTTTGTCATAAATCCAAGCTGCGTTTCATTTGAGTTGCTCAGTGCTCGCATTCGCATCTTTGGACCTTCTCCACAATTTTCATACTGTGGTAAGTCCATGATAAAACAGCTCGTTACATTTATCACATAAAACAGCTCAATTCACTTATTAGACATTTCTCTACCATTCAATAACCGTCGATACAGGTCCATCATAATTTTAACTCAATTTTCGCCACTCCTAATTATTACCTCCATATTTTTGGTGATCTAGTTGCCTTTTCTGACTCGGTTATTTGCATCCATACTACAATTTTTTCACGGGTAACGTTTTCCAACAGACCTTCTACTGCGTTAGTTTTCACCATATTGCGTCATTTTTTTCTTTCATTTATGAGCTCTTCCACGTGTTTCTTCCAAATTTTTTCCCTGTGTTCAAGAAAAACCCCAACCATCTGTCTCTTCTTTTTTTGTTTCTTTAAGATAACTGTTCAAAATTGTTAGAATTCTCACACAAAGTATCTAACTCATGTTCCACTCCCTTTCTTAGAGCTCTAGCAACTTTTCTAGTTTGAATTTTATACATTTTCCTGTGATAGATACCTGCACTGATTTAAAAATGATGACTTTTTTATAGCTACACGACCTCCTCATTCCACCCCCACACGTCTCCTCAATTTCTCGTAATTTTTTCTGAGGCTTTGCCATGTGCTAGTAAATCCTTTATTGTTTTCCACGATTCAGACACCTTTTTTTTATTTTTATTTATTTTCTATTTGCCATATTTATTCTCCAGTCACAGAAAGCGAATTGTATCGCTATATTTTGGACGGTATGTCCGCACTCGCTTGGGAGTTGCCATTTCCGTGGTGTCTGTCTTCCACATAAAGGTAGGGGCGTCCCGTTAAGTGCCTTGCCCAAGGGCACAACATGCGGACTTGCCGGCTTTTTCTCCACAACCTCCCTTTAAGTGTCGAGCGCCAAGCAGGGAAGCTAATAGATATCATTTTTGAAAGTCTTTTGGTATAACTCGACCAGGGGATTGAACCCCAAGTCTACCAACTGCGAAGTGGACGCTCTAACCACCAATTCTTTTTTTTCAAATCTTGTTCTTATTCGGTTTTTATTCAAATTCCACATCCTTCTCTTGATGATTTTTTCCTTTCTTACAATTTTTATCAGATTCTGTTGATACAGATAAACCACCACTGGCCTTGGCTGCAGTTTTCGGGAAATTACTGACATTTCTCACACAAAAAGGTTAGTTTTATCGTTGCTGTGTACAGTCGGCAATATTATATGAATGTGAGAAGTGGTATTTAACGAAAAAAAGAGCAATTTAAGAAGAGCGAGAAAAGCTATGGTGAAAGCCATGAGCAGTCGGAAAGTCATTAACAAAAATGCTGAGAGCAAGTGGGCACGGTGAATTAAAGAAAATATAGAATGGCTGGCATCAACAAATGCAGTTAGATGGCATGGACATGTGCTGGGATGGGATGAATACAATGTTTTTCGAGTTTTTTGAATTTTGAAACAAGTGGAAAAAGGAAGAGAAAACGACTCAAAAAGATAGTTGAGAAAAAGATAGAAACATGGTTGGAAAACAGAACATGGCTTGGATCGACCAAGATGAAAGGATAGAAAGCAAACAATTGCTGAAGTAGAGAATGAATGCGACTAACTCCGTTTAGGGCAAAACTGAATTTAAACTCGTACATGCTTCCTGCTTTCTTCTCACAACGCACAACGCACTACATCATTATGTTTCGGATCGCAGTGAAAAAGACTGGAAATTGCTATAACACTGCGCTACTTTTATTTTTAACAACAGGTGCATCGTTTTTTTTTTCTTTGCTGCAAGCGATCTACTTTAACAGCGTTTTGTAAACAAAAATGTAACTGGGGTTACCTCAAAAACGCAACAAATACTTGCAACTGTGACAATAAGCAAACAATTGTTTCCAATTTGCAAGATGATAAAAAATATTTTTACTTACTTAAAATAGCTTTTGTCATTTCCGTATTCTTCACCAAAGGTTTCCTGCCCCTCAAACCTTTATAACTGTAACTAGACCATAATTGCGATGTTCCGATATTCTTTAACATGTAACGAACACATTCTTTTGGATTTCGTTTGCCCAGTGCACTCAAATATGATAACTGAAAAACAGAAGCACTCATTAACGTTACCAACACGATTCTAAGTCATTGAGCATAATCACTTCGTATACAAGCAACATAAGTCTACGGGTACTTTTACTTTAGAAAACCTGTACAAAAAAATTTACAAAAATACACAACTACTGTGATCACTACAGTGTTCCCTCTAAGGGGATTCTTCATTTCTTAAAATAAGTGGCACAAACATTTTGGGGGCTCAAAGCTTTCTAGACTTGTTTCCAGACAGACTACGGCCTCTGGCGGGCCATAGTTTACCCACCCACTAATCTGACGTAACGTCAATTGTTTTTTTTGTTAAATTTTAACCTTTAAAAAATCGTCAAATCAAATAAAATGTTAAATAAACAAAATAACTACCACGTATAACCTCAACCTAACTGTAAAACACAGAAAATGATTTAATTAATGCCCAATTCAGATTTAGTAATGTGCAATAAAATGATTCACAAAACCAATGTGGCAAACCAGAATGCAGGTGCACAACCTACTACCATTCGAAGTAAAAGTGTAAGTTGGAACCGAGGTTTCTTTCGTAGTAAATGAAGACGAAGTTGATATAGGTTACTACTTGCTTTATGGATTAACTAGACGGCTCTACCAGTGTCGCCCCACAGGCAGGAGCGTTGATAAGGGAGTCCAGGAGGTACCTTTGATAACGGGATCAGAATTTTTTTAGAGCCCGGATTTTTGAAAACGTCGCGCGCAACGTTAGCAATGTTTTGTTTGCAGATGGTTACATATTAAAGTTTTTAGAGATTTTATTTTTTTGATGAATCGTTTTGAATATTTTGATGGATGTTGCCAAAGTTCTATGCAAGAGAAAAATAGACAAAATGTACCAAAATATTTAGTTTTTGTAGAGCTTGCAATTATGTAAAATGCAAGCACCAAAATTATGAGTGTTTTTAACCGGTATGCTGCATTTCATAAACGATTGGAGACTTCATTTTTGGATAGGTGTTTTTGGAAACGTAGACACATACGAGCGTAATGCGAAAAAACCATGCATGTTAGGAAAAATACGGTGGTTAAAATGTACCGAAGACCAAACTTTGTCTAACAATTGCAAGTTTGTTAGGTCAATTAGAACAATTGTTTAACTAACTAATAGAACGTAATTTGTAGCAACGGAGTTTTAATCAGCTATTGTAAACTGATTGTTAGCCCAAGGTAATTAGACACTTATTGCTGGAAAGCAAATTTTCTAAACTTTCAAAGGACACTAATTAATATTTTAGGCTTATTATAACTTTTACGTACTAAAGCTACCTGTTTTTATTCATCTTGCCACTTTTTGGAAAGAGGAAAAGTTACACTACAGATAATAAAGTCAAATTTTTGGTATAAAATGTAACACCAAAGATACATGCCATATACTATCGGAATAACCTAGAAATAAACTTTAATGTGGTGAACAAAGTTCGAAAACAAGTTGAGAAATGAGGTCATATTTCAGTTTTTGCGTAAACTAATTTTGTAAAAATGTGGAAAGTTTTGAAATAATCATCATATTGTGATCTCTGCCAGCGAAAACTGTGGTATCGTATCAGACAATATTATGACATCATAGAGCGAGTTGTAAGCGTGCGAGAGAAAAAGCGAAGAAGCATGCTTAGAAGGCTTAAAATGCTTAAATAGAAAATTGCTCGTTGCATTGTCAAATGATCTTAAATTGTTGTAGAGTTGTATTTATCTAAATCCCTTAAATCCTAATTGATATGCTCTTAAAATGTGTTTAATCACGTTTCTACTACCATCAGTAATTTTTGAGAAAATACAGCTAAAAATTGCACAATCAAGCGTTGATTGTGACGTCATCTTAAACCCCAAAAGATGAAGTTTTGCCTGAAGCGATAGGTTGGATGGTAGCTTCTGTCTTAGCACAAAACGGTTTTGCTCTGTCAAGAAAAGTAAATTAAAAAAATTATCATCGGTTCTGGCGTCATGATGACGTCACAAACCTCTATAACCCTCACCCCTAGGCGATGATCAATCGTACCATGTTTGATGTTTGTACAGTATGTTCAGAAGTATCAGAGGAGTTAAAGGACAGAAACGTACAGACAAAATCGCGCTTTTTATATAGAGATCAACACCCTTAATACGCAGCAAAGAAATGATTTTGTAACGTTTTGGGGGATAGCACACTAAAGCGATACTAGTTTTTTCCAAAGCACATCACATTTTAAGAGAGTAAACCACAAAATGCTGGTATAATTAGTCCTTGCCGCACCAGGCTAAATGAACATTTTGCCCTTATTGATTCTAGCCGGCTCAGCCGGCGTCGTCCGGCAGGGCTACCAATCAGTTATGTCGGATTGGTGACATAGTTCAGTTGGTTTTAACCAAACTGTTTTTAAGATCATAAAAAATAAATTGGTACTAATGGGAATATCGCCCGTATGCACCGTAATTCTGTTTGTAGTATAATTGCTTTCAATTAGGAGAGGTCTCAGAAACTCTCTATCATTTTACAAATTCTGTCTGTTCTTTCAAATAAGTGTAGAACAAACAGAAAGTTGGGAATGGACGCCATAATGGCTTTTGTTTTACGATAATACAAATCACTTATTTGGTGGTATGCATATTCCACGGCTTAGTGAAACCCTCTCGTGAAAGAAATAAACAGTAAAGAAACAAAGAAATCATTAGCATAAATGATGTTCTTCGTGCTGATCTACCTGTTGCTTCGTATGCCTCACGCTTCGAAGAAATTACTAGTGCTTGATCTTAAGACCAATACTTATTACTTTTTTGTAATTATATGCATATTTGTACGACCTAAAAGCTTTGGTTAGGCGCATGTTACTTGGTCCTGGCATAAACGCAGCTACTCAAAGAACAAACTAACCAGAAGAGATGCAGTTACAGGGGCAGCGCCACCATCAGTAATGTCGACGTTAAGAATTCGGGTAATTGTGAGAACAGTAATAAAAAGTTAATGTTTTTTGACATAGTTAATTCTCGTTTCAAAGTAAAAATATTGTTTTTAAAAGGAAATCCTTCAGGCTTAAAAAAGCATTTGCTAGAGGTTGCGCATTGCCGTTTTATTTGTCATTGAGTTTCTGAAGTTCCTGACAAAGTCTTGCTTGCCCTGTTTGGTGCTTATAAAATGAACTTGCTCACTTGAAACAATTTAAAAAAGTTTTGTTGGTTTATATTTTATAAAATGCGAGGAAGCATGATTTAAAAGTTGTGGAATATGCAGGGGGCGGTTTACGTCAAACCTTTCAAAAGCTGTGATAGACATTACCACCAAGCCATGCTCCTGAAAAAGAATAGGGAAATGTACTAAAGGAGATATATATGCGTATACTCCCCAGGTGGAAAAATCAGAGTGCGAGAAAGATCAATTTTATGATGACATGTTAGGTAAGTGGGATTTGCAAAACCCAAGTGAAGTGGTTCTTGGTTTGGGGGTTTACAGACATGTAGGGATACAGATTGATGGTTTTGAGGATGTGCATTATGAATATGGAATTTTGTTGAGGGAAGAAAACTACTCGAGTTTTGTAAGGAAAAGGAGGTGTGCGTGGCAAACACATGGTTTGAAAAGAAGGAACAGAGAAAAATAACATTTGGTATGTGTGGAAATGAAACTGAGATTGATTTTGTATTGGTTGGTAAAAGCAATAGAAAGTATTTAAAAGACGTGAAAGCCATCCCCTGGATGTTGCAACATTGGTTAGTTGTGACAGACATAGACAAAAGAAAGTTGAAGAAAGTAGTGAAGAACAAACAATCTGTTAGAAGGAGGGCTTGGAAGTTGAAGGAAAACAACTTGAAAACAAGATTTCAAGAAAGAGTTAAGGAATTAGTAAATGCTGATTGATGCGTCCAATTTATTGAGTGTTTTTAAAAATGATATTTTACAAGCTTGTGACGAAGTATGTGGAAAAAAGAAATGTAGAAAAAACCATGGGGATACATGATGGTGGAACGAAGAGGTGAAGGAAGCAATGCAACAAAAGAAGGTGGCATATATGAAGATGTATAAAAATCTATTGGAGGAAAACAAGGTTATATATACGAACATCAAAAATCGAACAAAAAAGTGATTGCTAATTCTATGAGGAAAGAAGCTGAAAAAGAGTTAACAAAATTGAACGAAAAACCAAATAACATTTTTCACTGGTGAAGTTCATGAAAAAAGATAGGAAAAATATTGAAGGAGGGAGATGCATGAGAGGAAAAGACGGAAAGTTAGATTTTAACGAAAAAGACAGGAAAAGAACATAAAAAAATCACGTGGAGGAGATCATGAATAAAGAGAATGATTGGGACCATGTGACATAAGCTACGTGGTAGAGAGGTTCATTAAAAATGTTACTCGCGGAGAAATGGCGATAGCAATAAAAGTAATGAAACCAGGAAATGCAGCTGAACCCTCTGAAGTATGTGCAGAGATGATATCTGCTAGTGGAAACGTAGGGATTTGTGTGATAATGAAACTTTGCCAACGCGTGTTAGAGGGGAAAGGAATGCCAGATGAATGGCAAAAAAGTGTGCTGGTACCAATTTTTAAAGTAAAGGGGGATGTTACAAATTGAAATGCTTACAGAGGAGTAAAGCTGTCGGAGCAAGCCATGAAGATCGTGGAAAGAGTGCTGGAGAGAATGATTCGAGCATTAGTAAATATTGATTCAATGCAGTTCAGTTTTATGCATGAAAGAGGAACGACAGACACATTGTTTGTAGTGCGAAGAATGCAAGAAAAAGATAGGGATAAAAAGAAGTTGTACATGTGTTTTGTGGATATTGAGAAGGCATTTGGTACAGTTCTAAGAAAGGTGATGGAGTGGGCGATGAGAAAGAAAGGTTTACCAGAAGTAATTGTCACAACGGTGATGAAAATCTATCATTGGGCAAAAACGAAAGTTCGAGTTTGATCTGAGTTATTTGAAGAATTGTTGGTGCAAGTTGGTGTACATCAAGGATCTGTGTTGTCGCCAGTGCTTTTTGCAATTGCAGTTGATGTAATCTCGGGAAATGCAAGAGAAGCATTGATTAATGAAATTTTGTATGCAGATGACTTGGTTTTAATAAGTGAAAGTATAAAGAATTTGATAAAGAAGTTTTTGAAATGAAAAGAGACGTTTGAAAGCAAAAAGTTGAAAGTGAACCTCAAGAATATCAAAGTAAATAGTGAGCGGTTCGAAAAATGAGTTACTCAGGAATAAAGTTGATCCATGTCAATCAAAGAATAAAGTTGATCCAAGTGCAGCACGAAAGTAATGGAAAATTTAATGATGTGCACAAACTGTGGTAAATGGGTGCATGGTGGATGCGCGAAAATAAAGAGGGTGACTTGAACTCATGCAAAAGATTTTGTTTGTGAAATATACGTCGATACAATGGAAGGAACTGTGGAACCAGATAAAGAAATATCATTCTTTAAAAAGGTTAAGTTTGTGAAAAGTTTTTGGGGAATAGGTTGAACCGCCAGTGGTGGAAGTACAGCAGCGGTAACAGCAAGAACGAGAATTGGATGGATAAAATTTAGAGAAGGTGGGGAGTTGCTTTATGGGAGGAAGTTTTGTGAAAAATGAAAGCAAGAAATTATCAGAGTTACGAAAGATAAGCAATGCTGTCTGGGAGCTGGACGTGTTGTCTGAGGAAGAATAAGATGGCAATTTTGAGAGCTGAAAAGCAATGTTAAGAGTGATGCGTGTAGTTAAATTGATTGATAGAAGAAGGAGCCAAGAACTCATGAGTTTGCTGGGTTTAAAGGATACTTTGGAAGGACTATCCAGGATGAGTGCAGTATAATGGTATGGGCATGCTTTAAGAAGGAATAATGGTGACGTTTTGAGAAAAGCATTGGATTTTGATGTGGCAGAAAAAAGGAAGCGTGTGCGACCGAATTTGACATGGAAACGACAAGTGGAAGAACATGTTGATCAGATTGCATTGAAAAAGGAAGATGCTATTGACAGAACGAAGTGGCGTGATGGCGTTTATGAACTTTCAAGAAACATGAGGTGAATCCGGTCGCCTGCGTTAACGGAGACAAAACTGGATTTTAAAAAAGTGAGTCTTTCTATCCATTCTGTGCATAAAACATAATAGTGGATGTAAGTAAAAAAAATTTATTATTAATTATGGCTTCATAATGACGTCACGAATCCCCTTATGACATTCACTCATAGGTGGTCATCAGTAATGCCAAGTTTGATGCTTGTACGTCCAGTAGTATCGGCGAAGTTAAAGTGTTCATGTGTACGTACAGGAAGGATCGTGCTTTATATACTAAACTAGTGGGCTCAGCCGGTGTTGCCCAACAGGACACCCCCATCACCAATGTCGCGGTTGAACCGCCTTTACCCATCGTGCACCTATGTGAACATGAAGGATAAAATTGTGTAGTTCTTCGCTCACAGTCATTCACCATATTCTAGTAGGAGACCAAGTTATTTTCAAACAAAATATTTCTCCTAAATTCAGTTTTACAAATTGTTATGGTTTATGGTTTTATTCTGATTTTTTTTTAAACTTAGAATGCTTCATAGTACAGTTATAGTTAACTTGATAGGCAGCATATCAGCCAAAACTATGATGTCACAAAGACATGACTGCTATGCTATATGAAATGGTCTCGAAAAGGCTATTTATGTTTAAACAAGTACTGCTCTGTTGGAGTTGTTTTTGTTTTTTGCTTGTTTATGGCGCTAATGCAGCAGTTGCGCTGATCAGCTGGCATTTTTGTATCTACGCGACCAATTAATTATGAACTATTTATATGACATGCTGAGTCACTGAGTAGTTAGTTATCTTTTGAAAAATGCAGATTTTTGAAAAGCGATGTCATTTTTGCGATGTAAATATTGTTGAAAAGCAGAGCAGATAGATATAACTTTGCAGCGTCTACCAGAACTGGTGTCATCGTGATTCCATGATTTTCAGAAATGAATGCATTCAATCATTGACTTTATCTGATCTCAGATGATTAATCATACCGCTGTGGCGGAGTAGATTGTTTTGCCCAAGACCACAGAAAAAGAAAAAGGACTGCTTTGTTTTTCGTTTTTATGGACTAATTTTCTTTATTCATTACCCAAATTGTACATAAAAAGTCTAAATCTGGACCACCACATTTGCATACATTTTATACTTTTTCTGCTGTTACTCGTACATTCAAAAATAAAAGTATTGTCAAATTAAATAGAATAGGTTTATATTTATATAGCTTATTTAAAAACTTGTGTTATTGAATTGTGTATGGGTTTGTTTTTCTTTTGAGCATATCATGGCTTCGGCTTGATCATACTCGACCAGTACTTTAGCTAGTTGAAATTCAGTTATGTTGAGCGTAAATTCTCGCTGCGCAGTGACCGATAACTCAACCTTGAAAGAGCTTACGTGTGATCAACATTTTTTGTTTCGTGTTGTCTACGTCAATTCTATACGGGAGACTTAGTTTCTTCTATCTCCCCCCTCCCCACTTAAATTGTTCTTACTATTTTAATTTTTCCACGGAATGTCACTGAGGTGGACATACGGATTGAGCCCAGATCGGTTTTGAAGAAAAGAGCGCAGATGTGAAGAAGCAATGTTAGGACTTATGCTGGTTTTAAACATAGGCCCTCTACTCTCAACAATCTTGGTCAAGGTGTCATCTCCTAATTTAATTTAAAGGGCTGGTAAACTTGCTGTTCTAATGGCATTTTAGCGTGTGGCGCCTTGCATTTCATCGAGCTGCCATGCCAAACATGTTTTTGTCTTTTTTTATATATTTTTTTTGTTAGTTTGCTTTCGGCGGCTTAGCACTTTGCTCCCGCCGATGTGTGTAACTCTAGTTGTTTACTGTAAGAGCGGTGTTTGCTTTTTTGCTACTTTGTGCGTCCCCAGTTTGATGCCCAGCCAGTGCACCGTTGCTTCTTTATCCTACGATTTAACTGATAAAGTAATATTAATTGACGAAGTATCTACCGTCAGGTTTGTAGCCGCTCGGCTATCTCCGCTTAAAGAATATTGTGCTCCTATAGTTCGCTCGTCTGGCGATGTAACCTTACGCCAGGAATCTCCGCCTGTACGGCTTTTCGGAAACCTAGTCGTGGACTGATATCTTTTATGTACTTATGATGATCGGTTTAAATAATAGTTCCTGTAGCTGGCGACTGGAGTAATTGACCGCGCTGACTTATTAGCGCAAGGTCCCCTACATAGACTGGTTAAATACAGCAGCATGTAGTTTTACAGATTATTTTTAATCCACCCGTTGCAGTGTGACAAGAGTTGATTTCGATTAATATTGCACCGCATATTCGTTTATTATTGTTTCATGAATATAAAATCACACACATTTGTTTTTCTTTTTTTATTAGTGCTAGATAATGTTTATTTATTTTTCTTCTTGTGGTAGCTCGTTGATTGGCTTGCCTTTCCCGCCGTCTTTTGTTGTCTATTGTTTTTATTCATATGACGTGTGCAGTAACCTGGTTTAGATAGACGTGTGCAGCGACCTAGTTTTTGGTGACGTGTGGAGTATTTTGTTGCCGATCATGCGGTCGGATATTTTCGGCTCTTTCGCTGTTGATCGTCGTGGCAGACGGACGTGTTCTAGGTTATCTGCCACAAGCCTTTCATCGCTGGACTTTGTGACGAACGGACGTAATTTTGATTGCTTGCCACAACTGCGTTAATTGGAGTGTGAACATCAATGCAGTAAAACCATTACTGTCGTGCTTCCTTCTTTGTGACTTTTTTTTTTATTTGCCATATTTATCTTCCACTCACGAGAAAGCGATGCATCGCCATGTTTTGGACGGTATGTCCGAACTCGTTTGGGAGTTGCTATTTCCGGGTCACTTGTCTTCCACATGAAGGTGGGGCGTCCAGGTAAGTGCCTTGCCCAAGGACACAACAAGCGAACTTGCCGGCTTGTTCTCCACCACCTCCCGTTAAATGCTGAGCACCAAGCAGGGAAGCTATAGATAACATTTTTTAAAAGTCTTTCGGTATGACTCGACAAGGGGAACGAACCCCAAGTCTAACAACTACGAAGCGGACGCCCTAACTACTATGCCATCGCGTCAGTTAACTGCCATAGTTCCCAGCAATTGGGGTTCAGTCAGCACGCTCTCGCTCAAAAAAACTTATTTTCTACAGCCTAATATTAAAATTTTTTAGTTCAATTATGTTTTATGATTTATCTTTTTTTCTTCAATTGTAATTTATATTTACATATCCAGTCGATTTGTATTTATATTGCTAGTCAGTTGATTTGTATTTATGTAGTTGATGAAAACTTGCTATTTAACAGCGTTTTTTGTGAGATTTAGAGCATAGAAACTGCAGAATCTGATCACTAGCTGTTCCAATACCGCAAACATAACAAAATGCAACAGGTCTGGTGTAAAAGCTTCGCATTGAATTACTGGTATGAATTTACAGATAATGTGATAAGCTAGGTTTTCAAACTCGTTACGGGAAAATTTAGTTGAGGAGGTCATGTACTTTTCCTCCACCTCCCATTTCAATATACTATCAATGTAAAAAAAATAAGTGCACTCCCCCCAAAATGTTGTCAGCTCTCCCGTTTTTATAAATTTCCAAAATAGGCAAAGAACTCACTTGCGCAAGGTTAATCTCCAAAAAAAAGGATCTTCAACTTTGATTGTATGGAGCAAAAGAATCGCTCAAAAAATGATCTTCAAAAAAGCCCTCAGCTTTGTTTTGAGATATAAAAACCTTCAGCCCCATCCCCAGAATTATCAAAAATGCGCAATATACGTAGAAAAAAAAGATCTTCACTTTTGTTTGGAGCTAAAAATAACAAAGAAGTCAATCACAAATAGTACAATATTTCGCATAAAAAGGTTTTTAATTTTGTTTTAAAGCAGAAATGTCTTCAGTCTCCCCCACCCACCCCGCAGAATCTTTGAAAATATGCGTAAAAAGTAATCTTTATGCTTATTTGGAGCTAAATATAGCCAAAAAGTTACGCAGAAAAACGTAATCTGCAAAAAAATTTTCAGCCTTGTTTTGAGACAAGCTGCCTCCCCCAATACACAATAAGTGTTACGCCCATAAAATAATCTATATATACATATAACTCAAAGTTTGTCTGTCTGTATGTCCGCTATAGAAATAAAACTCGAGACATTTAGATACAAACAAACATATGAATCTTATATAACTTTTTCCAGGGAAGCCAAGTACGGTATTTTCATTTTGATCAGAATCGTCTATGGGGGGCTACGAGCCTATATTTATTCAACCTATATTAACTCACACAACAAAATTCAAAAAAATTCAATTACAAACCACTAACAGAATGTTAGAAAGGTTTATATATAAACGTTTTTGCTTGAACGAGATGTACGCAAACAATTGAACGCATGTCCGCCATTTCTGTTATTGCCGGTATATATACCGTCGCGGAAGCGAACGCATAAAGATCGCTTGCCGGTAATTATACCCGCGCGGGATCGAAAGAGTTAAAATATGGTTATTCAATGTAAAAATTTAATCAGTCTTTACATTTTACCCGATCAACGACGGGTAAATCTGCTATAACTTTTTCCGGGGAGATCAACGACGGGTAAATCTGCTATAACTTCTTCCAGGGAAGCCAAGTACGGTATTTTGATTTCGATCAGAATCGTCTATGGGGGGCTACGAGCCTATATTTATTCAACCTGCTATAACTTTTTCCAGGGAAGCCAAGTACAGTATTTTGATTTCGCTCAGAATCGTCTATGGGGGAGCTACGAGCCTATATTTATTCAACCTATATTAAAATATGGTTATTCAATGTAAAAATTTAATCAGTCTTTACATTTTACCCGATCAACGATGGGTACGGTATTTTGATTTCGATCAGAATCGTCTATGTATTTGCTAATGTATTTGTATTTGTATTTGCTAACAAATTATGACACTGGTTGTATTGTTCAGTTTTATTTTCTTTCTGTATGATCAGTCTTTACATTTTACCCGATCAACGACGGGTAAATCTGCTTCTATATATATAAAACTCAAAGTTTGTCTGTCCGCTATAGAAATAAAACTCGAGACATTTAGATACAAACAAACATATGAATCTTATATAACTTTTTCCAGGGAAGCCAAGTACGGTATTTTGATTTCGATCAGAATCGTCTATGGGGGAGCTACGAGCCTATATTTATTCAACCTATATTAAAATATGGTTATTCAATGTAAAAATTTAATCAGTCTTTACATTTTACCCGATCAACGATGGGTACGGTATTTTGATTTCGATCAGAATCGTCTATGTATTTGCTAATGTATTTGTATTTGTATTTGCTAACAAATTATGACACTGGTTGTATTGTTCAGTTTTATTTTCTTTCTGTATGATCAGTCTTTACATTTTACCCGATCAACGACGGGTAAATCTGCTTCTATATATATAAAACTCAAAGTTTGTCTGTCCGCTATAGAAATAAAACTCGAGACATTTAGATACAAACAAACATATGAATCTTATATAACTTTTTCCAGGGAAGCCAAGTACGGTATTTTGATTTCGATCAGAATCGTCTATGGGGGGCTACGAGCCTATATTTATTCAACCTGCTATAACTTTTTCCAGGGAAGCCAAGTACAGTATTTTGATTTCGCTCAGAATCGTCTATGGGGGGCTACGAGCCTATATTTATTCAACCTATATTAAAATGTGGTTATTCAATGTAAAAATTTAATCAGTCTTTACATTTTACCCGATCAACGATGGGTACGGTATTTTGATTTCGATCAGAATCGTCTATGTATTTGCTAATGTATTTGTATTTGTATTTGCTAACAAATTATGACACTGGTTGTATTGTTCAGTTTTATTTTCTTTCTGTATGATCAGTCTTTACATTTTACCCGATCAACGACGGGTAAATCTGCTTCTATATATATAAAACTCAAAGTTTGTCTGTCCGCTATAGAAATAAAACTCGAGACATTTAGATACAAACAAACATATGAATCTTATATAACTTTTTCCAGGGAAGCCAAGTACGGTATTTTGATTTCGATCAGAATCGTCTATGGGGGAGCTACGAGCCTATATTTATTCAACCTATATTAAAATATGGTTATTCAATGTAAAAATTTAATCAGTCTTTACATTTTACCCGATCAACGATGGGTACGGTATTTTGATTTCGATCAGAATCGTCTATGTATTTGCTAATGTATTTGTATTTGTATTTGCTAACAAATTATGACACTGGTTGTATTGTTCAGTTTTATTTTCTTTCTGTATGATCAGTCTTTACATTTTACCCGATCAACGACGGGTAAATCTGCTTCTATATATATAAAACTCAAAGTTTGTCTGTCCGCTATAGAAATAAAACTCGAGACATTTAGATACAAACAAACATATGAATCTTATATAACTTTTTCCAGGGAAGCCAAGTACGGTATTTTGATTTCGATCAGAATCGTCTATGGGGGAGCTACGAGCCTATATTTATTCAACCTATATTAAAATGTGGTTATTCAATGTAAAAATTTAATCAGTCTTTACATTTTACCCGATCAACGACGGGGAAATCTGCTAGTATATGATATGAATGGAAAAGCTAAATCAGCTCGAAACTTTATTTATACATTAATACGCTAAGACAAATGCATTTCGCTATAAAGCATCATCAGTGCTGTAAAAGAACAATAAAAGAAACTAAATCTAAGGTTCCAAGCAATAGCTGTACTGGAAAATCTACACTCATCACATAAGTAATTATATATCCGGCGTATCAAAGCAGATAATTTCATGTTATAGTATTGAAGTATTACCCACAAGGCAGCAGACCATTATTGACGAAAAAAATAAGATCAAAACGCAAGCTGATTGTAGACTAAATTTAATGTAGTAAAAACATTAAAGCACAGTGAGAAGTAATACTAGGTTATATGCGGGGTAAAATTATTTTATTAATATTTTTTTTAGCATTAAGTATGCGATACCATTTGGCTTCATAAAAGTTTAAATTTTCAAATTCAGGTTTTATAATTAAGATAAAAAAAAAAACATTGCGCAACATCAGGTTTACCTGTAAATATTTCCCCATGATGCTTGTCATAATGTCTATGTAGGGCCGAATTATCATTATTTTCAGAAAATAAGTCAGTTTTTAGGGGTGTTGCGAGTTTGATCCTGATTTGCGATTTAATTTAAAATTGAGAGAACTGGTAAACCAATTTGTTCCACTATGGGGAAAATGAACATCTTTTTAGAAAAACACTTTAAAGTTTAGTCAAAACCGCATTTGGGAAACATTAAGGTAAATCCTTTTCTCAAAGATGCCGAAATCTTTTTTTTGAAGAAGAGTTAAGTTGCATCTACTTAAACTACTCTGGGTTCTTTATACAATTCCTAGTTTGTCTGTATTGCGTGGACGAGGGGCGCAGCCAGGGGGCCCACTGTGCCATGGCCTTCCCTTTGGTTCTCGATAAAACTATGCCCAAAGCAAACAATTGCCTAAAAATTTTCTGCTATCGTTGGGCTTCATGCCTGAGATTAATGCATGAGCTTCAAACCTTCCGTAGTTTTATTGATATAAATCAGAAATCACACGAGCAAGTTCTTTTGCGCAAGAATCTTGCAGCAATAGCCAATCGGTGTCGGACGAGGTCAGAGGTGGGCACTTCCGCAAATTGCGGACTCAAGTTTCTATTTGCGGATTTGCGGACCTAATTTCCAACCGCAAATCCGCAAATCAATAGGCAGTGTTGCCTGATCCGCGATAAAAGCACTTGGAAAAAGTGGACGCTCTGATTTTCTGGGTGGAAGGTGAACGTCTGGGAGGTGATGACCCTTTTTTTTTTGGAGATCAACGTCTTGTCGACGGCAGAATTTTACCTCCAAAAATAAGAAAAGTCATCAGGCAGGCAAAAGAATAGTATATATTGCGGTCTAAGTTTGCGGAAGTGCAATGTGCATTTGCGGTTACGGAAGTGCGAAAAGTTACCGCAAACCTATCACAAACTTGCGGATTTGCGGTTGCGGAACACCTCTTGCAGTTTTGCGGAATTGAGTTTAAATTTGCGGTGCCCAGGTCTGGACGAGGTGTGCAAGGGTATTCTACATTAATAACGATATCCCGCAAAAGCAATAGCTTGCATGTGTAAAAGCGAGTTTTGTGCTTTCTGGAAAAGTTTCATGAATATTGCCAAGAATAGAGCATGTCTCTATTTTTTGGGCATTTTATTTGCCAAATCATCTTGACGAGCCTAGATTCATAGTTGACGATTTAAATTTTCTAATTTTAGTCAAAATGCTTTGGACTGTAGACTGTGGAGGAAACAAAATCATCTGTTTGCTAAGTAAAAACTCGACATTCTCTCTCAAATGTTTTTTAGAAGACTATAAAAACCGCAAAAAAAAGTTTAATGAGTGGACCGCAAAAAAAAATTGATCAGTTTGTATCAATAAATGCTTTGGGTGTAATTGTGTAAGATCAAAATTTTTTTGTGTGTACAATTGCATTAACTCTTTTGCTGCGCATGCATTGCGAAAAAAATGTCCGCAAGGTGGCAATGCAAAAAACTGTCATAATTTGTCATAATCAATCATAATTAATCATCATAAAATGCCCCACGTTTGTTTGTAAATCATTACTCATCTGTTTACTTCTACATCAAGTGTCATATATCATTGAAATCTATATTTCTTGAAGATTTCAAATACATTAAAAAATTTTTTGTTTGAATGTGCAAGTTTTATGCTAATTAACCCCTCCTGTAGCTGCTGAGTTGTTTTCGAAGTTAAAGTACCCTTTCCTGAAAGATCACCACAGAGTTTATTTTCTATCAATTTTTTAGAAATGGTCGCTAGATGATGCTAAGGAACAAAGCTTTCAAGGTACATCAGTCAAAACTTACCTAAAAGCCTAGGTTTTCCACAATTTGCAACTTTTTGAGGCCCATCACCTTTTTGTTAGCCGGTACTGACTGGAAACAAATTTTGTTAGTTAAATGTAGTACCTAAAATATAATGTTTTTGATCAGGGAATTTCTTCAAGATTCAGAAAACATCAAGTTTAAATCAGGGATGTGGAAGCGGTTATTTTTCAACCGGTTTTTCAACCAAAAACCTTCATTTATTGCTATTAGGGGAAGGTCGGGACCCATGATCATAGCGACACCGATGAGCCACCCTCGTTTCTAGAAATTTAAATTGAATTACTGCCACCTATTGATAGATTCATAAAGTTTATGGTTGAGTAGTTACAGCGTGGAAGTTGTGAGTTATTGGCTATTGCATTTCAGAAATGACAGTGAGATGTGTGTTTTTGGCATATAAAAGTAAATATTTAGCTACACTTTTATGCGAATATTGTAAATGCAGTATTGATGATATAGATCGAGCAAAAGTTTCTTGTTAAGGTATAGTCACAAAGTTAAGGTTGCTACAAAACTTTAATGCAAGTCTAGTCAGCTTAAAGAAATAATTTCTTTAACATAAAATATGTTATGGTTTGAGACCCATGAGCCATCATGGCTGCTGGTGGCTCATGGGTCCCCATGCTAGGTTGAACTAAACTTACATGTAATAAAGCTTTATAAAAATTGTTTGGGCCAAAATCTGTGCTTAATATGATACTCACATGCTCCGGTTATGTGCAGAATCTTCTCACAGTCATGAATCATGGAAATTTCATGCTTTGATTATTCTGGTGGGCTACCGAAATTAGGTTTATATGTTATGTGGTCAAAGTCATATTTTTGTTTCAAATCGTCAATTTGCTACAGTAGGCTATATATAGCCTATTCTGTATTAATATTTTTCTTCTTATTAGGTTTAAAAAATCGTGAAATTGATTAACTTTTAAACAATGCCAAGACAAAAAGTCCGAAAAACGAATTGTGCAAATTTCACTGCTGATGAAATGAAAAATGCTGTTGAGGATGTCTTGCGAAGAAAGTTGTCTGTTCGAGCATCAGCTAAAGCAAATGGTGTGGATAGAATGACTCTGACAAGATATGTAAAAGATACTAAAGCTAATGGAGAAACTTTTACTCTAACTTCTTTAAAAAAGCATTTTGTCACAACCCAGGTAAGCTAGTATGTGTGTTGATCAGCTGATATGGTAGTCTATGATTAAGTAGACTATCGGTTTCTGGGCTTGTACTTTCACCATAATTGATAGGCTAACCTGCAACAAACTAACAAACAATTAGTCTTATAATTTTTGAATTTTATCAATGTTCGAATTGCCCCTAGCTGACCGAAGTTACCAACTGGCTGTCCAGAATTACCCTATCTTAACCTACTATCAAAGTCAAGATTCTTTAGTTTTTAAAATGTAGCTTTAAAAAACTAAATAATTATTAATCACCTTTATGCCCCTGGCACTGCCCTTTCATAATAGCAAGTTAGTAGCAAATGTTTTAATCTTTATATCTAGCTCCTCAGTGGCTAAATATTGTTTTCATATGTTGATGTTTTTAGGTGTTTACTGCTCCTGAAGAAGATGCTCTGGCAAAATACATTTTAACTTGTTCTAAAATGTTTCATGGGCTTAGCAGAGATGCATGTCGACAACTTGCATTCGAATATGCTCAAGTTAACAATAAGAAATTTCCATCCAGTTGGAAGACCAATAGCAAAGCTGGAAAGGATTGGTTTTATGGCTTTTTAAGGCGACAGTCTTCGCTATCATTAAGATTGCCTGAAGCCACAAGTTTGGCTCGATCAATTGCCTTCAATAAATCAAATGTTCAACTTTTTTTTTACAACCTAAAAGAAGTATTGGAGAGGAATAGTTATCAATCCCATCAAATTTGGAACTTGGACGAAACCGGGATCACCACAGTTCAGCGACTCCCGAAAGTAATTGCGGAAAAAGGGGCAAAGCAAGTTGGGCAAATAACATCGTTTGAACGAGGCACTCTAGTCACAATGTGTTGCTGTGTTAATGCTGTTGGGCAGTAGATACCACCAGCTTATATTTTTCCGCGCGTTTATTACAAAGCTCATATGTTAAATGGAGCACCAAATGGAAGTTTGGGGCTTGCCTGCCAATCAGGTTGGATGACTAACGAGTTATTTGTCGATGTTTTTAAACATTTTTTGACATTTATGAAACCTTCTATTTCCAATCCTGCTCTGTTGGTTATGGATAACCACAAAAGTCATTTGTCGGCTGCAGTTGTTGACCTGGCACGTAATCACGGAGTTACAATCATAACCTTTCCACCGCACTGCAGCCACCGGTTGCAGCCATTGGATGTTTCAGTGTATGGCCCATTCAAAACCTATTTTAACTGTGCTTGCCAAGAATGGATGCTTTCTAATGCGGGACAACCACAGACCATCTACAATCTTGCTTCGTTAAGTTCAGCAGATTATTATCGTGCCTTTACACCCTCTAACATTACCAGTGGTTTCAAAAAAACTGGAATTGTTCCTCTTGATGAGAATATTTTTCCGGAAGATGTGTTTCTTTCTAGCATGGTTACAGATCAACCCAATTCATCATTAGAAGATGAAAACCGAGCAACCTCACCTGCCCCCAACAATGATTTAGCTGTTTCAATAAATGATGTTCCTGGAACGAGTGGCACTACTGGCACAATTGTCACTCCTGAAGATGTGCGTCCCTACCCTAAGGCAGTGCGTCGAAAAAGAAACAGCAATCGGAAAAAGGTGAAGTCAACTATCATCACTGATTCGAGTGCAAAGTCGAGCAAGAGCCAACCACAAAAGAAAAATGCTGCCAAACAACCAGTAGAAAGCTCCTCTGAGTCGGAAAGTGAGCCTCCTGTTGAAAGTGATTCGGAAGTAGGACTCACTGACACGTCTGATGATGAGCATACTGATGTCACTGATGGTGCTATGAAGGAGGGGGCATTTGTGCTTGTTGTCTACGAGGGAAAAAGAAAAGTCCATTTCGTAGGGCAAATTTTGAAAGAAGAAGATGAAGATGGAGAATTAGAAATCAAATTCCTGCGAAAGCATCCAAAGGTTTACAACGGATTTATCGAACCTCCAGTGGAAGATATTCACTCAGTTCCTGCTGAAACTGTAAAATTGGTTCTTCCACAGCCTTTCAATTTGTCAGGATCTACCAGAAAAACTATGGGCATAAAGAAATTTCATACAGACTTTTCTGCTTATGATATGTGATTGGCCTATCACGTTAGCCTACAACTTTGTTACAAAACTGTAAACTTTTTGTCTGGGTTGTTTTCTTTTTCCAATTTAACAGCTGCGCCTTTTCAAATGTTCGTTTTAAGGTTAAAAAACTTTTGTTTAACAAGTACTTGTGTACCTGAAACTAGTGGCTCATTGGACCCTACCTATAGGGACCAATGAGCCACTTATGCTGATATTTTAGTTTTTAAATATTTTAATTGTTCTGTGTTTTTCTTAAAAATGCCTTTTGTTGTATTAAAGCTTTTATTACAGGCAATATTGTGTGCGAATTTCATGTTCTAGTTTTGTTCAAGGAGTTAATAATTTAACAAAAAAGAAAAGTGGATCATGGGTCCCGACCTTCCCCTACTTTACCTACTTCGTTTGAGCTTAATGTTCCAAACTACTCTGTGTTTCTCTTATTTAGATATTGTAACTCGTGTTGAATGTAGAAGAGTGCTTTTCAACCTTTTTGTCATCGCGGAACCCCTAATGTACTTTGGCTTTTGTCACGGAACCCTAACTAACAAAAATTTAGAAATCACAAATTGCTTGCATGGAAATCAAATATTTCGTTACTACACTTCAAAAAATAATGAAACACTTCAACAAATAGACAGTTATTACAAGTTCCATCACTACTTACAACTACTTTTACAACCGTTATCTTAACGCTTCTCAGATGTAAACCATATGACCACATATTACAGCTCTCGACAATAGCCTGTCGTCAAAACAACAAATTATACCGTATAGCGCTGATTTTCCATCTCTATTCTCAACTAACTCTGACTTTGAGCTAACTTTAACTCCAATCATCAATACGGACTTTCTGTCTGCCCTCAAAACACGTATTGACTTCGATCTTTCTTGGATAGTGAAGTGTGAAATTTCCGTCGTATACCGTATATAGTATATACATGTAAAGCGAGCAAAGTTGAACTGCACCAATTAACAGCCGCCTCAACGTGGTGGTGCGGTCCCCAACTTCGTTTGGGTTGGGTCAAAATGGCTGTTGGCCTTCCCGAGGGTCCCAGTTACCCTGGGCACTCCCCTCACACATACTCTTTTTTCACCATGCAGCCCCCTGAACGACCGCAGAAGGGTAGCATGCAGTATTTTTAAAATCGTCCTGTCTTTTCTCTTCTCCTGTCTTTCTCTTGCCGTCTTCTCATTCTTCTCCTTCTTCTGATGAGCGGCAACGTTCATCCTAACCCTTGTCCCTTCTTTCCCTGGGCAGTGTGCGCTGGAAATGTGACCTGGAAGGGTAGGTCAGTGCAATGCTGCACATGCTCTAATGGGGTTCATTCAAAGTGCTCACTACTCTCCTTTTCTAGATTCATAACTCTTGGTAGCTCTCGTTTCTGGAGCTTCCCTCCCTGCTGCGTCAGCGCTTTTTTTGAAGCTGCTACACCTACCAGCACTGTGATTTCCTCCTTGGACTCCTCCAGCTGGTATACCTCCACTTCTCCATCGGCCCCCTTCTGCTAATGCAGCACTCGCACCTCACCCTCGCTTTCAAACCTCTTATCCTTTTTCTGCCCATCTTCTCTCCCTGCACCCTCACCACTGCCTCATGCTCCTGGCTGTTTCTCTTTACCTCCTGCTTCTTCTTCCCTCCCTGACTCCATCAGGGTTCTTCAATGGAATGCTGGGGGTCTCCGAGCTAGGAGCACTGAACTGCTACACTTTATTTCGTCTCATCCCGTTGACTTTATTTGTATCCAGGAATCTAACCTTAATTTATCTTTCTTTTTCCAGATCCCTGGGTTCTCTGCTTTGCAATCTGATGGCACCCACAACCGGATCCGGTATTTTTTCTACTGACGCCACAGACGCTAGCGGCGGCGTTATCATTTTTGTCAGGCAGGGCTTAATCCTTCTTTGAGTTTTCTACCTCCTCTCTTTCTTCGCTTGACCCCTACTCTGATTATGCAGAGATCAACATCTCTCTAAATGACTCCTTCTCGCTCTCATTTCTTAATGTTTAAGCTCTCCGTCTATTTGCTCTTCTCCGAAGAATAGCAGAACCAATTTCTTTTTTTCCTCCATCGTTCCCTCCTATGTGGAAGCGGAAGCGGCGGAATTTTCGCACTCCCGCTTTCACAGAAAAATGACCGCTTCCACCGCTTCCACATCCCCAGTTTAAATAAAATATGTTGTCACGAACAATAAAACAGAAGCTTTTTTTTACACCCCTCCAATTTGTTGAGGAACAAGGGGGATACAACAAACTTTGATTTAGAGAAGCCAAACTTATGCTAGCTTTTAAACTTGTACGGTATTTTAGTTTCTGTCTTCTCGGAAACTTGATACACAACAACCACTTTAGTGGTGAAATATTTGCAATTTATTTTATCTTTTTATAGGGTGTATCTTTTCTAAAAATTATAATTTAGTGAAGGTAAGTCAAAAATTTTTTATGGTTTTGAACTGACATGATGCACAGTACCCATTTTTGATCGATAAATATCATATACCGCTTAGCCTAAACTATTTAAAGTTATATATTGCTCGAAAGCAGATTTCTTTAGCTTTCAAATGAGACCGGTATTTAGCAACATAGTATGTTTTAAAAAACTAAATCTACATATTTCTACTTACCATAAAAATATGTTTAGGGGGTTTGAGACCCCAAAATATTTGAAAATTTTGCCTTGTAAATTTCATTTTCATCGCTTGAAATTTTGTCAAATGATGCCACAAAAGAATAGTTTTCAGACTGTGTTAATGATAAAGGCTTTAGTTTCGTTTTAAACATGCAATCTCAATTTGATTTCAAGGTAGTTGGCTCTTGCTAAGAATGTGGCAATATTTGTCGTCTGCAACTGGGCTCTTGATCTTTTTAACCTTTTTTGGGTTAAAAATCCAAGAGTTAGGGCACAAACTTTACATCTTCCGATGCGTGATCTTTTGAAAATTTTATGAAAATCAGATTAGAAGTAAAGTCACAAATCCATTTTTTAGTAAACTAATTTTGTAACTCAATTTGAAAAAATTTGAGGAAAACACTAAAAACAGGAGATCATCAATTGATGATTTTGGCAGGGAAGGAGTTAAATTTCTTTACGTTCTGTTTAAAAACCGCACACGCCTCTTATCTCCTGGAGAGAAAAACCTCAATATCCTCAATGTTATAAGATCCTGAGAGTTTTACCACTGCACCTGGGCTATGTTATTCAAAAAACTTTGGCCTTCCTCTTGAAAACTCCTGGCTGCGCCATTGCTAGGCCTACTATTGCTTAATTTTGATCTTTTCTCAAACTTGGGATTTTATTACATATAACTTTGCCCCTTAATCCAGATTGTTCTCCTGTAAAATGTAAATCAGTGTTTTGCTCCATATGTACCTCTTGATCATGGTTCCAAGTAATATGCACTTGTGATCAATAGGGGTACTTTACGTTTTAAAATCTTCGTCTTCAGAAAGTGCCTATTTCACCCACATTTTGATGACCCTATGACGTCACCATAACGTCATAGGCCTTTAATGGTGCCCACCTAGGGTCAATGATCAACTGTTGCTAGTCACCCAGTTCTGCGAGCAGTAATTCTGAACCAAAAACATGTTGATAACAGTTGTAGTTATAAAAAAATGCTAGCGATAATTAAGAAAGAAGGAATATTTTATTTGCGCCCATTGCATTTAGTGTATACATGTCATGCAACACTTATGACATGATCGTCTCCTATTGAGCTCGGTAGTTGATTCTTTACTAGACTTGTAAAAACTTACCAATCAGCCCAAAAACATCTGGTTATAGCAACACTAGTTAGATAGGCTTACTGGTAACTTTTTAAATATTTATCAAATTCACTGCAAAATCATGACAAGATCTATAATAATACCTACAATTTTGCTGTGTGTTAAGGTGACAAACTAATAGTTTTTTTTTATTGCAACGATGGAAGAATGCATGAAATTAATTAGTGAACGTCTTCATACTGATGATGAAAGCATTCAAAGCTATTTGCAAAGTAAGCATTGATTATACCTAAGCCTAAAATAGAACAAAGCAGTTTTGGAATACATTAGGTTGTTTCTTTTGTACAACACTGAAGGTACCAATTTAGTTGAACATGTTTGTTTACTTGTATTTTAAAATCTACTGGATGCTGAGCTGATGTAGTTTTATTCATCTTGCCTGGATATGCTTACAAAAATGTTGCCAATTTACTTAATGTAGTGGCAGTCAACTATTTCTCTTGTTGCTTTTTATTTCTGTTGGGAAGGCATAATTTTTTTATACTTAAAAAGTTTACATATTTCAGGTGTTCTTGAAAACAGTGTTCATGAGTTTACCTCCTCCTCTGATGTCTATGAAGCTGTTGGAGAAATCATAGAGTCCTCAACTGGTTGTGATAATTTACTGGTCAGAGATCTTTGCGAGACTATTTATAACACTCTATCAGTGTAAGATTGAGGCATGTTTATATCAAGACAGGCTTTTGAATGTTGATTTGGTAATACAGGTTTTTATATCACAGGCTTTTTTAGTAAATTTTTGTAAATGAGAAAATTGGCTTGAAGCAGATTTAAAATTTTTTTTATGATTTGCAAATTGTTCTTACATATCTTGGATATTAATAATAGGCAATCATGATTTGTATAACTAAGAGTGTTTGTAATTTTACCAAAATGCTTTTTTGCCGATTTAAAAATTTTTCTTTGATGCTGTATTGTCTGCAGATTAAATGATGAAAAAGATACAGATGTGAAAAAATTGGAAGCTCCCATTCACATAGGAGAAATTGAAAAGAAAAGTGGTATGCACATAATGTGTAATGCAGTTTTTATCTTATTTTACTGTTGTTGAAGTTTTGTTGTAGAGTCATTCTTTGGAAAATTCTGAAAAATTTATAATAGAATATAACCCCAGTTCAAGTTATATATTTTTTCATAGATTATAGGTGTGACCAAATTAATGATGCAAAATATCATGGTGTTACTCTTAGTGGTCTGGAAAATGCAGTAATTTGAAATTTGACCACTTGAGGAGGTTTGGGGAACTGAGAAATTACAAAAATTAAACAACATTTATCTGTAACTCAAAAAGTATACATCATGAAACAATAAAATTTGGTACAAATATGTATTAGCTTCTGTTGACTCCTTTAAAGTTTAGTTTTTTTAAAATACTGCTTGAAATGTCTGTTTTTAAAAATTTTTATGTCTGAATACTTAAGGTCACGTTAGGTATCTCCAGGAGTTGACAAGTCATAATTATTACTGCTGTCTAAAGCAGAACAGGTACTTTCATGTGTTGTACAGATTGCTTTTGGTTATAAATAAGCAGTCTAATAAATTGCAAGTTTTTGCAATGCTACTCTCAAATTTCAAAGTCTATTCAACTTGCTATAAACGTTGCACTGCTTATTTCAATAAACACTTGAAAGAATTATTATTTAAGGATAATTTTGTTCATTAGCATTGTAGAATTCTTGTAAGTTCAAGTTAGTGATGATCTTCACAGTCCATGTTTTTGGAAGTAAACGTACAACAGTTCAAAAATGGTTCACTTGTAACAAGCATGTATAGGAAACCAACTCAACTCAAATGTTTTTATGTTTATCAGTTTATATATTACACTGGTTATAACATCTATCATAAGGAAGCTTGCTGAGGAAGTAAAATGGCAATTTTAGAAACAATATTGTCAAAAGAAATTTATATCTGTTTATTATGTTATATAGCTTGCTGAATTACCTCAATCTCTTGATCATAAGCGTTTGCTGAATTGAAGTATTTGAATTATCAAAAGAAGACTATTTGTTAAAGTAATGCAAGAGGCTAGTGATGCACTTAGCTAACTGCAATCTGTTTGTTATGTTATATAGCTTGTTGAATTACCTCAATCTCTTGATCATTAGCATTTGCTGAATTGAGGTTTGTAATGTGCCCTTCAAGTCTGTTTGCTAGTTCTGCTCTACAGGAGTTTGAGTTGGTCATCTTGAAGTTAGTGTATAACCTTTCTTCCATTTTCTTTTTTGATTTTGAATAAAATCTATCTTTGGTCTGACATTGACAGATTTTTATACACCTTCTTGTCATCATAATTGCAAGCAGTACTTGGGGTTGCTAGAGTTGTATCAATGCCTATCAGACATTAGAACCTAACTTAGATTAAAGAATTGCAATCTGAGCTACAGCAATTGGTTGACCAAAACGTTACTGAACGCAGTTGCAGTCCATGGACATTGCCAATTGTCATGATCACATAGAAGTCCGGTGATAGGCAATTTGAGCTGATTTTTCAAATCCCAAACTTAAAAAGTCAAACTATCAGATTGCCTCCAATTTTAAAGGACATGCTCGAGGTGCTTCACTCAAACAGATGTCTTTTTCAATTTTATAGCTCTGATGTGCAGTCAAGCTAGACATGTTGTTGCTTACATTGATATGGCTTGATTCCATCAGCTGTGTCCAGTGGATTAATTGGAGGTAAATGAGCTACTGCCAGTTTCTTCATTAATCATTGCATGCCAATTGTGTGAGAACAAGCTATGTATATACTCGCGTGTAGGTTGCACCAGTGGATAGGATGCACCCCTTGTTTGTGACTGTCAAAGTGGGTAATTGTGATTGACCAGTGCATAAATTGCACTGCTAGTTTGTGCTTGTCAAAGTGGTATTTCTTGTTGCTAGTCTATAAATCACACTGTAATATGGTAAGTTACATGGCTCATTCTGACACAAAAACTATCAAATAATCATCTTTTTTTCAAAAATTTGTTTACAAATATCATGCTGTCAAATCGCATAATATAAACATACTATACATAAAAAAGGTTGACAAAAGTACTGGTGTTTGTATTTATGTCCAGTGTATAGGTCGCACCAAAAATTTTGGCTCAATTTTTTGGGTAAAAAAGTGCGACCTATATGCGAGTATATATGGTAGGTCTGTGGCATGCAACATCTGAATTCAAAAAACAATATTTTTCTTGTCCACATTGAGATGCTTTTACTGGAGGGCCACGTAGTGATACAATAACTCCTTTGAAAGACTCTGACCTGTAATACCTGTTTGTATGTGTAGATTAGTTTTCACCACTTACTACTCCTTGTCTCACCTTGAAATTAAAAACTGCACAAAACTTATTATTAGCTTGGTTGTCCATCCTGGTATGCTCAAAGACATGGTGTAATGAAACAGTTAATGCCATTATTGCTCCAGGGCAAAGATTTCATGTAACAGCATTTCCCCTCTGGAATGGTCCCTATTTTTCCATTAGTACATTGCACACATGTGTTTGTGGATGGCCTCCTTAATGATAGCAAAGGGCATAGCTACGTGAAGATCTAGTTGACAAGTTTTAAAGATTTTTATGACAATACTTCTAACTTGCATTACTGCAGAAAATATATGTAGTCACATTTGTGTGCTATTGGAGAGCACTTTTTGGCAGCTCTTAATATATTGTGATGCAGAGCTTAATTTACCTGTGCAACTTGGGAAAAATGTGTGGTGTCTTTGGTTGCTGCATTTATCATTCCACTGCTTATCACCCTTAAGCTCAAGGAACAGTAAAGCAGCTTAATAGGTTCGTTAATTCACAATGTTCTTGCTATTAGTTAGTTTGCTTCTAATTGGCTCTCTCAAGTCATCATAATCATAGTTGAACAACCAAGTATGTCTTTGAATGTTGTTGGTGCCACAGTTAAAAATCTACACGTGTGTTACCAGGCAGAATAGTTTTCTTTTGTCATTAGCACCAGTGTGATATTTTGTTTTTTTTATAGTTTTGCAGACTCAGTAAATAGTCTTTTAAAGCCTAAATAAAGGTTTTGTCAAATTAATATGCGTGATTTATGACACACTTTACTGAAAATGGCATTAGCTACAATAATTTGGTAGAATAATATGGTCAACTCACTTTTGTCAATCTTTATTCAAATTTGTTGGATGTTTTTTTGAGCTTGATATTTTGAGATTCCCACTGTTTACCTCAAATTTGTTGGAAGTTTTTTAAGCTTGACAGTTTGTGATTTCCAATTTTTACCCCAAATTTGTTGGATGACTTTTTGAAATTTAAGATTTGTAGCCATAACAAAACACCTTTATTTCCGGGTGGGATTCAAAAATTTGGGAAACAATTGTCCCTTAACCAGAACTATCTGGAATTTAGAAAATTTTTGCTAGGTTTTAGGTAATGATTTCTCTTTTCAAAAACAACTTGGTATTGTGAGATAACATCTTAATGCAATCTCTATTATCCCCTAATCAAAAATTGTAGATCTGCCCTAATAGTATATGGGTCTAAAAGGTTTTGAGTAGAAATGGACTAGAAAGCTATCTTTTACATTTCAAGCCTGCAGGTGCTGAAACTTTGGCAGTCATGATTTTTTATATCTTTGCCTATCAAACAATTGTATTTCTATAGCCCTTGCATGCAGTCAATTAACCAAGTAAATTTTAGTTATGAACACAACCAATAGCAAAATTGAAGTGCCAAGTATAGCTAGTTCAGTGAAGCGGTAAGGTTAACAGTAAATTGGTGTATTTAGACTATACCTTTTTAATTTCAAAATGAGAATAGTAAACTTCAAAATGGAATAGTAAACTTCAAAATGGAATAGTAAACTTCAAAATGGAATAGTACACTTCAAAATGGAATAGTAAACTTCAAATTGAGAATAGTAAACTTCAAAATGGAATAGTAAACTTTAAAACGAGAATAGTGTATTTCAAAAAAAGAATTACAAATAAAACAATTCATGTATAAAACACAAATAAAAGTTATGCAAAATATTTATTAAAATTCAACATCCATCATATTGATTGCATCTGCTACATTATTGAATATTTGTGCTGCGAAATTCGAGCACATTCCACTTGTTACGGCACTCATACCCTCCTTCATCAACTCCTCTAAGGCTCTCAATCGATGCTCCTTTATCGATAATCCTTGTGGAACAATCCTCAAAATACTTGTGATCTTTGTAGCCAAGTCTCTTTTAATCTTTGCTTTCACAGAAGACCAAACATTTTCCATGGGATTAAACATGGGACTGTAAGGTCCAAGCCTTAATAGATGATTGTCAGAGAACTCTGGCGTTAATAGCTGCAACCCCACCTTACAGTGCCAATTCTTTTGATTATTTACTCAATAAGAACAATCTTGTTATGGCGCTGAATTCTCTTCGTGCTGAATATTCAGTGCTCAATTTTCATGTCCCCTCTAAACACACAGCAGCCTAAACTTAAACACACAGCTGGCCTATAATGTACTAATTACCTATGGTACTAACTTTAAATCTATCTTAAAATCTTATATATATAACTATCTTAGCTTCATATGCCCAAACTGCCTCATTTGTGTTTCGCAACTTACACTTTACTACAATCTGACCATCTCTGCCTTTATACCGAAACTTAATGTTTAGATTTGGTTTTATTTTCACAACATTATTGTGATGTCACTGTGTCAATTGTTACATTCCACTTGTTACGTTGTTACTGTTACCTTAGTTACTGAATAAAACTGATAGAAAAAAATTTATATACAAAAAATGTTATTACTTAGTAAAATTTTCTATTCTCGTTATGAAATTTGTTATTCTCATTTTGAAGTTTACTATTCCATTTTGAAGTTTACTATTCTCATTTTGAAGTTTACTATTCCATTTTGAAGTTTACTATTCCGTTTTGAAGTTTACTATTCCATTTTGAAGTTTACTATTCTCATTTTGAAATTAAAAAGGTATAGTTACACACAATGCTCATTTTGTTTAATTCATCTTCAGGAATCAACTCTGACTTCATATCACATCACGTGACAAGAAATGCCTGATCGGGCTGCAGTTTCTTGAGACAAATATGGTTTTCCAGTCAATATGTTAGTCCTTTCTGTCCAAGTTGGTTGTAACTATGGATATCTTCGACTAGAGCACCTTTTCCATTTTCTGCTGACCATTTCATAGTTTGTTGCTGTTTTTTGTGAATTTCACACTCTGCAACTATGTGGTCACATAAAACTTTCATTTACCACAACTCAATCATGTGGTTATAGGGTTTCATTATTTCAGATTCAAGGACTCTTATACTATGCTGTCACCTAAAGCTTTCAGTTGCTGCAACTTGGTCATGTTATCATATATGGTCATCAGTATTCCTTCTAAGATAACTGCTGGTTATCTTAGAAGGAAGATAACTTCTGAAGATAAGCTACCAGCTTGCACATGTGCCTGTCGCTATGTACTTATCGTAGAAGTTGTCTTCGTAGAAGGAAGATATCTTCTAAGATAAGTACATAGCTGTTGGCACATTTGCAAACTGGTAGTAAATGCATGAAAACACTGGACAAGATTTTGCTAAACAAACAGTTACACCATCTTTGGTAATTTATTTTAAAGTTGTGGAAAATTTTGGTAACTTTTTTTGATATTGCTGGTAGCCAACTGCTGTTTATCAAATGTATTGGCGTTTAATGTCATTTCTCTTGATTAAGATCTTCAGTTCTTCATTCAAAATTTTTTCTAGAGCTGCTAAACATTTCACATAAAAATTACATGACGCTTGCACAACAGCAATTCACAGCCAAGTGTAAGTCGTTGTAATGCTATTCTGCACAATAGAATTAGTTGAACGACTTCATTTATGACATCAATAACTTGCACTTTCTCTCAGACCCTTTAGAATTTCCGTATTTTTAGAGTTGATCTTTAACGTTGGTTCACATGTAATGGCATATAATATCGTTTATAAAAAGAATTAAGTCACATTAAGTAGTTTTGCAGCAAATAATCGCTGCTATTGTACTTCCAATATCATAAATTGGTTCATGCTGCTTTGGCTTTGAAAAGATGTCCAGGAAATTCTATTTGAGACTTTACTTTCTTACCATTATTAAGCACTTGAAAACTATTCAGGTAGACCAATTACTTGTGTGAGAGAAAATTTTTGTCTTTTTTAAAAATATTATCTTAGTGTGGTTATTTTGAACTAAAATATTTTTGTGCTTGTACTGTAACTTACGTAGTGATATTTTCAGTCTATCTTTCCTTATATTCATGGAATCTTTTTGCTTTTTTAGAGGGAAATATCAATAAGGATGTTGCAAGTATCTGGATGGTAAAATGTGAAAAGAAATCGGTGAGCTGTTTAGTGTGATTGTCATGTTTTAATTATTCAGTAGATGTGTTGCTGTTGTGTGTTTGAAAGCTCTTTTTCAGCAATTTTTCTTTTTAGATACTTTGTAGTTGAAATGTGCTATGTTAGCAGTATTGGAAACTCCCAAGCAGGTCTGAACACAAATGGTTTTTACATAATTGACAAAAAGTTTTTTCATGACTGGATATAAAAACTAGATAACTTAGTCTGATCTATTTATTTAAAGCAAATTTCTCTGGGTGAAAAAAGTTGTAGCAATATTATACTGCTGCTTGGTGGGTTAGTAAATTAGGGACAAGCGCAGAACAATATGCAGATGGATTTTTATTATAACATTTGGCATGTTCTCTGACTGCATTTAGATTATTTTGTTGTTACCTGATCTCTTCCTCTGTATGAGGGCATGGCAAAAGACGGTCAAACCCCAGGAATTTCGGGCAACTCCTTGCATTTTTGAATAGAGGCCGTATAAAAACAAACAGCAGTGGAAGTGTGCCAAGTCATACAGGACAGTAGGAGATAAAGAGTGTTTTAAGTTTGATGACTGCAGGCAATGCTCAAAGCAATCTCAATGGTGTGGAGAGATAAGTGTTCAAAAGAAGGCCGTTGTTGTTGTTACATAGGCAGAAGTAAACAAAGCGAGCTTAATGAACAAGCACAACTTTTTAGTTGGAGACTGAAAGGGCTTGAATATCATTCTACCATGGCAGAATGTCTCCAGCCCGAGAGGAGATGGCTAGTTCACTTGCCTTTTAATGCCCTGTAAGAAATGGATGATTGGGTATTTAATTTAGAGTAGTGAAAAAGATAAAGGTGGAGAGTTTTTGCCACATAGTGTGAGAGAAAAAAAAGTTATGAAGCAGAGGAAAGCGCAGCAAGGACAGAGTGAGTGTCTGAGAAAAGGTAAAATAAGGGAATTGGCTGATTTTTTTGTGCTGTGGAGACTAGCATAAAGCTTGCAGAATAGCATGGGCCAAACCGAATTAAACAGTGGCTGCTGAAAAAAACAAGTTACTTCAGTAGCACAATGTGAGCGTTTGACAAGCATGCCTGAGCATTCTTTATTGCAAGGAGAAAGGATGGGATCATCAATCTGAATCACTACATTGTGATTTAGAAAAAAACGTGAGCAAGGCTATGAGCTTGATGAGAATGAAGCAGGTGAAAGCAAGAGCATTGAGCAGAAGATTGTGCTCCATGTTGAGAAAAGGGGAATTCGAGGGAAGAGAAGGAAGCCAGCACGTAGAGACTCCTTGTTAAAGGAAAGAAGAGCAAAAGCAGGTAGGTGGACGAGAAGTCTTTCTGTACACTCCTTGCAAACTTTGGTTTGACTTTGTGTGTAGCCAATCCTGAAATAGGGAAGGGGGATAATGGACGAACACCCCACTTACAAAAGGACTGGAGAAAAGTTAGTATTCCCTCACTTACAAGAGGACTGGAGAGGAGTCAGTATTCCCTCTATGATTTCAGTTAGTGCATAACCATCAATGCAAGTGTAAAATTGCTATCAAACGTAGGAAAACCACCTGACAAACTTCGGAGGGCATTGCTGAACAAAGCATTGCACCAGTCTTAGCAACAGGTTTTGATGTAAAAAAGGGAAGTATTGATAACCGACTGCTATATGTTCAGTGTATATGCTAAGCTAACAAAATTGTTGTTTACACCGATTCAGATTTTGGGCCCCTTGTCCAAAATTTTTTGAATGTAGCTAAGGGTCTGATGCAAACATCACGTGACAGTATTGCAACTGCGATCTACAGTTATGCAAGCACTGTTTCTACACTTTTATTTTTTAGTAAAGTCTGCATATCGCTTCCATTACGTCTACTTGCCGATATTGTAATATTTTTCTCAGTCCTTGCAGAATTTAAATTTTTTGCCTTTTTAAAAAGTTTGTTGGTCGCTTGTAACAACACCCTTTGTTTTCTTTCAGAGGTATTTTGTTCATTTATTATGGCACTCTTTATCTAGCTTTTTTCAGAGCTTTTCAACCATTTTTGGCATGTGGTCATTTTCAAAATGCACAAAAGCATGAGTACCGTTTATATATTTTTCTCAATTTCATAAGTGACCTCGAAAAAGTTATTGAAGTAAATTTCAAGCATGTTGTCTAAGTAAAACACAAAACCAAGCCGTCAATAAAAAATATTCCAATTTGACTATGTAAAGGCTAAGTAAAGTACTGGTCCAGTGAAGACCATGGCTCACAGATTGAAATTACTGGTTAGGCCATCATCTCTGTCATGAACGATCTTGGGTTTTTAATCCAATTAAGACGCCAGCTTGCGAGTTGTATCTTGTTTACTTTGCTACATCTTTTGCAGCACGGACTCGCAATTTCTTACAAACTTTAACTGTTGCTTGTTTATGATAGATGATTTAAAGTGGTTAAATTTCTTTGTCGTAATCTTTTCAACAACAGTTTTCCAATTACAAGTAAACTTTTGATTTAAAATTGGAAAGTATTTCGTGACCTAAGCTGTGCAACTTGAAAAGAGTATAGTAAGATTTTTGTATGAAGTAGTATTTTTAGTTAGTGTGTCTTGTTTCCTTCCTTACAGTATCTCAGAAAGCGATGTTTTTGATAAACGACAAAAGTTTCCACAGAGTCTTGTTTATTGATTTCATTAGCCATGCGTGAAAACAAATGAGAATTTTTTGGAAGTTTTAGAGAATAAAACAAGACTTTTTGTGTTTCCTCTGCCGCTGCAGAAACAGAAGGGAAAGAAGACCAAATGGCCTGATGGGTTTTCCTTCTCTGTTTCTAAAGCAGTGATCGCTTTCCCGTCTTCAGATGAAAGAGATAAAAAAACACTTCCTTATCACCCTCGTACAGATATACAGGGTGCAGAGAAAGTTCCTGATCTTATATAAATTAAAAAATTAACAACTATTAAATGCCGAAATTAAACTAAAATCTACTCATAATATCATCAACCCCCCCCTCAAAAAGCATATTTTTTCTCCTAATTTTTAATGTGTCCGACTTTTGCTTCAATTATGTGCTCGAGTCTTCTGAAACTCTTCACTGCAGCATGAAAAGTTTATTGAGGAATTTTGGCCCATTTCCGTTTAAGAGATTTCTTCAATGCTTCAGTATTGGTGTGTGTGGTCATGCATACCTCTTTTTCTAAAATGAACCAGATGATAAAATCAAGAGGGCTCAAATCTGGTGACGATGGAGGCCATAATTCCTTCCTCCAAAACCTTGAAAAGTGATGCTCACACCAAGTTTGAGTTTTATTTGCAGTGTGCAAAGGTGCACCATCATGTTGAAATGTGAAGACCTCATCTCTGAAATGCTTCTTCATTTCAACAAGAGCAGGTGTCAAACTACCCTCGTTGTATGAGTTTGCGTTCACTTTTGGGCCCTCTAGCAAAGGTGAGAGGGGATCTGCAACTTTAAAATTTAGTAAATACATAATGACTTTATTAAATTTAAAAAAATTGATCGGGAACTTTTTCCGCACCCTGTATCTGAATTTGTGAAAGGTTTTTTTCTATAGTTGTTTGATTTGATTCCATCTAGAGATTGATTGTGTAAAAACGTGTTCATCAATGTTGAGTCACTATGAGAGAGAGATCCAATTTTATAAACCCGGTTTTGTCTCTATTAACGAAGGTGGCTGGATTCACCTTATGCTTTTATAGAGCGCATACACAGCATTATGCTACTTGTTCTGTCAATGGGATCTTCCTGTTTTAGTCCAATCTGTTTAACATGTTGTTCCACTTGCCTTCTCGTTTTCATCTTTGATGCTCACGCCCTTTTCTTCCAACTGCTTCAAAATCTAGCACTCTTCTCAACACATCATTTTTGTCCCTTGTCAAAACATGTCCATGCCATTGCACTCCATTTGCTTTAGATAGTTTCTCTAAAATCTTTTCCAAACCCAGCTGATTCAAAAGTTCTTGGCCACTTTTTTTCTCAATCGATTTAACTTCGCCCAGTGTTCTCATCAATGCTTTTTAGTTTTTAAAAAATGCAATTCCATTCCCTCTCAGGCACCATGTCTTGCTTCCATACAACATTGCCGACCTTTCACCACTCTTAATAGATTTTTCTTTTCATCTTTAACAAAAGCATTTTTCCATTAAGCAACTCCCCACATTCTCTGAAATTTTTTCCATCTAGCTCTTGTTCTTGCTGCCCTTGGTGCTTCACTTGCACCATTAGCATTCAACCTGTCTCTCAAGTAACCAAAACTCTTCACAAACTTAACCTGTTCATAAAGTCGTAATTCTGTAGCTGGTTCCACAATTCCTTTTATTGCCTCGCAAATCCTGTGTAAGCAAAAGCTTTTGCCAGAGTTGAAGTCACTTGGCACCTATTTGCGACATTTTGTGCACATAACTAAATTCACCATTATTCTCTTGCTGCACTTGCAGCATGGATCAACTTTGTTCTTAGATGTTTCACCTGTCGAACCACTCACTATGACCTAAATCTTCTTGAGGGTTACCTTCAGACCCTTGCTGTCAGAGGTCTCTTTCCATTTCTAAAGCTCTTAAATTCTCCATATGCTGACTTGTTACAACAAAGTCATCTGCATACAAAATTTTATTCATCAAGTCTTCTTTTGCGTACTCCGTGATTACATCTACTATAATTGCAAAAAGCAGCGGCAACAATACAGATATTTGACGCACACCAACTTGCCCCTAAAATTTATCAGGTAAATTTGATCCCACTCAAACTTTTGTCTTAGCTCCTTGGTAGGGGCTCATCACTCTTACAATTACTTCTGATAAACCTTGTTTGATTGACCTCTGCATGACCTTTCTTGGAATTTTATCAAATCGCTTCTCAATACCAGCTTTTGTTATCAAGAAATGCTATTTATCCAATTTTTCCACGCTATTTGATAAAATGGAAAAAGGTTTTCTGATTTGAAAATACTCTTTGTCTAGTGAGTACTTACAGCACTCTGTCATCTCTACTACCTTTGCATGGGTAGATGTTTTACAAGTGGACCAAGGCTATTCTTTCGGGCAGTATTTCATGACGGTAAGTAGCAGTCATTTAAGTGGCATTAAGTCGTGCCTCTCCTCATTCTTCCGGTGAAAAACCACCATGTTTGAGCTCTACCAATAAATTTGTGTGGATGCTACTCACTGGTAAAATAAAGAGAGCTAGATGTAGAAGTATTTTTTACTTCAGCTTATTACAATAAAAAGATAAGGAGTTATGTGTTTAATTATGTCACCAAATTTTCAGTTGAAACTGAAAATTTGTCAACATTTTGTGAATTTGTTACTTTATATTTGTTATAGCAAACGTTGAGTTTTTGTATTTTTTTGTGCGTTGCTCATTTATTGTTTGACTGGCGATGTTGTTTCCACCTGGCTTAGTGCCAAAAAGGTTGGTGACCCTCCCAATTGTAATAAGGGCGTGCTTCTCAAATTAAATGTAATGTTTACGGAAATAAAGTTGTTAAAAAGGCAATACTGTGGTGGTAGTGAGGGTTTGCACATTCAGATCCTTTCTTCAGAAAGGAACATTTCAACTCTTTTCTTTTGGCAAAAGAGTTGCACCAATTCTCACTATTACTGCATTGTACCAATGGACCCTTTTTCTTAATTTTATATCAAAAAATCCCTGGTTTAAGATCAGTAGTCTTTTTGCTGTATGAGAGCCTTCAGTGGTAGAGCAATCCTGGTTTGATTTCGTGACCAATTCAATGTATAATAATAACTAAAATGTGTATGATGTAGCTTGTGGATTCAAAAAAGCTGGAAAAAGCCGAAGCTAAACTGAAGCAAAAACAAGAAAAGAAAGCAGCTGACAATCAGACTCGCAGTGAAACGAATAATAGGTTTGTGATAATTTGCTGTAATGTTTCCGAGTGCATCACAACTAATCAAGTGCTCTCACTAGCAGAGAATTTCTTTTCTGTAGACGTTATTTTTTTGATAGATCAAAGCCCATTCATTCGCCAGCTTCTCGAGATTTCTCTTATGTAAATTCAAAGCTTGACATCAGATTAAGTATTATTTTACTAAAGGACAAAATCTGAAAGATGTCTGAAATTGGGGAAATTTAAAGACATTTTTTCCAAGTCCAACCGTTTCAAAGCTTTCAATAAAGAGAAAAAAGTTTTAATGTATAAAATAAAAGGAGATGCCACGTGACTATGTTTCTGAAGAATACTTGAAGCAAAAGAAAAACTTGGTCTTTAACTAAAAGGTGTTTAGAAAAGAAAAGCGCGATTAAAGGTGACTCCACGGAGGGTAGGTTTGTGGTTGAGGCATAAGAGGAGAATCGAGCAGGGAAAGGCAAGATTGCAAATTATTCTGATGTGGTCCTATGAGAAGTTTACATTTGCCCTGGCTGACTGGAAGACATTAACATTGATACCAGCATTCATATCTAATCGGGGCTTTTTATGTCTCCCACAACACTGCAGAGGCAAAGGAAGAAGATCGTCAGCATAAAGGGAGCAGCTAAAGGAAGAGTGTCTGGAAGATCATTGATGAAAAGAGTAAACAGAACATGGCCGAGAGTGGATTCTTCCAAAACTCTTCAGCCGACACAAAAGAAATAGGTTTTTTGATTGTATAGCAATAGGCAAGTGCACCAATCAGGAAAAAACGAATTGAGTCCACCAAACAAAGCAAAGAGGAATATCAGTAAAAATATCTTGTGGAAAAGAGAGAGATGGGAGAGAGAATCAAATGCTATTAAGAAGTCAACTGTAGCAGAATTGTTTCAGATCCAGGTATGGGTTTGTGAAAGGTTTTTGAAGTGAACTGATAACAGAAAGAGATTCGATAAAAAGTAGGCTAAACAGGGTAAAATCGGCCTGACTAGGCAATGAAATGATGTTGCACTCCAAAAGTAAGAATAGGCGAGATAGAATAATTCACTCGAACTGCTTTAATATGCAGCAGAGGAGATGGATCGGCTGGAAGGAAGCAGGAAAGTCGAGTGGTTTTTTTTGTCTCATACTTGGAAATAATAGCAGAATATTTTCACATGAAAGGAAGAGAATGAAAATACTAAGATCAATTAAAAATATAGAAAAGTTCTACATCAAAGATTGGGTGTATTGATTATAGTTTGCTTATGTTCACCATGTAAAGTGATCAAGCCTTTAGGGCTTTATGATGTAAGATATACGTCTTTAGTTTTTGAACTGTTAGTTTTAGATTTAGATTTTCCTCACTTGAACGGCATCAGCACTTAATCTATATATATAAAACACAATGTGCCTCTGTCTGTCTGTCCGCTATAGAAATAAAACTGGAGACATTTAGATACAAACAAACATATGAATCTTATATAACTTTTTCCAGGGAAGCCAAGTACGGTATTTTGATTTCGATCAGAATCGTCTTTGGGGGGGCTACGAGCCTATATTTATTCAACTGTTGCCAAATGCGTTACAAACAGTTGCCACAAAATAACTTCGTAAATTTTGCCTCGATTGTTATCGCGTTTCAGTAGTATAGTGGTTATCACACTTGCCTCACACGCGAGAGGTCCACGGTTCGAGCCCGGGCTGAAACATAGATTTTATTTTTGATAGAATTACACGTTTTATGGAGTGACCACAAAGAAGTAAAAATGGTATTTTGATTTCGATCACAATCGTCTATGGGGGGCTACGAGCCTATATTTATTCAACCTATATTAAAATATAGAGTTGTCTAAAGGTTTTGTTAGGTACCACAAACAGAAAAAATTTGTGACAAATAAAAATCCAAATATGATTGTTATGAGCAAGACTGTATTTTTAGGGATCACTAGCAGATTTACCCGTCGTTGATCGGGTAAATGTAACTTTTTCCAGGGAAGCCAAGTACAGTATTTTGATTTCGATCAGATTCGTCTATGGGGGGCTACCAGCCTATGGGGCTCTACTAGAGGCCTATTTGTATCTATATATATATAAAACTCAATGTGTGTCTGTCTGTCTGTCCGCTATAGAAATAAAACTCGAGACATTTAGATACAAACAAACATATGAATCTTATATAACTTTTTCCAGGGAAGCCAAGTACGGTATTTTGATTTCGATCAGAATCGTCTATGGAGGGCTACGAGCCTATATTTGTTCAACCTATATTAAAATGTGGTTATTCAATGTAAAAATTTAATCAGTCTTTACATTTTACCCGATCAACAACGGGTAATTTAATCAGTCTTTACATTTTACCCGATCAACGACGGGGTAAATCCAAGTATGGTATTTTGATTTCGATCACAATCGTCTATGGGGTGATACGAGCCTATATTTATTTTCCCTCTCTTTACATTTTACCCGATCAACGACGGGTAAATCTATATTTATTTTCCTTCTCTTTACATTTTACCTGATCAACGACGGGTGGAAATCTGCTAGTAGGCTATATATTAGGATTTCAAAAACATGCAAGCATGTAAGCTTCTTTCACAATTTTAAAAAGTAAACGTCATAAATTTACGTCAACTGTAATTTTGGCGAACTATTTCTTCCAAACCATAGTTCGATTAACTTCTACCTTGTTCTGAATTCTAGAACTCTTGTTGTTGTTGTTTACCCGACCCCTTCCAAGGGATGGGGGCATGGCGGAAGACCATGGAGCCCCAGATGCCGGGCAACTCCCCAGGGTCTGGACCAGAGGTCATAAAGAGACAGAGAGTCGCCAAAGAGTGGGCGGCGCAAAGAGTCCGTAGCTGGACAGTGCAGAATGAGATGAGAGATGTCCTGGGACGAGTGTCCACAGGCGCTGCAAGAAGAATTCTCGATTCTGCCAATCCTGGAGAGATAGGAACCTAAAAGAAGGCTGTGTCCATTGCAGCGAAGACGAGAGAGGACACAGCGAGCATGACGAGGGAGCACAAGTTCCTCAGTGGAAATTGAGGGAACCTGTGTGTCAAAATACTTTGAAGAGACAGTACGCCTCCAGTCCGAGATAAGACGAGAGTGGATACGAGAGATAAGAGGAGAGAGACTACAAGGGATTGCAGAGGGTGCAAGCAGCACTCCCCATCTGGCAAGCTCATCAGCTGTGTCGTTCCCCGGGAGAAACGAGTGTCTGGGGACCCATTGTAGCCTGATAGAACAGGAGGAGAAAAAAGACAGTTCCTGCCAGATCTTCCACAGAGTTTGAGATAACAGGAAAGGTGGAGGAGAGGATAGGGTGGCCAGGACAGAACGAGAGTCAGACAGTAGAAGAAGAGAAGAAAAGAGGCAAACTTTATGGTGTTGCCGAGACCAGCAAAGAGCGTGCAGAATGGCACAGGCTTCAGCGGAAAAACTGGAACAAACTGGGCCTGCCGAAAAGGAAAGAGTGGCCTCAGTGCCACAGAGTGAGCAGTTGGCAAGAACGCCGGAGCCGCCCTTGCCAAAAGGGGGAACAGAGCCGTCTGTCCAGAGTACCAGATCATGAAGGGGGAGAGAGTCAAGGTGGGCGAGAGCCGCACCTTGGTGAGAGTGAGGGGGATCAGAGCGAGAGCATGGAGAGGAAAGGGTGGACTCGATCGTGAAGGAAGGCAGATTCCAAGGAGGAAAGGGAGGGCAAGCAACAAGAGCCTCCCTAGAACAAGTACAAGGAAGCATGAGCGGGTGAGTGGACGCAAAAGCTCTTCAGGACGATCTGCATAGTCTTGGTTTCACTCCTGGTTTGGCCAAACCTGAGATGGGAAAGGAGGTTGACAGACGAAGAGCCCGCTCATGAGAAAAAAGAGTGAAGTGAGTCAGAGTGACTCGTAGGGGAGGTAAAGAAGCCTCGGTGAGTAGTAGAGGGATAGGGGAGGACGAGAGGCAGCCGGTGATGGCGCGACTAGCCGGTCGGTAAAGGCGTTCCAATTTGGTGATATTGGTAGCGCTTAGGAAAGGAAACCATCCGGGTGAAGCGTAAGTGACAAGGGAACGAAGAAAAGATTTGTACAGAACAGAGAGGGACTCCTTAGAGGGGCCCCATGAGGAAGCAGAGATACAGCGTAAGGCATTGAGACGTGGGAAAAACTTGGCCTTCAGCGAAGATACATGCTTAGAAAAGAAAAGAGTGCGGTCGAAGGTGACCCCAAGAAAAGTTGGAGTGGGATTAAAACGGAGGCGGGAGCCGAGTAGGAGGAGGTTGGGCTAGAGGTTAGCTTGGTGGGGATCCACTGAAAAGAAGGAGGCCTCACATTTGCTCGGATTGAGAGGAAGACACCAGTACTCAGACCAGCGCTCCAATCGAAACAGAGCTCCTTGTGTGGCCTCCACCGCAGTGGGGACCGGGGGGGAGGAGGACCAAATGGCCAGATCGTCAGCATAAAGAGAGCAGCTGACGGAAGAAGGCAGAGAGGCCGGAAGATCATTAATGAAGAGAGAGAAAAGTACAGGGCCAAGAACGGATCCTTGCAGAACACCTCGACAGACTCGAAAGGAACGGCTTTTGTGATTTTGATAAACCACAGAAGCGCGCCTGTCAGAAAGGAAAGATTGAGTCCAACGAGCAAAGCAAGGAGGGAGGCCAGCCGAAATAAGTTTGTGGAAAAGGGCGGGATGCCAGACAGAGTCAAAAGCTTTAGAGAAATCGATAGTAGACAAGATCGTTCGAGAGCCCGGCCTGGGTTTGTTAAACCCATCCGAAATGGACTGAGAAAGGTACAGAATTTGATCTAGTGTAGACCGTCCAGGGCGGAAACCGGCCTGGCGGGGAGAGAGAATGGAATTAGATTCCAGAAAGAAGAGAAGACGGGATAGAATGATGCGTTCAAACAGCTTTGATACGCAGGAGGTGAGAGAGATAGGCCAGAAGGAAGCAGGAGAGTTGAGAGGTTTTCCCATCTTATGTATGGGAATAATAGAAGATGTATTCCAGATGGAAGGAAAGGAATGTGAAGACCAGGAAAGATTGAAGATGTGAAGAAGTAAATCCATGCCAGAGCGAGGAAGATGCTTTAGCATGGGATAGGCAACTTTGTCAGGGCCAGTGGCAGTGGACGAGGAGAGGTTGGAAGCAGCCGCAAGAAATTCAGCGGGAGAGAAGGGAGAGCAAAAGGACGAGTGAGACTCCACAGAGCACGTAGCTCGGCGGAGCTCAGTGAGGTAGCCTCTGGCTCTGCTGCGCAGGGCCTTTGGCTGAGACACGGAAAAGTGAGACCTCAGGTAAGCGGCATAAACCGAAGCCGATTCCCTGGGAGAAGAACAGTTAGGAAAGTTAGGAGAGGAAGAAGACAAGGAAGGAGAGCCAGCAATAGAGCGAAGAAGAGAGTGTACAGATTTAGGATTAGATTTAGGTGAAAGAGAAGTGCAGGTCGTCTGCCATGCCTCAGCCTTGGCATTGGCAATGACCGACGAGGCATGTCGAGAGGCGGAGATGTAAGCCTGGCGATCTTCATCACTTCTGTGAGCAGTAGCGAAAGCCCTGCGTCTTTCACCAACCGCTTGTTCCACCTCAGCAGACCACCAAGCTTTAGGAGGGCGTTTGATGCGGCCGAAAGGAATGGAAGATTTGGCCGCATTCAGTGCCAGAGAGGTAAAGAGAGCAGCAGCAGAGGGAAGAGAAAGAGACGAGTATTCCTCTGCAGTAGGACAGTGAGAGTCAAAGTAGGAGGCAAAGTCATCCCAGCGAGCTTTCTGAAAATTGAAGGAAGGGGGACGCTCGTTGGGGTGAAAGATCGGAGAGAGAGGAATAGATAGAAGAATTGGTAGGTGGTCAGAACCCAGGTTCTGAAGCACCTCCCAGGAGCAAGAAAAGGCAAGAGTAGAGGGAGCAAAGGAGATGTTAGGAGAAGAGCGACTGCCAGAAGAGCGATGGAGAAGGGTGGGTGTGTCAGGGTCATTGAGAGGGAGGAGGTCTGAGGAGATGACCCAGTCGAATACTTCCTCCCTGCGGGGGTCGGAAGTACCTCTTGAGTCCCAAAGTGGGTGATGGCAATTGAAGTCCCCAGAATGAAGAGATTTCTGGAGGAGGGAAGGATGGAGGGAGAGAAGGAATCGGTTCTGCCATCCGTTGGGGAGGAGCAAATAGGGGGGCATACACATTAAGAAAAGACACCGAGGAGGATTTGTTTAGAGAGATGTTGACCCCTACATAATCAGAGTAGGGATCGAGCGAAGAAAGAGAGGTGGTAGAAAGTTCAGAAAAGGATAGGCCCTGTCTGACAAAAATGACAACGTTGCCACTGGCATGTGAGGCATCAGGAGAGAGAATGCCAGACCGGGAGTGGGTGCGATCAGAACGCAGAACAGAGAATCCAGGAATCCGGAAAGAGGAAGATGAGTTAAGATTGGATTCCTGAATGCAGATAAGGTCGACAGGATGGGATGAAAGAAAGTGAAGTAGTTCAGTGCTCCTGGCTCGAAGACCTCCAGCATTCCATTGAAGAACCCTGAGAGAGTCAGGGGGAGGAGAGGAGGCAGGAGGTGCAGAAGTATAGCCAGGAGCAAGGGACGGTGGTGGAAAGGCAGAGGAAGGAGATATAAGATGGGCAGATGGGGGATAAGAGGTTTGGAGACGAGGGTGGGGCAAGAGTGCAGCATTAGCAGAGGGGGGCCGGATTCTACAGTGGAGGTATACGTGCCGGAGGAGTCCGAAGAGGGGGGAGTCACAGTGTTACGGCAGGAGGGGCAGCTCCAAGAGTGAGAGCTGCCAAGAGCTCTGAAGTTAGATAAAGAAAGTTGTGAGCACCTTAGATGGACCCATTTGGAGCAAGCGCAGCATTGCACTGACTTGCCCCGCCAGGTCACATTTCCAGCGCACACAGAGCAAGGAAAGATGGGGCCAGGGTTAGGATGAACGTTACCGCTCATCAGGAGAAGAAGAAGAATGAGGAGACAAAGGAGGGCAAGAGTAAGGCAGGAGAGAAGAAAAAGTGAGAACAGGCGACCGATTTTAAAGATGCTGTGTGCTGCCCTTCTGCGGTCGTTCAGGGGGCAGCATAGCAAATCTGGAACTCTTCGCACCAATCAACAGCCGCCTCAACGTGGTGGTGTGGTCTCCGGCCCTGTTTGGGTTGGGTCGAAATGGCTGTTGGCCTTCCCGAGGGTCCCAGTTACCCCGGGCACTCCTCATTCTGGAACTCTTCGCTGGTATTGCCAAGCATAGGATGAGTTTTCCACGATCCCTGCGTAGTTTTAAACATTCCACTTGGTTGCTTGGTATTTGCAGAAATCACCGTAAAGTTCTTTTCCCATGCAGGCAACATCATCGGCCGTCGTGAAGTTTAAACCCACGAAAACGTCGTCTTGACAGTTGCCTCATTCCTGGTTAATAGTGATTAAATTTGTTGCAAAGAATGAGTGAAACGGTTCTTAAATCTCAGTTTCTTGACATTGCATTCTTATGATTATTGTAGAACTACCGTCATGGCATCTGCTAGTCAATCCATTAGCCGTAAAGATGTGAAGAACGAAAGTCTTGGAAAGAATAAAACCTACGATCTGCATATCGAAAATTTTGATGTGGCTTTTGGAAGCAAGTAGGTTAAGTGGCAATGATTGAATTGTTCTTTTTAGCTGTTAGCTGATTTTGGACACTCTTACTGGTCAGCAGTGTAGCCTTGAATCTGATTAATGTGTCCTGGTTTTTACGGGAGAAGTATATCACTGAAACGAAATTGTATGATTTAGATTTACCATCATTTTGTGTTGTTATCTAGACTTAAAACATTACTGTCAGACATGGGGTGATTACATAAGCAATGTTAATCGGTTGCAATTGTGATTACTTACGTATTCTGAAAATTGCATAGAGTATTCATTCTCGAAGCTTTTCGTCTGACACTTTTCAGGAGAATCCGTCAGAAATAGAGTGAAAAGGTGAAGTGAGTCACTTATATAGAGACACAGTTGACGAAAATAAAAAAAAGGGAAAAAAGCTACATCGTGATTGGTAAAAGAAGCGACCAATGGAAGGAGCGAAAATTAATGTGTAATTTTTAGACCATAAACGAATTCTTTTTGTTTCCATAAATTTGGTTTGGATGTTTTGATGTACGTGGCTTCAAGGGTGGAAAGATGAAAAGAAGTACGGCCACGGGCAAGAATAGAAAATTTGTTATCATTATATTCACGTGCGCATGTAGGGTTTTGTCAAAGATGTTGTCCAATAGCAGAAAAGGAAGTTTCAGATTTAAAGCTTCTGATTGGCTTGCAAGAGCGGGCCAATGTGCTTCGGTCCTGAGAAATATGCTCCTGGAGAATGGTTTTGGGCACGTGCTGCTTAATCCTCTGTTGTAGCCTTTGAGAAGTACGACCCACGTACCGACTATCGCAGTGGCACAAAAAAAATTTTTTCTCAGGACCGAAGCATATTGGCTCGCTCTTGCAAGCCAATCAGAAGCTTTAAATCTGAAACTTCCTTTTCTGCTATTGGACAACATCTTTGACAAAACCCTACATGCGCACGTGAATATAATGATAACAAATTTTCTATTCTTGCCCGTGGCCGTACTTCTTTTCATCTTTCCACCCTTGAAGCCACGTACATCAAAACATCCAAACCAAATTTATGGAAACAAAAAGAATTCGTTTATGGTCTAAAAATTTCACATTAATTTTCGCTCCTTCCATTGGTCGCTTCTTTTACCAATTATGATGTAGCTTTTTTCCCTTTTTTTTATTTTCGTCAACTGTGTCTCTATATAAGTGACTCACTTCACCTTTTCACTCTATTTCTGACGGATTCTCCTGAAAAGTGTCAGACGAAAAGCTTCGAGAATGAATACTCTACTTTATGCAATTTTCAAATTCTGTACCACGAATCAACTCTTACCTATTCTGAAATTACAATCATGATTATTCTAAATTCGAAGTAATCGATTATCATAGCTCGGAGTTTTAAAGTAATCGATTATAATTACAGCAAAAGAATGGAGTACAGCACTACAAACATGTTACTGCAATGGACTTACTCAAAGCAATTTTCTATTTTTGTTCCAGTGTTTTTCAAATGCTATGACATTTTAATATGCATTAGTAAAATGCAATTTCTTGCAACTGTAACAAAATTAGCATTGGAAAAGTTTGTTACGTTTAGTAAACATCGTATTTTCAAACCGTTTATGTGAATGGTGATTTTGTGATCTGGTTTAAATAATCATCTTGCAACATCAAAAAGCTTACAACAGGTGTCGATGCGGCTGGTATGGTCAAGTATTTCACAGCCAACTGTGCTGAAATTGGCAATGTTGTGTAATGCACTTACGAATACATAAAAAATCTGCTTCTGCTAAAACATAATTCTGATAGATATTTTGTGATTTCTTCATCAGCAATACGATCCTTGGGATAGTCTTTGTTATGTTTCATGAAGCTGAACAATTCACATCTTTCGCTTGATAGCTCTGGTTCTAAAGGAAAAGATTGTGAGGTGGTCTAAATAGGTGTCACAGACGCTGCCTTGATTTATTGTAAAGCATCAAGAAAGGGTGCTTCTTCATCCTGAAATTAAGCGAGCTTTAAACGTGGATCACTTATCACGGCCATCCTGCAAAACATTACCTTTATGGTGAGAAAGCTTGTCAGCAATAATTACTCTATTTATTTTGTTCTGTGAAATTTCAAGAAAGGATCAATCATTTTGAGTTAGTGTTACATCTTGTGACATTGGATGTTTAGAGTTTCTTTAGATTTTTCAGATTCTCTGTTGCAATGCGCAGATTTGCGCACATGTGAAACAATAGTTGAAGCCTTGGAAATAATTTTTGACAGATTTGCAGCTTCCTTTACTCCATCCTTTACGACAAGTTGAAGTGTGTGAGCAAAACATGTATGATGTTTTGGAACTGGAAGAAAGTCAAACATATTATCGCATGGGTTATTAAACACAGCTTGATTTTTATTGTGTGGCCCTGAATCTGATGAATGTGCTTCTCTGATAGTAAGAATTGCTCTGATATTCGTTGTATCCAAGGTATACTGAATACTTTCAACATGTTAGATACTTTATCAGTTGTATCATGAGTCACTTCATGGAAGATATCAAAATCATTGATTATTTCCTCGTACATGGTCATGATGTTTTCGGTTGTGTGGCGTCTTTTTAATCCTTGCAAGCCAATAATAGCGGTCTCTAATATCCAATTGGAGTTATAATGAGCAGTAATGTCTATAAAGCTACTTAATCTGTCTGTTGGACCAAATGAAAATAGAGAGTAAAAACTCAGATGGTTCGGTGAGTTTCTTAGTAAGCATCTGGCGTAAGACATTTCAGCGAATAGGTTTACGGAAAGGTGTTTGTGGCTTGGAATGATATCTTTTGGATCTATAGTATTTATCATGTTTACAAACTCCTCGGCCTCTACTACAGATAGTGACCAAAGTGTTCCAACCACCATTAATGTGATAGATTTCGTAATTGAATCTGGCGAGTATCGTTAGCGTCGTATTTGCTTCGCACACATAGCTGGCTATAGATGTCTGATTACGACTTTCTGTATCTTTTTTGTCATATGAGAATAACGACCAAGATGTATCCTCTGGAATAGAAAAATATGCAATAATATTCGTATTTTGTGTTATGTAATTTTCGTTTTCTCTTATATGCATGACTTACTGTATTTATTTTTTGTATGTTACCCTAGTTAGGTGTAGTTTTTCCACTTGTTCATATTGATATTGAGCAATATTTGCACTTTAGTTCAAATGTGCCTTCGTTTTCGTCACTTGGCTGAAGTTGTTCATATACACTAGACTTTACTACCATCTCAAATGAAGTTTTTGAATTTGTCTTAAATGTTGCGGTTTAGATTACTTTTTGTTTATGTCTATGCCGACTGCATTAGGATCACAGGCAGATTATAGCAGATGTTCACTTTGTTTTTGTGCTGGTAACTCTTTTGCCCGATAGAGCGCAAATTATTTGGATTAAATTAAATAAGTTTTTTAAAATTATAGTGCAGACATAGAACTGTTTTAACTTTTTCATTTCCTTTCACTTTTCTTTAAATTCATTACAACAGATAATTATAATTAGGCGGTTTTATTTTTTTTAGTTGATCAGATTCCCAGGTAGTTTTAATCGCTTCTAAATTGCCGAAGAACCTCAAGGTATTAAAAGAATGCAACAAGTGGATATATTCTTTTTTCAAACATCTACAACTGCCACCAAGTTTATGTCTCTGCCTATTGCATTAGGTAGCATCACAAGTCGCTTTTAACAGATATTTAATAAAATGATGCTTTGTTCAACAGTTACTCATAAAAAGGAAAGAATCAGATTGCTGTTTCCAAGTAACCAAGTTATGCAATACAAGGGGCATTCAAAAAATACGCGGAATTTTTCAATTTTTTATTGATTTCTATTTACAATGAATTTATTTTTCAACATAACCTCCGTCACGGTCGATGCACTTGCCCAGGCGGTGTTTTCATCCATCTATACCATTTTTGAAAAATTCTGCGGTCTGATTTCTTAGCCATGCTTTGCTTCATCAGTGCTATTGAAACGGACTCCTTTTAGATGTTCTTTGAGTTTTGGGAATAGGAAAAAATCAGATGGGGCTAGATCTGGGCTATAAGGTGGATGTGACAGCAATTTCCATCAAAGTTCTCTCAAAATTTCCTTTGTCACCCTTGCAGAATGCGCTGGAGCATTGTCATGATGGAAGAGGATTCCTCGGTGAAGCTTTCCTGGGCGCTTTTTAGCTAATTTTGTCCTAAATTTTCTTAAAACTTCAAGTTTTTAAAAAATGGTATAAATGGATGGAAACACCGCCTGGGGAAGTGTATCAACTGTGACGGAGGTTATGTTAAAAAATAAATTTATTGTAAATAAAAATCAATAACAAATTAAAAAATTCCGCATATTTTTTGAATGCCCCTCGTGCATATCGTTGCCAAATTTAAATCTAACGATTAAAATGGAGAATCGCCAGGATAAAATAGTGGATTTATTGAAAATTCATCAGCAATATGGAATTTATATCAACACTTTGCAAATGTATTCGATTACGATTACATGTGTATATTGGTCAATGTATGTGATTACGATTATATTGAAAAACGTAATCGGTTGTGATCGATTACGATTGCCCCATGTCTGATTACTGTATTTCATCTGTTAAAATTGTGTTCGCTGAAGACTTTTCCTTTTTGATGGAAGGGCAACGATAAGCTAAAGATTTTAGATAATATTTTTTTTATTAACGAGCAAGTCTTCAATCAAATCAAAATTTTAAGATTTTAAAGATCTAGAAAAACAGTTGGAAACTAGAAAAATACCAAAGTGCTTTGAGATTAGGAGCATAGATATCATGATCAATATTCATCAGACTCTTCTGTATACGAATAACTAAAATTATATGATATTTTGCGCGTGGCTTTAATCTAAAAATAGGTGGCTAGTGGTCTACCTAAAGAACCCGTGCTTTAACCGGATTAGAGTGGTTGAAACCGCTCACCCAGCGAGTCGTATGTAAAAGGCGACATGATGGGTAACTATATGTGTAAAGATGTGGTGGGAAACGCTGCTGACTGGTGATTGCAGTCGTGCATTTTTTGCTTGACAGAAACGCTCGAAATTCATGGGTTTGGTATCTGATGTTGACTAATGTAAGACTGACAATTTGCGAGTTTGGTCCCTGGTGGGAACAATTGGTATTTGTGGGTTTTGCATCTGATGTCAACTGATGGTATAGGGTTCGGGATTTGCGGATTTTGTTCGTGGCGACAACCCTTGGAATTCGTGGTTTTAGTTGGCCTGCTTGATGTGGACTGATTGTTTGGAGCTGAGGATTTTCGAGTTTAATCCCAAATGGCAATGCTCTGGCTTTATTTTATTGACTTGTCAGTTTTTTTACCAAACTGCTCTTCTTTTGCCCGTTTATTTTACATTTATGTTCTATTCTGTTTTGTCAAGTTGTAATGGATCTTCCTAAAGTCTAAACCAGGGATGGCGAACCACTGACCCGCGGGTCACCAACTGACCCACCACTCATATTTTGTGACCCACATCGCTTCTATGTGATGTTTATGCAAAAATAATTTTTTCTGCTTTGATAAGAGCTTTTCGTTAACCTATTAACGACCAGAGGCAAGTAATGCATCTAGTAATTTAGTATTTATTATGGTAGATTTAACACAATACAATGAAATCTAGCACATGAAATGTATATTTTTCTATTTAACCCTTTGCAGTCGTAAGGCGACTATAGGTCGCCTAAACAAATTTTGTTGTTGTGATCGGAAGGCGCCTATAAGGCACCATTGTTAAATGCATTCTTATGGCTAGTTTGATCGACAAATGGAGTTGTCGTAAGGCACTCCCAGTTCACCAGAGTAAAAATGCCGTCATATTTGTGTATTGTGATGGTGGTAAACTGTTGAACGGTGATGTCACAGAGATGTTGGCCCGAAAATGAAGGCTATTTTGTACAGATGTCAGTTTATCAAGTTTCAAGTCAGCAACAGCGTGTGTGGTAAGGCAGTTGTTTAATATATCTTGCAGAAGTGAAAGTTGCGCGATATTGTGATACATGAAAGTGACTGTGATTAAGTAGTTTGCTAAAAGGCAGTTTTATGACTCCAGTGAACAGAGGTAAGGTGTAAATAGGATATTTTCTGGGCCGCAGTGAAGGGAGGTAAAGGGGTAAAATTTTGTTATACTTATTTAGGTGCTTATCGAAATGCATAGTATACTTTCTAAAAGTGAAAGTTGTAAAATTTTGATACAATAAAGTGATTCTGATTCTGTAGTGCATGAAGGGTTAGTTTCAAATCGACAGTAAAGAGGGCGTGAGTAAATTATCCAATCCATTTTTGAACTCTATTTTGGGGCACAAGCTCTAACTAAGGCAATTTTTTTGAGAATGCTTCCTTTTTGAGTTAACACAAATCCTTTGGAGCAAATTCTTAACCTAAATACGCCAAGTTTGTTGCTGATATCAGTCTAGTATACTTACGTGCCATTGTTATTTTTAGGATTAAAATCCGTGCAAGTGCATATTTAGTTTTATCTCAAAATACTTTTGAACCCTAAGCATGGCAGAAAAGAAAAGAAAGTATCAGCCACAAGCTGGAGGAAGCGGAAGGCTATTTCACGATGAATGGACAAGTAAATTTGGCGTCATAAAACACAATGACAAAGCTTTGTGCTGCCTCTGCCAAGAAATAGTTACTGCTCGGTATTACAATATTAATCGGCATTTCGTAAGTAACCACAATAAACTTTGCTCAATGAAAGAGGAAGAGAAATGTGAAATTATACAAAGAGAAGTTAAACAATATAACTACCAAAGCAACCGCTTCAAAAGAATATTTAAGCCAAGAAACAACATTTTGGCAGCCAGTTTTCAGTTGTCAAATACTATTGCACAGCATGGAAAACCACTTTGTGATGGTGAGTACTTGAAAGAAGCTTTTAAAAATTGTTCGGAATTCTTATTTGAAGATTTTGCAAATAAAAATGATATACTCAAAAGAATTAATGAAATGCCTGCTGCTAGAAATACTATAAAAGATAAGTTATTGCTATGGACGAAGACGTAACTGAACAGCTTTTACACGATTTAAGAAATGCCGAAATGTTTTCGCTTTGTTTGGATGAGTCCACTGATGTTACATCAGCTGCCCGTGTAGCAGTTATTGCTAGATATCCTTCTGGGAATATAATGAAAGAAGAGCTGATTAATTTGGTAACACTTTCTGAGAAAACGAGAGGTCATGATATTATGAATGAATTGAAAAAGAAATTTATGGCACTTGGCATTAATTTTGGAAATATTGTATCTGTGACAACTGACGGAGCTCCAAGCATGGTTGGAAAGAATTGTGGATTTGTGAAATTACTGATAGACGAAGTTAAACATGATTTAGTTCAGTTTCATTGCATGATACACCAACAAGCCCTATGTGCGAAAAACACTTTTAAATCACTAGAAAAAGTGATGAGCATTGTGACAAAAGTTATAAACTTTATAGTTTCCCATGCTCTTAATAAACGTCAATTTAACATGCTATTAAATGAAGTCGACAGTCAATATTCTGGATTAATCGTGTACAATAATGTTAGGTGGTTAAGCCGTGGTCAGGTATTGAACCGGTTTGTTGAATTACTGGAAGAATTAAAATGTTTTCTGAGTGAAAAGGGACAAGAATATCCAGAATTGACTGACATTAATTGGTTGAATGACTTACATTTCTTTCCTGATTTTGCACTGCATTACAATAACTTGAATACAAAACTGCAAGGTTCTGGAAATGTTGCACCATGGATGTTTGGGCATATCAAAGCTTTTGAAAAGAAGCTAGTTGTTTTTTCAAGAGATTTAGAAGAAAACAAATTGAATTATTTTCCATCATTAAAGAAGCACTTTGAAAAGTCCGGTTTATCTGACAGCTCCGAAGAAAAAGAAATATCGTTGTTCAGGTATTCTTCTATCATTCGAGACGTCAAAACTTTACTTTCAGAAAGGTTCGTTCAATTCCGAAAACTAGATACTACATTACAGTTTATCTTTTCCCCCGATACTATTCAATTTGAAAATCTGAATTTATCACAGTTTGATTGGCTTAATCTTAGTAACTTGGAAATGGAATTAATAGAATTCCAGGAAAGTGCGGTTTGGAGAACGAAATTTTTTGACATGAACCAGAAATTACAGAAAATTGAGTCAAAATCATTATCTGCCGAAGTCATTGCTGAGAACATGATTCTTACAGAATGGAATTCTTTACCATCATCTTTTGAATCAATGAAAAAATTAGCACTAGCTCTCCTGACGTTGTTTGGTTCCTCATATTCATGTGAATCCTTGTTTTCACATATGAATTTCATAAAATCAAGCACCAGAAATTGCCTTGGAGCCAATATCAGTGCTGCATGTATCAAACTGAAAACTACAACCTATAAACCTCGGATTCTAATGCTATCAGATAAGATGCAGCAACAAGTTTCTCACTGATTTGGAAATAAAGTTGTGACCCACTTTCGTTTATTTTTTTTATATAAGATATATATTTGATCCAGGAGTTAAAAAAGGTTCGCCATCCCTGGTCTAAACAGTTTGCAGCGCCTTGTGGCAATTTGTAGGTTAATCGCCCGGCACCACTGCCTATGTAAATAAATAAATCTGGTGAGCTACGTTAAACATGCAATGTTCTAGGAAAAAAGTGAAAGAAGCTGCTTTTTATTTTAAATTTGATTTGGTTACGTTGATGCTCTTCGTATGATCTGATATAATTTCTTATTTGCAGAATTTTATTTGAAGGTGCTGACTTGCACATAGCATGCGGACGTCGGTACGGTTTTGTCGGGAAAAATGGAATGGGTAAAACGACATTGCTGAAAATGATTTCGACGTAAGTTTACTGCATGCTGATTAGATATGTTTTGAGAATTGGATATGCAGTTGACACTCAACCGACTCCATCCATTTGTGTTGTCGATTAGAAAAATTATTTTTTAGGAGAAGTCTTTCCATTCCCAGCTACCTGACCATCCTCCATGTTGAGCAGGAAGTTGAAGGTGATGAAACGATTGTTGTTGATAGCGTACTTGAGTCCGACCAAGTTCGAAAGAAGCTCATCGATGAGGAGAAATTCCTTAATTTAAAGATAAACAGCTCTGAGTAAGTGTGGTGTTGTGAGATATAGTTTTAAGTATAGTAGCTACAACGAAAAACCAAGTGGATGCATAGATGACCTAGAGTTTTAGTAAGTTCTCATATGATTAATTATTGTCATGTATTAATGTAGTAGTTACAGCTTTCTATACCGAATCTCAGCAATACTTTTTTTATCGACTCGGAGTTGGATGTATTTGTTTGAGAGTGTGAGGCACATGACTTCAAAACTTGTAAATCTTGCTATATCTGTTTTGTATATGTTAATTGATGATATTTCAACTCAGAGACACCGATCATCAAGTAGGAGAAAAATTAGCTGAAGTTTATGCAAAACTTTCGGACATTGAAGCAGATAAAGCTCCTGCTCGCGCTGCGGTGATCTTGCATGGACTCGGCTTTACCACCGCAATGCAGGTGAGACAGATTCACCGTAATTTGACTTATTGAGTATAAATACATTCACTTTTATACTTAGATTTAGCACTTGACTGATGTTTTCTAGCTACAAACTCCTTGAATTTTTTGTGTACGTTGATATTTGAAAAACGGTTTTTTCACGTGAAACAAAATTCATGTTTGTTGCGATATTTGAAGAACTTTATTTCAGTTATTGGCTCTAAAAATAAGCATTACTGATTAAATGTATGGAGTTTGTTCAAGATTCTTTCTGAAAACAAAAAATTTTCATTGCAAGTTTTTTTTAGCTCATCAATATATTTTAAGTTACTGTTGCGCTGGAACTTATTTTAAGTTAACCGATTGATGCTTATTTTAAGCGATGGCCTCACTTAGGTCTGCCACCACCACTTGCACCCATGCAGCCCACGTCATGAAATGAGGACGCGTGATGGTGAGATGCAGTATGACTGATACTCTTCTCCATGGCCATATTTCATAACTGCCAGCATGGTTGTTAACAGTATTACTGATCCATTGCTGAACAAAGCTTTTTTCTATTTCTCTAATGGCCACTTGACATGTGAACGTGCCCAATCCAGCTTAACATTTTTTCTGTCTTTCTGTCAGCAATAGTCTTTTCCTAGCTTTTAATTCTTTGTCTATTTTCAAGCAGCTTCTTTAGTTTAGGAGCAAGTAATTAGGTGTTAGTGTCTGTCTAAGCCCTGTGGTCAGTTCTATCGAAGCCAGTCTCGTGGTGCAAAAGAATGTCTGACCAGAGTCCGGTCATCTCTTAGACTTTCGCTTTCCGACCTTAGCTTACATTTTGGCTCTCCTGTTTATATTCGTTGTTAAAATACTCTTTGTACACCTGTACGAAAACATCCAGTTTCCTTTGCTATGAATATCTTAAGATTTTCCTTGTTTATTAAGATAAATTATTACTTTTCTCTATAGCCGCCGATTAATTGTTGGCAGCTGTAAGATCTTGGTTGACTCGAGAATAGCCTCAGACGGATTTAGTTTTGTGTTCGTATATTGATTGAACTTTTACCTTTATTCTATAAAATAAATTTCAACGCATTAAATTCGAAACAGTATTATGAATAATGATTAGAGTAGAGTCGGCGAGTCAGAATTATAGTGAAGATTTAAACGTGCATAAACACAATATTCACTTACTGGCAATTCCGGCGGTCGCTTTGGTAAATTTGGTAATTTTGTATGGCAATTTAATATTTTACACAATTATTAATTCATATGAATAAACAAAAACACGTTAGAATAAATCATAATTGAATTTGAAAGTCTGCAACTACGTAACACTTTGAAATTAAACACTGCTAAACTCAACCAACCATAAGCTATTTTGAACAAAAGCCAACGAGACAAATTGTAATCGCAGTGCTAATTTGCAATTCAAAAAACAAAAGGCGAGCTTTATTTTCAGGCAAGGTGTTTTCATTAATTAGACTGTAGATATTGGTGACCAATTCACTAAATTAAGATTTATGGATGAAGGTTCGAATCGTGCGTGGTGAATATTTTATCAAAGTTAAATTGGGCGTTTACACTCCCATTTTTGTCTTGTTGAAACTCCATGATCGGATAATGACTAGAGAAGATGTCGATGATCCAGTAATTGTAACCACACCGAAGTAAAGAAAAAATACTTTTCAACTGCAATATCACAAAGCCCTAAACTTATTGTGATCAAAAGATATCAATGGCTTGATCATCGTGTCAACCTAAGATCATTGCGTTTCGCCATTGTGGTGATCTATTTACTGATATTTTACACAAATACGTGGCATATTTATCTTTTGTAGTACCTTTTTTCATATAAGATTTTAGCACAATCAAAATAGCAAAAAACACGCATATTTTCAAAAGAAAAAAGCTCCAAACCGTGTCTCCACCAACAAATCGTACGTTATTGCTAGGTGCATGCATTATCACGCTCTGTCAAATAGGCATACGAATTATCATCCTCGCTATATTTACTTCGACATTGTTCTTTAGTGGCTGTCAAAAGAACCTCGCTCAAAATTCAGCCTTTCGTTCAATTTTTAAGTTTTCATCAACTCCTTGAGATCTTTTTGTGATAGCCTTTGGGGGCCTGGCTAGTGATGTGACATATAATTAAGCTCCAGATTTGTAATGGAGAGACTGCAAGTTGCATCGTTTTATTGCATGCAACATTGCCGAGCGGAACCAGCATTTGCTTTCAGGTTCACACTTCTGATTGAAACTAATGCTTGCATCGACCGCAAAGACTTATCGTTAAGCCTCCCAAGTTTTCTGTTTTTGTATTCAATTAGTCGAATAAGTACTCTTTCCTGCTCTAGACTGACGTACGGAGCAACTTTTTGTAGCATATATGCATGCTAAATATATTGCCAACTACTCATAAAAGTTGTGTTAATAGAAATTTCCCACCAAAGACTTATCTGGAGGATGGCGGATGAGGCTAGCTTTAGCACGGGCGTTGTTTTCACAGTAAGTTATTTGTATATTAGCTATTACTGTTAATGTCATCATGTTGTTTCGAGATAAAGGTATTTTCATCTAAAAATGCAAAAAAAGTATAAAATTGGCGGTTAGTTAATAGTAGTTTATACTCGATTCTGATGGGAATCCGTGAATGATACAGTAAGGCCCTCAATTTTCTAACTCGCAGGACTAAGAGGAGAACAGCTTTCCTTTTTTTCAGCCACGAATGTGTACCTTGGTGTTGCTCCTTGGGTAGAACTAGCTATCTGTTTTTCGAAATTTGGACCTACACCATAACCACTAAACTATCGAGCTCGCACCACTACCCAAAAAAGTTGATTAAAGTGCCTCCTTTTGAGGTGGTCTGGTGTGTTGCACCTAAAGGTTTGTTTAATGCTCTTAAGCAATCACTTCTATGGTTTGAAATATTTAGCGAGATGTATTTCTTATTTGCAACCTTGTGCTGATAAATTTTGTTGCAGACCTGATCTTTTACTTCTGGATGGTGAGTGTAGCAATAATGACATATTCCTTGTGATCATTTACCATGTTTTTAATGAGGAAAGTTTATGACCCGTTACATTAGATATATAAATTTTTGATTGCTTGCATTTTTCAGTGTTTTAGCAATGTAGGTTTATAGAGCAGAATTATTTAACTCTTGAAATAATGTAATCAAGCATAAGTGCTTTTTCATAGAACCGACAAACATGTTGGATTTGCGTGCAATATTTTGGTTGGAAGATTATTTAAAGGTTAGTGTTGATTTTGTTGCTGTTTTCATGATGGCATCTGATTTCGCAAAATCTTTTGTACCAGGAGTCCGCAAATATTGGGTCGTGAATTGCGAATGGGGTCACAAAAAATTTTAACTTGTGCATTCATGCTAACTTATCGACGCACTTTTATCGTGTTAGCTGATGCGTGCATGTACAAAAAATTTAAGCGATTTTTTTACATTGTGTGGTGTTATTTCGTAGTCACACAATGTTTTCCGTAATGTCCGTTCCTTACGTTACTGTTGCGCTCTGTGGTTAGTTAAACATATCGTTGAGATAGCGGCAAGCAGTGTCTATTTTTATTGTAAATATAGCTTTCTCCTAAATCAAACCTCGACTTGATTTGCTGTGTTCTAATCTCAGAGCCTATAATTCTCTCGAAACAGAACGAATTTTGAGAGTCATTGATTTACCGTTTATGCGCCAAGTTTCGAATAAAAAAATTGCTACCATCTCTATATAGCCTTGACGTTGCTATGCAATAAGAAAACTTTTCTTAAGACTATGCTCAGCAATGTTTAGTGGATCGCGACACTGCAGGACTATTTTTTTGGGTCGCACGAAAAATGTTTGTGAATCCTTGTTCTATGCTATATAGCGCCATTCTGTCTGCGTGCTTTAACTACTTTGAAACTACCGGGCGTCAAAACGTGGAAATTGGCTGGGTTAATCACCACTCCGGGGTGAGTGTCTTAATAGGGTTAATAATGTCAAAATGGTAATGCAGCAATTGAAGGTGAATTTTTTAAACTTCGTATTTCTTTACAGAGGAAATGGTTTTTGCTCAAACGATAGCCAGCCCCCGACTTACCAACTGTAAGAAATTTCACCCTTTTGGGAATTGAGATGATGTAATAATTAAAGATTGATTGTAAAATTTGTTTTCTTCGTTATCTTAAAAAAGTACTAACCGTAGAAATGTGGTAGAAGCTTTTTCGGGAGATATTGACAAGATGCTTTCGACAAAAGCATTTCTTTAACGATATAAGCTTTGTCTACGATGCCACAAGCGATTAGGCATGTAAGCGTTAAAGCGTTTTTTTAAACATGCTATTTTCCTTTTTTCCTTTAACGCTTTAAAGTTTTTTTTTACTGTTTCGTCATAATACTTTCTAGTACCACCGCAGTGAAAAAGCAACACACAGCAGCTGTGCTTATTATCCTCTTGTCATTTTGAGAGCAAACGTAAATGGTAAAGCCTATTGTTGATATGCCGCCTGTAAAAGTACAATGGTACATTACCACAATTACATGCCGGTTTACATCTGAGTTCTTAATAATGCAAGAAAGAAAATCATAATAACTGACCTGTAAGTGGACTACACGTTAAAATGACTTTGCAGAACAGTCATGTCGTGCACCTGAGTAATCTTAATCTCTAAGGCCTTTTAATCACCTGTAGCAAAGTAAAACAAAAACCTGGGTCTTGATGTGAAATCTTGCCGGATTTCAAATAAATTTTTCTCTTTCCTTGCACGAATAGTTGGGCGGTAGATGATTCGCTTTAGCCATATTCTAACTTGTTTTACGAACTAAAAACATAGCTGCTGAAGTCTGGTCGATTCGCCCTGCTCCTCTGGCTGTTTGTGCCGGGAGCAAGGAGCATGCGCAGAGATATGGGCTTAGTAAGCCAATTACTTTATAGCTTAATTCCTGTGAATACGTCAATCACTTCAGCGTTCTCTCACAACTTCGAATTTATGCACCGATCCTATAATGTGACTGTTTTTCACTTTGTAAAATTATTTGGTCTTTGTAACTAAACGTAGTCTTCATTTATTTGTACGGGACGTCGGTATTTTGGGCATACTGTAGCTTATGAAATTCAAAGTTTGAGGGAAACGCAATAGAAATAATACGCCTTTAGGCCTTCACCACTACGTGAAATTGTAGTCAGCAAATATACAACATACGGTTATTAGTCCAATTAGATAATCGGATGCAATTAGAACAGCACTGGTGGATCTAGAAAGTTTTGTTGGGGAGGGTGACCAGACTTAAGCTTTTGTTTGGTGATCAACATCTTTGCAGTAGTATTTTTTAAACAAAATTCTTTTTCGAACAAATACAAACAGTAAGTTTGCTAAACCAAGACTAAGAAGGGCTGGTGGATGTATATATTCTTTACAATCCCTACGGGATCCGCCACTGAGGTATAGCCCTCCTTTTGCTCTATTCCGGAAACAAGGCACATAGTGCAACTGAGGAACTTGATGTCACAAATATCATTGTGAGGGGTGTTGTACCAAGTCGTAAAATGAGCGTACCACCAAATAGCTTATTATGTAATCGTAAAGCAAAAACCATTGTGGCGCCTACCCCTAAGTCAAAGTTTTTTTTTTGACTTTGTACCCCTCCACTCACTGGCAAAAATGGATAGAATTTAAAATAATAGAGAGTTTATGAGTGAGACCGGTTTTGACTCAAGGTACTTGTACGAATATCGGGATTAAGGGTATAGGGGCGATGCCCCTATTTGTTCCAACTTAACATTGCTTCTCTCAAAATGTTATTCGGTAATTGAACTGATAATTGTAACCCGACAGAACTGAGTGGCCGCCCTGCCCTGCAATGCCGGTACAATCGGCTAGTTTCAAATCATTCAGGTGCTTGTTACACCGTCCAGTGCACCTACAAAAACAACAAGTATACCATACAGTTGATAAGGAAGTTGGCACATCACCACATTTACATGTATTAACTGCTTCGACTTGAATAAAGTTGATAAGAATGTTAGTAAAAAGTATGAAACGTCTCGTGATGTTAGACTAATTTTTTTAATGAAATGTGTTACCCGATCACACAGCTTTGTAATCACTCAATTTCATGAGTTTTTAGAATTCTAGTAATGAAACAGCTATGTGTCGTGAATGAAAACAAATTTTTTTGTTTCTTCCTGAGTCAGTATGGCTACATCGTATTTCTGTTTTCACCTGATTATGTGTTACAAGGAGTGGCCTACTACGATGATAATCGTATCACATGACCGCAACTTCCTCACCTCTGTCTGCACCGACATCCTTCATCTGACCTGCCGACAGATTGACGCATACCGTGGAGATTTCGAACAATTTCTCGTTACGAAAGAAGAAAGATTGAAACACCGTATTAAAGAATATGAAGCCCAGCTGCAATATCGCGAACATATACAGGTTGCTAGAGAAGTTTTATCAGTCGATAGTTCTCATTTTTCGATCACCGATGAATTTTACAGTTTATTAAAACCGGCTCACTGAAAAGTAGAAACCTTGTTGCAGCGTCGAGACTTTTTTGGTTCAGAGGTCATTATTTGTTGCAGGTTTTTATCGACAGATTCCGCTACAATGCCAACCGCGCGTCACAAGTGCAAAGCAAACTAAAGTTGCTGGAGAAATTGTGAGTGCTACGTTTCTAACTTTAAGTGTTTGTCCACTCCACTCATTGTAATAACCAGTTGTACTAAATAAAGAATCAAACATGAGCAAATTGCTCCATCTTGACTATTCAGTCAAATTATTGTTACATAACCGCTGCTGTAAAATCAACTGACACCGTTCGCTTATTCTGCAAATTAGACTAAATAGCACTGCTGACCTACATAGATTGGTTGAAAATAGCATTGCTGTGGATGCTTCCGAATTCTTCACGCCCACCAAATCAGTCACGTGTAGCAGATTATACAGAAAAAAATACAACATTTTTTAGACCAGGTCTGAGTACTGATATGATTACTCAATGCATATTGAAACTAATTTTTTGTTTGTAAATTTTTTTCACAGGCCGAAGCTAATTCCACCCGAGAAAGAACGACCTACAGTTTTAAAATTTCCCTCTCACTCTGATTTGTCAGGCGTGGCCTTGCAACTTGATGAAGTGGAGTTTTTCTACAATAAAGACAGAACTATTTTCAAAAATGTCAATTTATCAGCTAGTTATGAATGCAGAATATGCATTGTAAGTTATTTATTAGCAGATGAGGATTAATCGTATTTTTTTAAAAAGACTTACTTCATTACGGTGTTCTCTTCTGGGTACATTTTTTAATTTTGTGGCAAGGCAGTATATTTATGGTGTTCAGGATGCGAAAGCTAACGCAGTCTTATAATTGCTTAATTAACTAGTTAATCAGACTTGGTTTACCTATGTAGTTCTCTTACGGCTAGTGGTCTGTTAAAACATGTATATTTAAAAAAAGAAATTAGTGAGGTCGTTGATGACGTGAAACGTGGGGATGAAACATGAGTATTCGAATACGATCCAGAAACGCGAAGTGACAGAGTCGTGAATGGAAAAGTTATGGATACCCAAGGCCAGTGAAAGCAAGGAAGTCGAAGTCGAAAGTAAAAGTGATGCTCATTCTGTTCTTCGATATTCAAGGCATCGTTCATTTCGAATTCTTACCCCAAGGCCTAACAGTGAACCAAATTCTTCGGCGCCTCGTGAAATCAGTGCGCGACAAGAGGCGGAGCCTTTAGAAAGCTCACGCATGGACGCTCCATCACGATAACGCTCCTGCTCACACAGTCCTGAGCATTCGTCAGTTTCTCGCAGAAAGGAACATTGCAGCTTTGGAACATCCTCCATATTCCCCCGATCTGCCCGCCTGTGACTTTTTCTTCTTCCCAAGATCAAATCTGTTCTGAAAGGAACCCATTTTTTGACATTGATTTCATCAAAATGTCGCGATGACGAAGCTTAAAAAGATCCCAGAAAATGCCTTTCAAGAGTCTATTGAATCCTGGAAAAGGCGAATGCACAAGTGTTATAAAGTGGAAAGGGATTACTGTAAAGGAATTTGACTTTGGTATACAGTAGATTCCGCTTAATCGAGTCTCATCGGGATCATCACCATTTGGCCCGATTAAGCGGCTGACCCAATTATCCGAAGTCTTGCAGTATCTGTGCCAGGGTTGTCCTTGGTACGCCAGTTATCTCAGCTAGCTGGCGATGACTAATGTTTGGAGGTTGCTCTCTAATTTTTCCTAGGACAACAACCCTTTCAGCAATTGTTAATTCTTTTTGTGGCATCTCTGCTTGGGACTTCACAAAATTTGCGACAAAACACAACAATTACTATGTCCAAGGGCATGAAATGACAAAATAACTTGCGCCTGTATTTTTCAATTGTTACACAATATAGTTGGCTTTGTGATATTGAGTTCTATTACATTACAAAGGCGGTTTTGCAATTAAACCAGTGTATGTCTGACTACAGTTGTGGCCCGATTATGCGGATTTAACGTAGTGCATTATCTTTGATTGGATTTTGTTCTTAACAATTTGGCCCAATTAAACGGCTGACCCGATTAACCAGCGGCCCAATTAAGTGGAATCTACTGTATTTCAATATTTTTCAATAAAGTTTCTATAACAACACTCTCGTTACATTTTGGACACATCTTGTATATTGATAAAACTATAAAGAATATAAAGACAAATTTGAAATGCCTTTATACCAACACTAAGGTGTTGCACTTTTGAAGACATTTTTGTGTTTAGCCTGTGATTGTTGTTACCCGACCCTATCGAGGGATGGGGCAATGGCGGAAGACCATGGAGGCCCAGAAATCGGGCAACTCCATAAAACCTGCACCAGAGGTCATAGAGAGACAAAGAGCGAGCGGCGCAAAGAGTCCGTGGCTGGACAGTGCAGAGTGAGATGGGAAGTGTCTTGGGATAAATGCCCGCAGGCGCTGCATCAAGGATTCTCGATTCTGCCAATTCAACTGAGACAAGAGCTCTGCAGTAGGCTGTGTTTATTGCAGTGAAGACGACAGAGGGCACAGCGAGCGTGACGAGGAAGCACGAGTTTCTCGGCAAAAACCGAGGGAACCTGTGTGTTAAAGAATTTAGATGAGACAGTACGCCTCCAATCCGTGAAAAGAGTGGATACGAGAGGTAAGAGGAGAGAGACTAAAAGCAACTACAAAAGACAGGAGTAGCGCTCCCTGTCTGATCAACTCATCAGCCGCGTCGTTACTCGGGAGAAATGAGTGTCTGGGGACCCATTGTAGCCTGATAGTAAAGGGGAGAGCGAAGACAATTCCTACCAAATCTGGCAGAGTTTGAAGTAAAAGGAAAGACGGAGGAGAGGACAGAGCAAGAGAAGGAGAAGAGGAGAGAAATGGCAAAACTGCTGGTGCAGCCGGGACCAGCGGAGAGCTTGTAGAATGGCACAAGCTTTAGCGGAAAAACTACAACATACTGGATCTGCCGAAAAGGAAAGGGTTGCCTCAGTGCCACAAAGTGAGTAGTTGGCAAAGAAGCCTTTTGGCAAAAAAAGGGAACAGAGCCATCTGTCCAGGTCACCACATCGTGGGATGGGAGAGAGTCAAGGTGAGCGAGAGCCGCACTTGTGTGAAAGAAAGGAGGTCGGAGCGGAAGCATAGGGAGGGCAAGCGCCCTGAAAGCTTGCCCTACTACGGAGAATCTTCCTAGGAGAAGTAGGTGAAAGCATCACTCCAAGATCTTAGACAAAACAAACATACTTCACAAGCAAACATCTATTGCCTAAAAATCTTGTATTAAAAATTTTTGGTTATTTCGAGACATGTAAACAATTACATCAAAATTTGTAATGTTTTCTTTATCATATTTTTGTAAAAATGTTTTTTCCCAATATTTTCTCGCTACCTTTCGCTTTCCGTCAATATTAACGACGTCAAACGTACGCTGTATCTTTGCTTCGTCATGGGGGCCTCTGTAAAAGGAGTCCCTCTCTCTGTTGCGTAAAGCTTTTCTTTTGGCCCCTGCTCACTTACGCTTCACCCGGATGGTTTCCTTTTCTTGGCGTCACCAACTTCACCAAATTGGAACGCCTTCACTGAACGGCTAGTCGCGCGATCACCGGGTGCCTCTCGTCTCCTATTTCACGTCTCCTCTCTGAGGCGTCTCAACCTCCTCTACAAGTCACCCTGACTTATTTCGCTCTGTCATCTTAGGAATGGGCCGTTTGTCTGCCAGCCTCTTTTTGCATTTCAGGTTTGGCCAGACTTGGAGTAAAACTAAGACTCTCCAGATCTTCCTGGCGAGTTTACTTATGCGTTTACTCACCCGCTCATGCTTTCACCTGCTTCTAGGAAGATTCTCCGTAGTAGGGCAAGCTTTCAGGGCGCTTGCCCTCCCTATGCTTCCGCTCCGACCTCCTTTCTTTCACACAAGTGCGGCTCTCGCTCACCTTGACTCTCTCCCATCCCACGATGTGGTGACCTGGACAGATGGCTCTGTTCCCTTTTTTTTGCCAAAAGGCTTCTTTGCCAACTACTCACTTTGTGGCACTGAGGCAACCCTTTCCTTTTCGGCAGATCCAGTATGTTGTAGTTTTTCCGCTAAAGCTTGTGCCATTCTACAAGCTCTCCGCTGGTCCCGGCTGCACCAGCAGTTTTGCCATTTCTCTCCTCTTCTCCTTCTCTTGCTCTGTCCTCTCCTCCGTCTTTCCTTTTACTTCAAACTCTGCCAGATTTGGTAGGAATTGTCTTCGCTCTCCCCTTTACTATCAGGCTACAATGGGTCCCCAGACACTCATTTCTCCCGAGTAACGACGCGGCTGATGAGTTGATCAGACAGGGAGCGCTACTCCTGTCTTTTGTAGTTGCTTTTAGTCTCTCTCCTCTTACCTCTCGTATCCACTCTTTTCACGGATTGGAGGCGTACTGTCTCATCTAAATTCTTTAACACACAGGTTCCCTCGGTTTTTGCCGAGAAACTCGTGCTTCCTCGTCACGCTCGCTGTGCCCTCTGTCGTCTTCACTGCAACGGACTCAGCCTCCTGTAGGGATTTGCCCGATTTCTGGGGCTCCATGGTTTTCTGCCATGTTTCCATTCCTCCACAAGGGATCTGGTAACAACAACAACGGGTTGCATTGCGTTTGTGCTACACCTCCGTTTACAATACGACACCTTTGTTTGAAGTGAAACATGCTTGTGGTAAGCAAGAAATCATAATTATTTCCGGTGATGATGACCCCGACCTCCCAAAGGTACCTAGCATCTAGTGGTTAATCATGTTGACTTTCTATTCCTGTAGTTAATGAGATGTTTGTTGCTTAACTTATACAAAGGCGTATATAATTCTGCTTTGTTTTATTCCTCTCTTAATTGCATCCTATGGTAAAGAAGGAAAATAATTTAAAAGTTTTCAGATGGTTATGTGGAAGTTTCTCTTTCAGGTTGGTGAAAACGGTTCAGGCAAAACTACTTTGCTAAAGATTCTTTCTGGTTCTCTGGAACCTGTTAAGGGATTCCGTAACGGGCACCGCAATCTTCGAATCGGGTATTTCACTCAACATCATGTCGACCAGTTAGATTTGAATGTGACCTGTCTGGAATTAGCAGCCAATCGCTTTCCAGGTGAGTGCATGGCAAGTTCGCGTTGAAACCGAGCACAATACGACAAGTTTTTAAGTAGTTGCTCTGCAAACAATGTATCTGGGTTAAACAGAGGTTCGTTTGAATTACTATTCACTGAGGACTATAACAATTTGCAAACTTTTTGTGTCGACTGATGTGCGTCAGTGGCTGGGATTGTCCGTTAGCAGCATTGACGAGAATGAGGACGAAAATTAAGGGTTTGGACTATTAGCCTAGTAAAACAAACCATGCGCTGACTGCGAGAAAAAATTCAGCGCCCGAAGGTCTGTCAAGAGCTTGCCAAAAATTTTTTTGAATAAATGAAATAAAGTTGCTAACATCAGCGGGCGCTAAATATTTAACATTTTTTATGTTAGTTGTTTACTGCACTTAGGACAACGACAGTGAAGATAAAACCTGGTACCAGCGCGATGGTGTAGTGGTTAGAGCGTTCGCTTCGCAGTCGGTAGACCTTGGGTTGATTTTCTAAGTCGAGTCATACCAAAAAACTTTAAAAAATGGTATTCACAGCGTCCCTGCTTGGCGCTCAGCATAAAAAAGGGATAGTGTGGAGAACAAGCCGGCAAGCTTGCTTGTTGTGTCCTTGGGCAAGGGACTTAACGGGACGCCCCTACCTTTATGTGGCAGACAGGTGAGGTACCCGTATTTCACCGGGCTACAATTGTAAAGTTGCTAACCCAGCATGTCGTAAAAGGCGACTCTTGGGTACCCACCAGTGGCAGTCCGCCTTGTTGGTGGTGGGGCTACCAGTCACTCATGGCTGGTTCGAAATGAGCTGCCATCTTTCCCCTAGCCTAATTTCAAGTCAGTTGACGGCATGAACCTGAATTGATGTTTGTACCGTATCTCAATCCGGAGGAAGAGGAGGGGTAATCCCAACAACAACATGAAACCTGCTTAAGATTAACAAAATTCACGATTCCGTTTGAATAGCTTGATGTTACTTTCAGTAAACCTACTGCTTGTAAGAATTTGCCAGAAAAAAATTATCGTGGAGCGTCTTTCCAAAGCCACAACAACAACAACGCAGTCATCGTAAGCTGTGCACGTACAACTGTTTAATCATGTCGCTATGAAACGAATTTTTTGAACCTCGACAAAAGTGCTGAAGCAATATGCTCCACTTTAACTGAAACATATGGTATGTGCATGCTTCTATTCATAAAAGACGAAAAATTACTCATTTTTATTAAGAAAACAGTATCCCATATTACTGGAGCGGCGGAAGAAGAAGATATTATAATGGCAACTAGGACAATTACGAGTACAATAACTGATCTGCAGATAAATTCTCTTTAGAGTACCTTGGTAGTACAGTCATGTGGCAGGCCTGAGTACTTCTAAATGCGAAGACATTTTTTAACGTGCAGCTAAGATCCCTTGTAGTCTCTCTTATCTCTCATATCCACTCTTTTTTCGGATTGGAGACGTACTGTCTCATCTAAATTCTTTGACACACAGGTTCCCTCGATTTTCACCGAGGAACTTGTGCTTCTTCGTCACGTTCGCTGTGTCCTCTCTCGTCTTCGATGCAACGGACACAGCTCACTGTTAAGCTGCTATCTCTCTAGGATTGGCAGAATCTAGAATCCTTCCCGCAGTGTCTGCGTACACTCATCCCAGGACACCTCCGATCTGATTCTGCACTGTCCAGCTACGGACTCTTTGCGCCGCTCGTTTTTTGGCGACCCTCTGTTTCTCTACGACGTCTGGTGCAGGCCCTGGCGAGTTGCTCGGCTTTTGGGGCTCCATGGTTTTCCGCCATGGCCCTATCCCTCGGAAGGGGTATGGTAACAACAACAACAAATACCGAGCTTTATGCCAGTACGAAGGACCATACGCGCATCCAGTCAGGTTTTAAGGTATACAAGGTGCGGCAAAAGTAAACGCCTTTTCTTTATTTTTTAAGTATGAAATTATTTATTTTTAAATAATTAATTTCTAAACAAAAACAAACAATTATTAATTTGAAAATTTAGATATAAAAACGGTGTATTTCCAAAATAGAAAGGAAGTCCAGTAGAAACCAAAAAACTCAAATAACAAAAAGGGCGTTACTTTTGCCGCACCCTGTATATCAAGAACTTCCGAGAAAAGCATCCAAAATAAGCCTTTAAGTGACGGATCCAGCGTTGGACATGGATGTTGTTGTTGTTGTTGTTTACCCGACCCCTTCCGAGGGATGGGGCCATGACGGAAGACCATGGAGCCCCAGAAGCTGGGCAACTCCCTAGGGTCTGGACCAGAGGTCATAAAGAGACAGAGAGTCGCCAAAGAGTGAGCGGCGTAAAGAGTCCGTAGCTGGACCGAGCAGAATGAGATGAGAGGTGTCCTGGGACGAGTGTCCACAGGTGCTGCAGGAACGATTCTCAGTTCTGCCAATTCTAGAGAGATAGGAACCTAAAAGAAGGCTGTGTCCGTTGCAGCGAAGACGAGAGAGGACACAGCGAGCATGACAAGGGAGCACAAGTTCCTTGGTGGAAATCGAGGGAACCTGTGTGTCAAAGAACTTCGAAGAGACAGTACGCCTCCAGTGCGAGATAAGACGAGAGTGGATACGAGAGATAAGAGGAGAGAGACTACAAGGGATTGCAGAGGGTGCAAGCAGCACTCCCCGTCTGGCAAGCTCATCAGCTGTGTCGTTCCCCGGGAGAAACGAGTGTCCGGGGACCCATTGTAGCCTGATAGAACAGGAGGAGAAAAAAGACAGTTCCTGCCAGATCTTCCACAGAGTTTGAGATAACAGGAAAGGTGGAGGAGAGGATAGGGTGGCCAGGACAGAACGAGAGTCAGATAGTAGGAGAAGAGAAGAAAAGAGGCAAACTTTATGGTGTTGCCGAGACCAGTAAAGAGCGTGCAGAATGGCACAGGCTTCAGCGGAAAAACTTGAGCATACTGGGCCTGTCAAAAAGGAAAGAGTGGCCTCAGTACCACAGAGAGAGCAGTTGGCAAGAACGCCGGAGCCGCCCTTGCCAAAAGGAAAAGGAACAGAGCCGTCTGTCCAGAGCACCAGATCATGAGGTGGGCGAGAGCCGCACCTTGGCGAGAAAGAGGGGGATCAGAGCGAGAGCATGGAGTGGGAAGGGTGGACCCCACCGTGAACGAAAGCAGATTCCAAGGAGGAAAGGGAGGGCAAGCAACAAGAGCCTCCCTAGAACAAGTAGAAGGAAGCATGAGCGGGTGAGTGGACGCAAAAGCTCTCCAGGACGATCTACAGAGTCTTGGTTTCACTCCTAGTCTGGCCAAACCTGAGGTGGGAAAGGAGGTTGAGAGACGAAGAGCCCGCTCATAATAAAAAAGGGTGAAATGAGTCAGGGTGACTCGTAGGGGAGGTAAAGAAGCCTCGAGAGAAGAACTGGGATAGGGGAGGACGAGATGCAGCCGATGATGGTGCGACTGGGCGCTCGGTGGAGGCGTTCCAATTTGGTGAAATTGGTAGCGCTTAGGAAAGGAAACCATCCGGGTGAAGCGTAAGTGACAAGGGAACGAAGAAAAGATTTGTACAGAACAGAGAGGGACTCCTTAGAGGGGCCCCATGAGGAAGCAGAGATACAGCGTAAGGCATTGAGACGTGGGAAGAACTTGGCCTTCAGCGAAGATACATGCTTAGAAAAGAAAAGAGTGCGGTCGAAGGTGACCCCAAGAAAAGTTGGAGTGGGGTTGAAACTGAGGTGGGAGCCGAGTAGGAGGAGGTTGGGCTAGAGGTTAGCTTGGTGGGGATCCACTGAGAAGAACGAGGCCTCACATTTGCTCGGATTGAGAGGAAGACACCAGTACTCAGACCAGCGCTCCAATCCAAACAGAGCTTCTTGTGTGGCCTCCACCGCAGTGGGGACCGGGGGGGAGGAGGACCAAATGGCTGCATTGTCAGCGTAAAGAGAGCAGCTGACGGAAGAAGGCAGAGAGGCCGGAAGATCATTAATGAAGAGAGAGAAAAGTACAGGGCCTACAACGGATCCTTGCAGAACACCTCGACGGACTCGAAAGGAACGACTTTTGTGATTTTGATAAACCACAGAAGCGCGCCTGTCAGAAAGAAAAGATTGAGTCCAATGAGCAAAGCAAGGAGGGAGGCCAGCTGAAATAAGTTTGTGGAAAAGAGCGGGATGCCAGACAGAGTCAAAAGCTTTAGAGAAATCGATAGTAGACTGGATCGTTCGAGAGCCCGGCCTGGGTTTGTTAAACCCATCCGAAATGGACTGAGAAAGGTACAGAATTTGATCTAGTGTAGACCGTCCAGGGCGGAAACCGGCCTGGCGGGGAGAGAGAATGGAATTAGATTCCAGAAAGAAGAGAAGACGGGATAGAATGATGCGTTCAAACAGCTTTGATACGCAGGAGGTGAGAGAGATAGGCCGGAAGGAAGCAGGAGAGTTGAGAGGTTTTCCCATCTTGTGTATGGGAATAATGGAAGATGTATTCCAGATGGAAGGAAAGGAATGCGAAGACCAGGAGAGATTGAAGATGTGAAGAAGAAAATCCATGCCAGAGCGAGGAAGGTGCTTTAGCATGGGATAGACAACTTTGTCGGGGCCAGTGGCGGTGCCGGAGGAAAGGTTGGAGGCAGCCGCAAGAAATTCAGCGAGGGTGAAAGGAGAGCAAAAGGACGAGTGAGACTCCACAGGGCACGTGGCTCAGCGGAGCTCAGAGAGGTTTTGGTTCTGGGATAGGGGAGGTTCCCAGATTTGGTTCTGCTACGCAGAGCCTTTGGCTGAGAAACGGAAAAGTGGGATTTCAGTTAAGCGGCATAAACTAAAGCCGATTCCCTGGGAGAACAGTTGGGCGAAATTAGGAGAGGAAGAAGACGAGGAAGGAGAGCCAGCAATAGAGCGAAGAAGAGAGTGTACAGATTTAGGGTTAGATTTAAGTCAAAGAGAAGAGCAAGTCGTCTGCCATGCCTCAGCCTTAGCCTTGGCATTGGCGATGACTGACGAGGCGCGTTGGGAAGTGGAGATGTAAGCCTGGCGATCTTCATCACTTCTGTGAGTAGCAGCAAAAGCCTTGCGTCTTTCACCAACCGCTTCTTCCACCTCAGTGGACCACCAGGCTTTGGGAGGGCGCTTGATGCGGTCGAAAGGAATGGAAGATTGGGCCCCATTCAGTGCCAGAGAGGTAAAGAGAGCAGCAGCAGAGGAAAGAGACGAGTATTCCTCTGTAGAAGAACAGTGAGAGTCAGTGTAGGAGGCAAAGCCATCCCAGCGAGCTTTCTGATAATTGAAGGAAGGAGGGCGCTCGTTGGGGCGAAAGACCGGAGAGAGAGAGGGATAGATAGAAGAATCGGTAGATGGTCAGAACCCAGGTTCTGAAGCACCTCCCAAGAGCAAGAGAAGAGGGGGAAAGGAAATGTCAGGAGAGGAGCGACTGCCAGAGGAGCGATGGAGACGGATGGGTGTGTCAGGGTCATTGAGCAGGAGGAGGTCAGAGGAGATGACCCAGTCGAATACTTCCTCCCAGCTGGGAGTTGGAAAATCTTCTTGAGTCCAAGAGTGGGTGATGGCAATTGAAGTGTCCGCGAATGAAGAGATTTCTGGAGGAGGGAAGGATGGAGGGAGAAAAGGAATCAGTTCTGCCATCTGTTGGGAGGAGCAAATAGGGGAGGCGTACACATTAAGAAAAGAGAGCGAAGAGGAGTTGATTAGAGAGATGTTGATCCCTACATATTTAGAATAAGGATCAAGCGAAGAAAGAGAGGAGGTAGAAAGTTGAGAAAAAGATAGGCCCTGCCTGATGAAAATGACAACACCTCCGCTAGCGTCCATGGTATCAGGAGAGAGAATGCCAGACCAGGAGTGGGTACGATCAGAACGCAGAGCAGAGAATCTACGAATCTGGAAAGAGGAAGATGAGTTAAGATTGGATTTCTGGATGCAGATAAGGTCGACAGGATGGGACGAAAGAAAGTGGAGTAGTTCAGTGCTCCTGGCTCGAAGACCTCCAGCTTTCTAATGAAGAACCCAGAGAGTCAGGGGGGTAGTGGAGGTAGGAGGCACAGAAGGAAAGCCAGGAGCAAGGGATGGTGGTGGGGGGGCAGAGGGAGAAAATATATAATGGGCAGATGGGGATAAGAGGTTTGGAGACGAGGGTGGGGCAAGAGAGCAGCGTTAGCTGAGGCAAGGCTAGATTGTACAGTGGAGGTATACATATCGGAGGAGTCCGAGGAGGGAGTCACAGTGATTTGGTAGGGGGGGGGGGGCAGCTCCAAGAATGAGAGATGCCAAGAGCTCTGAATTTAGACAGGGAAAGTTGTGAGCACCTTAGATGGACCCATTTGGAGCAAGTGCAGCATTGCACTGACTTGCCCCGCCAAATCACATTTCCAGTGCACACAGAGCAAGGAAAGATGGGGCCAGGGTTAGGATGAACGTTACCGCTCATCAAGAGAAGGAGAAGAATGAGGAGACGAAGAAGGGCAAGAGAAAAAAAGAAAACAAGCGACCGATTCGCAAGAAGCTGTGTGCTGCCCTTCTGCGGTCGTTCAGGGGGCAGCATAGCGAAAAAACGAAGGGGAGTGCTTGGGGTAACTGGGACCCTCGGGAAGGCCAACAGCCATTTCGACCCAACCCAAACGGGGTCGGGGACCGCACCACCACGTTGAGGCGGTTGTTGATTGGTGCAGGTTGGACATGTTCGCTGAAGTTATTTGCATTCATCGCGTTAGAAAGAGTAGCGTGAATTGTGTGCTGGGAAAAGAGTAAGGTTAGATAATGAAAGCTACCGCGTGAGCTCGGGGTGGAAAGCGATGGTGCTATTTTGGAGCGTGTAATTGGGAAGTCTGGTTAATTTGGCTCTGCAAGCGTTGTCCGTCCACACAGATTATGGTTGTTTGCATGCTCTTATTTTTCAATGTGAGGCTACTTCTCGTATGCTGGTGCGCCTCAAGGTTTTCCAGTCTTCGTAAGATTATACCCGGGCATTTACGGTGCCCGGTCACCGTCTGCTATCATGGTGAGGAACAGCATAAGTGAAGAGACCTCCGACCATGTAGAGCGTCGGTGGCTGGAAAGACTTGCACGCATAGCGTCCTTTTTCCGCCGTAAAGGTTAGTTGCGGTCGGAGATGCAGATGGATTTGAGTCGCATTCCGACACCGCAATGCCAACTCATTTCATTTTACTGAACTGTTTACGCAAATCTTGTACTGCAGAGTATATTTCGTGTTTTGTCACGTCTTAATTTAGAGGGAACGCTTTCGCTTAAAAACAGCTTCATAGGTTCCTACTGGCATAGGGTGTATGACTTTGATAAGGCATGGCCCCTTTTCTCCCTATGGCAGAATTAGAGCGAACAGCGCAGCCTAAGAACATAATACAGGATGTTTCACAATTCTTTCAGGTTTTGAAAAGGCTCCAATTTTTTTGTTCTAATTTTTTTCTTCTCGCCTGTTTCAGATTTTGTTACAAATTCTTTGTCATTTGATATTTTACCAACAACATTATCTTAAATTAACTATGGTGCATTCCAAAGAACAAAAAATCAAAATCGTTGAATGGTGGTTTGAGACAAAATGTTATACAACAGTTCGCCGTCGTTATGCTCGAGAATTTAATGTGCGTTATGTTAGAGCTCCACAGCAAAAATTTATCCAATACCTGGTCCAAAAGTTCATGACTAAAGGAACAGTATTTGACTGCAGAAAGGAGAAAGCTGGTGCGCCAGTCACAGCAAGATCTCCGGCAAATGCGGATAGAGTCCGTGCTTCTGTACAGCAGAGTCAAAAAAAGTCTCTCAGGCACAGGAGCCAAGAGCTTGGGATATCAGTTACAAGTCTTCAGCGTATGCTTAGGAAGGACCTGAACAACTTCCCATACAAAATATCCACATGCCAGAAGCTCACGGACACAGACAAGCAGAGACGTATTGAAATGTGCAACAGAGTAGCAGAACGAATGGACCGTTTCCAGAATCGGATAGACAGAGTTTGTTTTACTGATGAGGCCCATTTTCACCTGAATGGTGCTGTAAATCACCATAACAATGTGTACTGGGGAGATGAGAAATCTGAAGAGATCGATGAAAGGTACTTGAAAGGCCCAAAGGTGACTGCTCTTTGTGTATTAAATGCAAAGAAAGGGATGCTTGCGCCATACTGGTTTGAGGACAGCAGAGGAAGAACAGTCACAGTGAATGGAGAGCGCTACAGAGAGGTACTGAATCGAATTAATGAGGACCTCAACCAACTATACACACCAAACCAAAAGAGATTACTGTGGTTCCAGCAGCATGGTGCAACTCCCCATACAGCACACACGACTATGGCCCATTTGCGCACATTGTTTGGAAACAGAATTTGGAGTTTGCAGGCAGAGCTCGAATGGTCTTCGCATAGTCCTGATCTTGCACCTCTTGACTTCTTCTTTTGGGGTGCTGCTAAAGCAGAAGTGTACAAAGAGAAGCCTTGCTCTCTTAGACAGCTAAAACAAGCTGTTGAATCATTCACCCAGAGCGTTACAACAGATACATGTCGTCGCGTGATTGAGAATTTTGTTGTTCGCATCAATGCCTGTGCAAACCAAAATGGGGCCCATATTGAAAATGTAAACTACAAAAAATTTGCATAGGTTAGCGGCATGCTGATGCATATGCAAAAATAATATGATGTTTCCTACCGAGCTGCTTTGAAATTTTGATTTTATCTCGTTTACTTTTTGTTTAATAAAATTTTTAAAATCTGAAAGAATTGTGAAACACCCTGTATCACAAATGTAAACACGTAAGGGGATCCACCAAATCGTAATATAGCCCTACCACTAAAGAACATACAATAATGCCGTCGCCAGCAGGAAGTTTAATAAGGTCATGGGAAAAGGAAACAAGGTCCTTATTTAAAATTGCACCACATGGAACATCGAAAACACTTCTGCTATTTTGCTTGCAAATAGTTTAATATCAGAAATGCGATTCTTTTACACGAAGGGAAACGCAAGGCCTTGGCTTTGCGTAAGCAATGAGAAAGCATGTAGATCAAAGGCGTAACCAGGACCTTGAAATGACCAATTTTGCTACGAAAAGGAGCGCACCAAGTCGTGAAACTTGCATGTTCAGGAAAAACAAGCTTTTCGTTACTGTTCACACAACTGAGTAAAGCCGGCTTGGCTGGCTGAACCGATATTCTTACCCTCGACGTTACTGATGGTGGCTCTAAGAGCGATGCCGGCTAGTATTTAACAATACAAGGTAGAGCTTTTTTGTTTCTTTTTTTGTCACAGCAAAATAAATTTTAACTTTCGAACTGTAGAATGTACAACTGATTTTATGCTTTGTAAGGACACTAAATTTACCTCGTGATAAAAATTATTTACATTATGCTTTGATTTGTAGGTAAAAGCATGGAAGAATATCGTCATCAGCTCGGCAGCTTCGGTGTCAGTGGGGATTTAGCGTTACAATCGGTTGCTAGTTTATCAGGAGGACAAAAAAGTAGGCTTGCTTTCGCGCTTCTGTCAATGCCGAGGTAATATGTAGTGATTGAAAATCATTGTTTGTTTCTTACTGCGTGGTTGTTAGCCTAGTGCTGAACCATTTTTTTATCAGTTCACCGATATAAACGCATGTCTGATCTTTGTTGTTGTTGTTGTAATTACCCCTCCTCTTCCTCGGGATGGAGGTACGGCACGAACGGCAATTCAGGTTCATACCGTCAACCTAATTGAAATTAGGCTAGGGGAAAGATGACAGCCCATTTCGAACGGGTCATGAGTGACTGGTAGCCCCACCACCAACAAGGCGGACTGCCACTGGTGGGTACCCAAGAGTCGTCTTTTACGACATGCTGGGTTAGCAACTTCACAATTATAATCCGGTGAAGTACGGGTAAGGCCACCTGTCTGCCACATAAAGGTGGAGGCGTCCCGTTAAGTGCCTTGCCCAAGGACACAACAAGCAAGCTTGCCGGCTTGTTCTCCACACTATCCCTTTTTTATGCTGAGCGCCAAGTAGGGAAGCTGTGAATACCATTTTTTAAAGTTTTTTTGGTATGACTCGACTTTGGGAATGAACCTCAGGTCTACCGACTGCGAAGCTGACGCTCTAACCACTACACCATCGCGCCGGTGTCTGATCTTTCGATAAAGTAATCAACAATTTGGTGCATTTTATGAAGCTTTAGAGATTTCCAGTTTTTTAAATCCGGTTTAGTCCGCGTTAACGCAAGTGGCCGGATTCACCTCGTGCTTCTCGACAGTTCGTAAACACCATTACGCCACTTCACTCTGTCAATGGCATCGTTTCTTTTCAGTCCAATCTGTTCGATATGTTCCTCCACTTGTCTCTTCCACATCATGTTCGGTCGCCCACTTCTTCCTGCCACTTCAAAATCCAACGCTCTTCTCAAAGCATCACCATTATCCCTTCTCAAAACATGCCCATACCATGGCACTCCACTCGCTCTGGCTAGTCCATCCAAAGTATTCTCTAAACCTAGCAAACTCATGAGTTCTTGGCTCTTTTTTTCAATCATCTTAACTCCACACATTGCTCTCATCATTGCTTTTTCAGTTCTCTGGGAAATTGCCATTTCATTCTTAGACACCACGTCTCGCTACCTTTCAGCATTGTGGATCTCACGCAACTCTGATAAATCCTTCCTTTCATTTTTGACGAAAACTTTCTCCCATAAAGTAACTCCCCACATTCGCTATATTTTTTTCATTCAATTCTCGTTTTTATTATTACCGCTGCTTCACTTCCACCACTGGCGTTCAACCTGTCCCCCAAATAACAAAAGCTCTTCACAAAGTCAACGTGGTCAAAAATGATATTTCTTCACCTTTTTCTACAATTTCTTCCTTTGTACAGGGTGTATCACAAAGATATTCACCCCCCTAGAGCTCAATCCAAAAGGACTAGGAAAAAAACAAAAATATTGTTATAAATTATATTAAAATAGAAATTTATTCCGTACATTAAATCAATCCTAACGAGTAATCAGTATGACCACCATGGTTTTTTCTAACAGCATCTAATCTTGCAGGATACGATTTAAGAAGATTAGCAAAGATTTCAGGTTCCTCTTTTATTTTAATTAGTTCTTCTGAAATAATAGTCTTTAAGGTTTCCACTGAATTTCTTTCCATGCTAGGAATCTTTAAAATTCTATCTTCAACATGTTTTTTCAGAATAGCTCCCAAGTTTTCAGTTGCATTTAAATCTGGTGATGAACCTGGCCACTGACTGTTGTCGAAGAAATCAAATTCTATCAACATACCTAATTTTTTCATTATCAGCAAAAGCCATAATTATTAAGTATCTGGAAAAAAATGAAAATGTACATTAATTTCTAACAACATAAGCTTCACAATGTGCTATATAGTTTGGTCATACCTATTACCAGTTTGGCTGTAGGGGTGGTGAATATCTTTGTGATACACCCTGTATAAACACATAGTTCACAAACAAAACCTTTTGCCAGAGTTGATGTCACCCTCTTCCTTTTCGCACATCTGCCATGTACCCATTTACCACACTTTGTACACATCATCGAATTTGCCATCACCCTCTTGCCGCACTTGGCACACGGATCAACTTTGCTCTTGATTACCTCACTTTTCGAACCGCTCACCATTACTTTGGTTTTCCTGAGGTTCACCTTCATCCTCTTGCTTTCAAACGCCTCTTTCCATTTTAAAAACTTTTTTCAAATTCTCCATACTTTCACTCATTAAAACCAAGTCATCCGCATACAAAATTTCATTCATCAATCCTTCTCTTGCATCCTTCAAGATTACATCTACTGCAATGGCCAGAGGCAGTGGCGACAACTCAGATCCTTAATGTACACCAACTTGTACCAAGAATTCCTGAGATAACTCAGATCCCACTCGAACTTCCGTTTTTGCCCCGTGATAGAGACTCATCACCGCTCTTACAATTAATTTCTCATCGCCCACTCCATCACCTTTCTTGGAACTCTATCAAATGTCTTCTCAATATTCACAAAACACACGTACAACTTCTTCTTATCTCTATATCTCTCTTGCATTCTTCGCACTACAAACAATGCGTCTGTCGTTTCTATTCCAGGCATAAAACCAAACTGCATTGAATCAATAATTACTAATGCTCGAATCATTCTCTGTAGCACTCTTTCAACGATCTTCAAGGCGTGCTCTAGCAGCTTTACTTTTCTGTAAGTATTGCAGTTTCTTACATCTCCCTTTCCCTTGAAAATTGGTACCAGCACACTTGTTTGCCATTCATTTGGCATTGCTTTCCCATCCAAGACGCGTTGGCGAAGTTCCACCATTACAAAAACCCCTACTTCTCCACTAACAGATATCATCTCTGCACATACTTCAGAGGGTCCAGCTGCCTTTCCTGGTTTCATAACTTTTATATCGCCATATCGCCATTTCTTCTTTAATCGGTCCCTCTATCATACTAGCTTATGTCACGTGGTCCCAATCATTCTCTTTATTCATGATCTCTCCTCCATGTGATTTTTCCATATTCTTTTCCTGTCTTTTTCACTGAAACCTAACTTTCCGTCTTTTCCTCTCATGCATCTCCCTCCTTCAATATCTTTCCCATCTTTTTTCATGAACTTCACCAGTGTAAAAATGTTGTTTGGCTTTTTGTTCAATTTTATTAACTCTTTATCAGCTTCTTTCCTCATAGAATTAGCAACCACTTTTTTGTTCGATTTTTGATATTCTTATATATAGCCTTGTTTTCTTCTGATTGATTTTTGCACATCTTTTTATATGCCACCTTCTTTTGTTGTATTGCTTTCTTCACCTTTTCATTCTACCACCATGTAATCCCCATGGTTTTTTCTACATTTCTTTTTTCCACATACTTGATCACAAGCTTGCAGCATACTATTTTTAAAAGTATTCCATAGATTGGAAGCATCAACATCAACTAATTCCCTAACTCTTTCTTAAAATCTTGCTTTCATGTTGTTTTCCTTCAACTTCCAAACCCTCCTTCTAGCAGATTGTTTGTTCTTCACTACTTTCCTCAACTTTCTTTTGTCTATGTCTGTTACCACCAGCCGATGTTGCAACATCCAGGGGATGGCTTTCACGTCTTTTAAATACTTTCTATTGTTTTTACCAACCAATACAAAATCAATCTCAGTTTCATTTCCACCCATGCTGTATGTTATTTTTCTCTGCTCCCTCTTTTCAAACTATGTGTTTGCCACACACAACTTTTTATCACAAAACTCGAGTAGTTTTCTTTCCTCAACATTTCTTTTGCCAATTCCATACCCACCATGCACATCCTCAAAACCATCAATATGTGTCCGTTGATGTCCCCCAAACGAAGAACCACTTCACTAGGGTTTTGCTAATCCCACTTACTTGCCATGTCATTATAAAATTGATCTTTCTCGCACTCTGATCTTCTCACCTGGGGAGCATATGCACTTACAACTTTTATAACATCCTCAAAAGGCAACAACTCTTAACTTCCTTAAAAGCCAGCACCATTGCCATCACTCTGTCACTTTTTCTCTGTACTTCTACGACCTTTTAGCAAAGTTTTTCCTTCACTAGAATTCCAACACCTCCTATTCGATCATTATTTCCAGACCACCACAACTTATATCTCGTACCTTTGCAACCAACAAATCGAGCTCCTTGCCCTCTCCATCTTACTTCCTGTCGATAACACATATCCGCTTTTCTCTTTCTTAACTGTTTACACACACTTCCGTACCTCTTCCACAAAAACTTCCAACTTTCCAACTTCCTAATCTTACCTCAAATTTCTATAATCCGGAGATTCGTTGTACCCCCTGCCCATTTAATAGCTGGGGGGACTGGGCCAATTCTTTAACAAACTTTTTCATGAGGTAATTTTTGGTGCTTTGTTTTTTGACGGAGAGCATGCCCTTGCTTACCTCCAACCTCAGTTTTAAGACACAAGGGGTCTCCTATCTTATTTAACATAGGCTGGTACCCAAAGGTCGTTTCTTACGAATGATGGGTGAACAGCCTCACTATTCTATCCCCGGTGAAGTACGGGGAAAAAAACTTTAGTGAAACTTAAAGCATTCAGATATTTTGGTTTGATTGAAGTGCAATCGAACTAGAAGCTCTTTTCCTTCCTTATCGTACTGTTTCTTTTTTCTTGCTCCTTTTTTTTTGATAAGTTGCAACGTATATTCAAACCCAGGCTTATCTTTTCATGTTTATACATGCAGTGTGCATTAATTACATGACCTGGTGGGACTGCTTTACCCCAAATCGGTGCTTTTGCCATGTCCTTTTCTGATTTTTTCAAGGTTGAACTATCCTTTCCATTTTTGCATTTATGGAGTCTTTCTCCCTGCATTTTTTCTGTTGTGCAGGGAGAACTTTTATTTAAACGTAATGCTCACCGCTTTAAAACCTCTCTGCACGTTTTCCTCCTCTGCAGCAGCAGCTCAGCCAATACAGCTTTTATTAGAGTAGAATGAGTCAAATTTTTTGATCCGGGAACCGAATTCTGTACCAATCAACAGCCGCCTCAACGTGGTGGTGCGGTCCTCGACCCCGTTCAGATTGGGTAGAAGTGGCTGTCGGCCTTCCTGAGGGTCCCAGTTACCCCTGGCACTCCCCTCGCACAAACCATTTTTTCGTCGTGCTGCCGACCGCAGAAAGGCAGCATGCAGCTTCTTTAAAATTGGTCGCCTGTCTTCTCTCTTCTGCTTTTCTCTTGCCCGTCTTCGTCTCCTCGTTTTTCTTCCACTCTTGATGAGCGGCAACGTTCATCCCAACTCTGGCCCCGTTTTTCCCTGTTCAGTGTGCGCTGGAAATGTGACCTGGCGGGCCAGGTCAGTGCAATGCTGCACCTGCTTCAAATGGATCCATCTAAGGTGCTCACTACTGTGTCCCTGCTTCTTCTAGAGATAGCACTGTGACTTCTTCCTCAGGCTTCAGCTTGTATATCTCCACTTTTCAATCTGGCCCCCTCTGCTAATATAGCACTTCTGCCGCACCCTCGCCTTCAAATCTCTTATTCCCCTTCCGCCCACTTCGTATTTTCTCTCTCTCTGAACCCTCACCACCGCCTCATGCTCCTGGCTGTCTCTTTTCACCTCCTGCTTCCTCTTCCTCCCTGACTCTCTCAGGGTTCTGCAATGGAATTCTGGAGGTCTTCGAGCCAGGAGCACTAAACTGCTACACTTTCTTTGGTCTCATCTCGTTGACTTTATTTGTATCCAGGAACCTAATCTTAATTCATCTTCCTCTTTCCGGATGCCTGGATTCTCTGCTCTGCCATCTGATCGCACCCACTCCCGATCTGGCATTCTCTCTCTAGGTGCCACGCAAGCTAGCGGCAGTGTCATCATTTTCGTCAGGCAGAGCTTATCCTTTTTTTGAACTTTCTATCTCCTCTCTTTGCTTGACCCCTACTCTGATTACGTAGGGTCAGCATCTCCTCCTTGCTCTCTTTCCTTAATGTGTATGCTCCCCCTATTTGCTCTTCTCTGACGGATTGCAGAATCGACTCCTTTCCTCCATCTATCCTTCTTTCCTACAGAAATCTCTTCATTCTGGGGGATTTCAATTGTCATCACCCCCCTCTGAAACTCAAAAGATACTTCTGACCCTTTTGGGGAGGAAGATTTGGTTGGGTCATCTCCTCTGATCCATTGCTCCTCTTGCAGTCGCTCCTCCCCTGACATATTCTTTGCTCCTTCCTCTCTCGCTCTAGCTTGCTCCTCGGAGGTGCTTCAGAACTTGGGTTTTGATTACCTACCAATTTTACTAACCATTCCTTTTTCTCCAATTTTACTAACCATTCCTCTTTCTCCAGTCTTCCGCCCCCAAAACCGTCCCTCATCCTTAAATTTTCAGAAAGCTCATTGGGATGACTTTGCTTTTTATTTTGACTCTCACTGTTCTTCTACAGAGGAATACTCGTCTCTTTCTCTTCCTCTACTCCTGCTACTCTTGTTACTTTTCTGGCACTGAATGCGGCCAAATCTTCCATTCCTTTCGGCTGCATCAAACGCCATCCTAAAGCCTGGTGGTTCGCTGAAGTGTAAGGAACGGTTAGTGAAAGACGCAAGGCTTTTGCTGCCGCTCACAGAAGTGATGAAGATCGCCAAGCTTACATTTCTGCTTCCCGACCCGTTTCGTCTGTCATCGCCAAGGCCAAGGCTGAGGCATGGCAGGCAACTTGCTCTTCTCTCTCGCCCAAATCTAACTCTAAATCTGTGTACTTTATCCTTCGTTCTGTCGCTAGCTCTTCCTCCTCCTCATTTTCCTGCTCTCCCAATTTCCCCAACTGTTCTCCCAGGGAATCGGCTTCGGTCTATGCTGCTTACCTGAGATCCCCCTTTTTTGTCTCTCAACCAAAGGCTCTGCGTAGCAGAGCCAGAGGCTACCTCTCCGAGCTCCGCCGAGCCACGTGCCCTGTGGAGTCTCACTCGTCCTTTTGCTCACCCATTTTTCCCACTGAATTTCTTACTTCGCTTTCCCCTTACTTTGCTCGTTGGACTTAATCTTTCGTTTCTGATAGGCGCGCTTGCGTGGTTTATCAAAATCACAAAAAATCGTTTCATTCGAGTCCGTTGTGGTGTTCCGCAAGAATCCGTTTTTGGCTATGTACTTTTCTCTCTCTTCATCAATGATCTTTCTGCTTCTCTGTGTTCTTCTGTCAGCTGCTCTCTTTGCGCTGACAATGTGGCCATTAATGTCCACCTCGCCCTCGGTCCCCACTGCGTTGGAGACCACACAAGAAGCTCTGATTCGATCGCAGTGCTGGTCGGAGTACTGGTGTCTTCCTCTCCGAGCAGATGTGAGGCCTGCTCTTTCTCAGTGGATCCTCACCAAGCTAACCTTCAGCCCAACCTCCTCTTACTCAACTCTCGCCTCCGTTTCAATCCCGCTCCAACTTTTTTTCACTTCAATCCTGCTCCCATTTTTTCTTGGGGTCACCGTCAACCGCACTCTTTCCTTATTTAAACATGTATCTTCGCTGATGGCCAAGTTTTTCCTTCTTCGCAAAGCTTTATGCTGTATGTCTGCTTCCTCATGGGGCCCCTCTAAGGAGTCCCTTTCTCTTCTCTTTAAAGCTTTTATGCGGTTCCTTCTCACATACGCTTCACCTGGGTGGTTTCCTTTCTTAATTGTTACCAATGCCACCAAATTGTAAGGCCTCCACCGAGCGGCTAATCGCGCCATCACCGGCTGCCTTTCGTCCTCCCCTATTCCACTTCTTTTCAAGGCAACTCTACCTCCCCTACGAGTCACCCTGACTCATTTCCGACTGTTATCTTTTGAGCGGGCTCTTCGTCTCTCAACCTTCTTTTCCATTTCAGGTTTGGCCAGACTAGGAGTGAAACCAAGACTCTGCAGATCGTCCTGGAGAAAGTTTGCATCCACTCACCTGCTAATGTCCTCCTACATTTCCTAGGCAGGCTTTTCTTGCTTGCCCTCCCCATCTCCTTGAAACCTGCTTTCCTTCACTGTGGAGTCCTTCTTCTCCCCATGCTCTCACTCTGATCTCCCCCTCTCTCGCCAAGGTGTGGCTCTCGCTCACCTTGTTTCTCTCCCACCTCACGATCTGGTGCTTTGGACAGACGGCTCTGTTTGTTTTCCTTTTGGCAAAGGCGGCTCTGGCGTACTTGTCAACTGCTCACTCTGTGGCGCTGAGTCTACTCTTACCTTCTCTGCAGGCCCATTATGTTCAAGTTTCTCCGTTGAAGCCTGCGCCGTTCTGCATGATCTTTACTGGTCTCGGCAGCACCAACAAGTCTGCCACTTCTTTTTTCCTCCTATCTGATTCTCGTTCTGTCCTCGCCACTCTTTCCTTTCCTTCATGTTTCCTTTCACCTCACTTTTTCTGACAGATCTGGCAGAAACTGTCTTCTCTCTCCTGTACTATCAGGCTACAATGGATCCCCGGACATTCGTTCCTCCCAGAAAACGACGCGGCTGATGAGCTGGCCGGACGGGGAGCGCTACTCGTGCCCTCTGCAATCGCTTGTAGTCACTCTCCTCTGATCTCTGGTATTTACTCTTTTCTTTCCTCGGACTGGAGGCATACTGTCTCATCTAAATTTTTCGGCACACAGGTTCCCTCGATTTCCACCAACGAGTTGGGATGATCAAGGCGTAGCAACGAGCTCCTTCGTCTTTGATGCAACGAACACAGCTTACTGTTAAGCTGCTATCTCTTTAGGATCCGCAGAATCGAGAATCGTTCCTGCAGCGCCTGCGGACACTCATCCCAGGACACCTCTCATCTCATTCTGCACTGTCCAGCTACGGATTCTCTGCGCCACTCGTTCTTTGGCGACTCTCTGTCTCTCTACGACCTCTGGTTTAGATCCTGAAGAGTTGCTCGGCTTCTGGGACTCCATGGTTTTCCGCCATGCTCCCATCCCTCGAAAGGAGTCGAGTAACGACAACAACAACAAAAGGGCCGAATTCGTGACTGCCTGGCCGCTAGAGGGCGGGATGCAGTGTAATTTACGTCATCCATGCAAAAAAAGGTTGTTGAAATGTATTGTAGTACAATAGTAACAATAATATCACACCACATGTGCAAGGTGTTGGGTGGGCCGGATTAAACTGGTCCGGGGTTGTTTGCGGCTCTTGGGTCGTGGTTTAGTCACCTCTATCCTAGAGCTTCTCTATTATTTCATCATCGTCTAGTATCATCTTTATCCTTCTCGTTTCTCTCGCTAACTTTAAGTAGTATTCCGTTTTCATTCTCACCCTGCTCACCTATTGTTTCTTCTCAAGGTTTTTCAGTAGAATGCCCTGGCGCTAGAGTGTGACACAACTTCACTTTATCTGCATCTGTTCCGTTGACCTGATCTGTGCCCACAAGTCCAATGTAAACTCCCCTTCATTTTTTAAGATTTTTGGATATACCCCTCTGTCATCTGATTGCACCCATTTCCTGTCTGACATATGGTGTTACCATGTCATCTGCGTTGATGATGGAGTCATCATTTTCGCTAGTTTTTTGTCACTTTTGTCAGTTTTTTTTTGTAACTTTTCCCATGTCTTTTTTTTTTATCCTTACGCCTCAACTTTTTTTCTTCCTCCATTTTTCCCTCCAAAATTTTTTCTCGTTCTGGATGACTTCAACTGTCACCACCCTCACTATGATTCGAGTTATTCGATGCGGTCATATCCCTCCCATTGATCTTGAATTCCCAAATCTCCATCGGTTTCTGGTAACCGCACATTCCCAGACATGTTCCTGGCTCAGAGGTTCCTCATGCTCTTCGGAAGTTATTCAGGATGTAGTTTCTGATCATTTCATTATTCTCGTAATTTCCCTTTTATTTTCATTTCAGTGAGCGTCCTCCGTCTATTAAGTTTTTATTTGGATAAGTTTGTTGCTTACGTTGATTCTCACTGTCCGCCTGCAAAAGATTTTTTTGTCCTCTGCAGTTGAATTTTATACTATTATGGCGCTGAATGCGGCCAAATCCTCTGTTCCTCTTAGTCGCTTCAAACACTTGTCTCAAGCTTGGTCGTCTTCAGAGGAATAAGAAGCAGTAAGCTTCCGTTTACCAAAGTACCGACAAACTCATGCGGCTCCTGTGTTTACGCCATGCCTCCGTTTCGAGGAATGTGTTGGGTAACAACAGTATAAAGCCAACACAAAGATGGCTTGCAGTAATGTGTTCGTAAACACTAGGTTTATTTGCGGTGCGATAGTTTTCGTTATGTTTTCATGATTATTATTAATTATTTCAGACCGAACTTTTTGATTCTTGACGAACCAACCAACCATCTGGACATGGAAACTATTGAAGCGCTAGGCGACGCTATAAACGAATTTCAAGTGAGCGTAATGTATCCAATTAATCTATTAGTTGCCGGCGTTGCCCGCAGGGCCCCCGTCAGTGACGTTGGGGTTAAAGTTCAGCTGGCTGCGCTGAATTTCACGTAGAAGCAGCTGTAAGGACATGTGAACGATAATAAAAAGTTGATGGCTTTTTGACATAGCCTATCTCCGTTCCCGAGCCAAGGATGCTTAAAAAAGAAATCGACAAAAAATATAGGGTTCTGTGTGCAAACGCAGTGTGACTGGAGAGTCTTGGCCCGCTCAAAAGATGACTGAGTGAAATGAGTTAGGGTGACTCGTAGGGGAGGTAGGGATACTTATGAGCGGAGAAGAGGGATAGGGGAGGACGAAAGGTAGCCGGTGATTATGCGACTGGCCTCTCGGTAAAGGCGTTCCCGCTAGTAAGCGTTGGTAACGCTGAGAAATGAAAACCATTCGGGTGAAGCATAAGCGAGAACGGGTCGGAAAAAAGCTTAAAGAAACTGCTTGCAAAAGAAGAGAAAGAGACTGTTTGCATGGGCCCCATGAGGAAGCAGAGATACTGCGTAAGGCTTTGAGAGGAGAGAAGAACTTGGTCTTAAGCAAAAATACATGTACAGAGTACGGTCAAAGGTGACCCCTAGAAAAGTAGGACTAGGATTAAAGCGGAGATGGGACTTGAATGAGGAGAGGTAGAGGTGAAGATCATCCTGAATCCGCTGAAAGTCTGCTCCAATGAGCAGCTGCCTCGACGAGGTGAAACAGTCTTCGACCCCATTGGGCTGGGTCGACATGGTTCTTGGCCTTCCCGAAGGTCCCAGGTATCCCAAGCTCTTTCCAAAATGGTTGTTTTGACGAATGCAAAAATAGGATTTTAAGTAATTGGAAATGACAAAAACGTTTTCTCGTTTACGGTGCGATTTTACACAGTGGTGTTGATTTGTTTTTATTGCTTTCCAAAACTTTTACCTATCTTCGGTTAAGCGTTTTTTTGCCCTACTGCTGCTCAGGCGAAGCCAATAGGCGTAAGAGGCTATCGCTTTCCCAATGTTTTAGCACTGACTTCAGTAGACCTACCAAGCTATTTTTGTAAGGTGCGATTTCACACGGGGGTGTTTTTTTTTTTCTTCAAGCTTTCTCGAGTCTCTCTCTGACTTCGTCGTACGTGCCTTATTTTTTACTTAAGGAGCCATACCTTGAAATTTGTGGCCTAACCTCGCTAGGATTATTGAGCTCTATGTCAAGACTTGTTCAGAGGGCACTTGGGTATGAAACATAAGTAGATGTGTCCAAAACAACCAAATTGTAACAACTTTTCGTTATTGCTTTCACAAGTATTGCTTGTTAACCGATCTACTTTATCGCAACTTTACTGGCCGGCGCCCTGCTGCCAACGCAGTTGGATGCTTGTGTAGAACAGCAACCACTTCCTAACCTAATTCATTGGCAACAGTGGTTGGATTTTAAGAACACTGTACAACCCGAGTAGCGAAGTTTTTCCGACATCAATCCAGTTTCACTTTTATATTGATTGATGGTACCAGGTGCTTTGGTCTACCACTTACGCAGAATGTTTTTAGAAATATTTTTGCATGAAATGCTTTTGTTACCCTAGAAAAACGGAAAGGTCGCATTTGAACTGGGTAGATGAATTGCGTGTGCAACTTGGTTTTATCAAGGCTTGGCGTTAAACCGGCTGAACTAGCGGATGTAGTAAAAGATTGTGCAGATATACTCGAACTCTTGCGCTGCTGACACCGCGATTTTTTAAATGTAATAGCCGATGTAGACGTGACTGCACCAATCAACAGCCGCCTCAACGTGGTGATGCGGTTTTCGACCCCGTTTGGGTTGGGTCAAAATGGCTGTTTGCTTTCCTGAGGCTCCCAGTTACCCCGGGCACCCCCCTGAAATCATTTTTTCGCTATGCTGCCTCCTGAACGACCGCAGAAGGGCAACACACAGCTTCTCTAAAATCGGTCGCCTGTTTTCCTCTGCCTTGTTCATGCCCGACTTCGTCTCCTCATTCTTCTCCTTCTCTTGATGGGCGGTAACGTTCATCTCAACCCTGGCCCCATCTTTCCCTCCTCAGTGTGCGCTGGAAATGTGACCTGGTGGGGTGAGTGAGTTCAATGTTGTACAAAAGGTACTTCCGACTCTTATGGGGAGGAAGTATTCAACTGGGTTATCTCTTCTGACCTCCTTCCCCTCAATGACCTTTACATACCTACTTTTCTCCATTGTTCCTTTGGTAGTCACTCCATCCCTGACATATCCTTTGCTCCCTCTTCTCTCGCTCTATCTTGCTCCTCGGAGGTGCTTCAGAACCTGGGTTCTGACCATCTACCGATTCTTCTATCTGTCCCTCTTTGTCCGGTCTTTTGCCCCAACGATCTTCCCCCTTCAATTTTCAAAAAGCTCGTTGGGATGACTGCTTTTTACTTTGACTCTCACTGTTCTTCTACAGAGGAATACTCGTCTCTTTCCTCTGCTGCTGCTCTCTTTGCCTCTCTGGCACTGAATGCGGCCAAATCTTCCATTCCTTTCGGCTGCATCAAACGCCATCCTAAAGCCTGGTGGTTCGCTGAAGTGTAAGGAACGGTTAGTGAAAGACGCAAGGCTTTTGCTGCCGCTCACAGAAGTGATGAAGATCGCCAAGCTTACATTTCTGCTTCCCGACCCGTTTCGTCTGTCATCGCCAAGGCCAAGGCTGAGGCATGGCAGGCAACTTGCTCTTCTCTCTCGCCCAAATCTAACTCTAAATCTGTGTACTTTATCCTTCGTTCTGTCGCTAGCTCTTCCTCCTCCTCATTTTCCTGCTCTCCCAATTTCCCCAACTGTTCTCCCAGGGAATCGGCTTCGGTCTATGCTGCTTACCTGAGATCCCCCTTTTTTGTCTCTCAACCAAAGGCTCTGCGTAGCAGAGCCAGAGGCTACCTCTCCGAGCTCCGCCGAGCCACGTGCCCTGTGGAGTCTCACTCGTCCTTTTGCTCACCCATTTTTCCCACTGAATTTTTTGCAGCTATCTCCAACCTCTTCTCGACCACTGCCACTGGCCCCGACAAAGTTGCCTATTCCATGCTAAAGCACCTTCCTCGCTCTGGCGTGAATTCTAGAACACATTTTCAATCTTTCCTGGACTTTACATTTCTTTCCTTGCATCTGGAAGACATCTATTATTCCCATCCACAAGATGGGAAAGTTTCTCGACTCTCCTTCTTCCTTTCGGCCTATCTCTCTCACCTCCTGCGTATCAAAGCTGTTTGAACGCATCATACTATCCCGTCTACTCTTTTTTCTGGAATCTAATTCCATTCTCTCTCCCCGCCAGGCCGGTTTCCGCCCTGGACGGTCTACTCTCGATCAAATTCTTTATCATTCTCCGTCCATTTCGGATGGGTTTAACAAACCCAGGCCGCGTTCTCGAACTATCTTGTGTACTATTGATTTCTCGAAAGCTTTTGACTCTGTCTGGCACTCCGCTCTTTTCCATACACTCATTTTGGCTGGCCTCCCTCCTTGCTTTGCTCGTTGGACTTAATCTTTCCTATTCCTTTCTGACAGGCGCGCTTCTGTGGTTTATCAAAATCACAAAAAATCGTTCCATTCGAGTCCATCGAGGTGTTCCGCAAGGATCCGTTTTTGGCCATGTACTTTTCTCTCTCTTCATTAATGATCTTTCTGCTTCTCTGTGTTCTTCTGTCAGCTGCTCTCTTTACGCTGACAATGTGGCCATTTGGTCCACCTCGCCCTCGGTCCCCACTGCGGTGGAGGCCACACAAGAAGCTCTGTTTTGATTGGAGCACTGGTCGGAGTACTGGTGTCTTCCTCTCAATCCGAGCAAATGTGAGGCCTGCTCTTTCTCAGTGGATCCCCACCAAGCTAACCTTCAGCCCAACCTCCTCTTACTCAACTCTCGCCTCCGTTTCAATCCCGCTCCAACTTTTTTTCACTTCAATCCTGCTCCCAACTTTTCTTGGGGTCACCGTCAACTGCACTCTTTCCTTATTTAAACATGTATCTTTGCTGAAGGCCAAAGTCTTCCCCCGTCTCAAGGCCTTACGCTGTATCTCTGCTTCCTCATGAGGCCCCTCTAAGGAGTCCCTTTCTCTTCTCTTTAAAGCTTTTATGCGATTCCTTCTCACATACCCTTCACCCGGATGGTTTCCTTTCTTAAAGCGCTACCAATATCACCAAATTCTGACGCCTCCACTGAGCGGTTAGTCGCGCCATCACCGGCTGCCTTTCGTCCTCCCCTATCTTACTTCTTCTCTCTGAGGCAACTCTATCTCCCTATGAGTCACCCTGGCTCATTTCACCATTTATCTTACAAGCTGCCTCTTCGTCTCTCAACCTTCTTTTCCATTTCAGGTTTGGCCAGACTAGGAGTGAAACCAAGACTCTGCAGATCGTCCTGGAGAAAGTTTGCATCCACTCACCTGCTAATGTCCTCCTACATTTCCTAGGCAGGCTTTTCTTGCTTGCCCTCCCCATCTCCTTGAAACCTGCTTTCCTTCACTGTGGAGTCCTTCTTCTCCCCATGCTCTCACTCTGATCTCCCCCTCTCTCGCCAAGGTGTGGCTCTCGCTCACCTTGTTTCTCTCCCACCTCACGATCTGGTGCTTTGGACAGACGGCTCTGTTTGTTTTCCTTTTGGCAAAGGCGGCTCTGGCGTACTTGTCAACTGCTCACTCTGTGGCACTGAGTCTACTCTTACCTTCTCTGCAGGCCCATTATGTTCAAGTTTCTCCGTTGAAGCCTGCGCCGTTCTGCATGATCTTTACTGGTCTCGGCAGCACCAACAAGTCTGTCACTTCTCTTCTACTATCTGATTCTCGTTCTGTCCGCGCCACTCTGTCCTTTGCTCCATCTTTCCCCTTAACTCAATCTCTGGCAGATCTGGCAGAAACTGTCTTCTCTCTCCTGTACTATCAGGCTACAATGGATCCCCGGACACTCGTTCCTCCCGGGGAACGACACGGCTGATGAGCTGGCCAGACGAGAAGCGCTACTCGTGCCCCCTGTAATCGCTTGTGGTCTCTCTCCTCTGATCTCTCGTATTTACTCTTTCCTCGGACTGGAGGCATACTGTCTCATCGAATTTGTTTGACACACAGGTTCCCTCGGTTTCCCTTCCCTCGAGTTCTCTCTCGTCTTTGATGCAACGGACACAGCCTTCTGTTGAACTCTTGTCTCTCTAGGATTGACAGAATCGAGAATCGTTCCTGTAGCGCCTGCGGACACTCATCCCAGGACACCTCTTATATCATTCTGCTCGGTCCAGCTACGGACTCTCTGCGCCGCTCACTCTTTGGCGACTCTCTGTCTCTTTACGATCTCTGGTCCAGGCCCTGGGAGTTGCCCGGCTTCTGGGGCTCCATGGTCTTCCGCCATGGCCCCATCCCTCGAAAGGAGTCGGGTAACAACAACAACAACAACAACAAAAACATGTAGACTTGATTTGTACACTATGCGCCTGAAAGCTTATGTGTATACTGTCTTACCCGACTTCTATGTTGCAGCGTGCCGGTTTTTGAAGAAAGCCTGTGCGCACCGCATGCTTTTTTACCACAATCAAAAGTCAATGAAATTCGTTTACATGAAAAGAATAAATTTAATGAGCTAATTGACAGTGCTTTTTTCGAACCAAAACATCAGTGTTAGCTTTTTAGGATGTAATGGCCAATCGTAAACTTTACGCGAGATGACCGTCAATAATAGATATATTCTTGCTCTCCTTGTTGAAGTTTGAGCTCTACAATCGCCAGATGAGTAAGTATGTCAACGCGAAATCCAAAATCTGCCATTCACTGCGCATTGTCAAATTCGAGAATGGGTTTATTTTTATGGTCATAAATTCTTGGATTGCATTTTTTAAGTCAGTGATTTTTTTGAGTACCTAAAAACGACTCAACCTGCATATATTTCTACAGTAAATCAATCGCCATGATATGTTTCCCTTGCGGGTTAAAAAATTTTTGAATTGGGTGTGGTTTAAGGTCTTTTCTTGAATAAATTTCACTATATCATTAAACGTCTTCAAGACGATATCAAGGCATATAGTTTTTGCACACAAATTCATGTGCTAAACAGTGCAGTAGCAATTGATAAATTCATCGCGATTGATTCCATTCTGTTTTTAATGTAGCTTGTTGTGCGTTTTTTTCATCAAAAATACGGTAGACACCGCCTATTAAGCCCGCCTTGGGACCGGACAATTTTGGGCTTGTTATGCGGGTGGGCTTGTTAACCAACGGACGATTTTTCTAAATATTTTGACTAAAATATTTGTGGCTAACTGTAATAAAGATAAAATTTTTAAAGCTAATTACACTGTACATAGAAATTTGTAAAGAAAATGCATATTCGGATTATAAAAATTTTGATATTTAAAATCAAAGTGACCGCGTTTGTACTCTTGCTTTTTAGGCAAGGTTAAATCTGCACGTCTCTTCGCCATTTTGTTAAGTAAAAATGAAGTACAATTAAAACAAATTAAAAACAACATCTGTGACGAAACAGATTTATGATACTTTTTACAATCGTTATGGTGACGCAATATATTTCGCATTGTAATCTCCTGTCGGGCGCCACCCAATCTAGAAATGCAACTTTTCTGGGCTGTAGAATCTTAGATTGCTTTAAGCTGTCAAATTCTTTGGAACCTGGCGCCAGATCAACTAGCTTTTTGGCAGTGGGTCTTCCCTTTGATCACTGCCGCTTTACTGATTGACTGTAATTTGCGTATTGTGACGTTGTTTCATTATTTCATTGAATTCCCTTTTTCTGGCATTATCGTGCAGGTACAGCCTGCTCCATGCAAAACATAATCAGTTTTTAGACATGAAGGGTTTGTGACAAGACAGAATTTTAGGCAATAACCAAAATCTTGATGTCCATCCATGCAGAGAAAAAAATCTAGAATATTGTAACAAAATTTGTTAGTTATGAAGCTTTTTAAAGAAATTTAAAAGAAATACGTAAAAAATTTGGACTTATTAAACGGGTTTTTGGGCGTATAAAGCAAATTTTGTTAATTTACAGTCAAATGGAAGAATTTCGAGCCGGACGAATTTGGGTTTAATATGCGGATGAGCTCATAAACCGTAGGCTTAATAAGCGGCGTCTACTGTACTACAATAAAATAATTCCATTCAACTTCAACACATTGCAGCAGACAATTTGAAAATCAATAATTTCAAAAAGACTTTTTTCTCACTTGTTTCTAATGTATAGTATAAACCAGCGTTCCGCAACCAATTACCACTCGCAACCTACATATCAACTTTCAAAAGTCCACACTATGCAGGTTTTGAAACACCTCTGCCCTATAATGCCAGTGGTTAATAAAGTCAATTATTGTTGCTTTGATAAGCGCAAAAGTAGGAGAGCTGAGGTGATGAAGCCCCAAGACTTTTGCCTTTCCCCCCAGTACAATTACAGCTCCTAACTCCTCTAAAACTTTAAAAAATGGGCAAAAATATCGCAAAATAGCAAGAAAAATGCTTTGAAAAACTTTATCACCAAAAAATTGCATTTACTTGATTTAGAAGCTAAAAATGCTTGGCGCTCGGCATTTAGAGGAGGTTGTGGAGAACAAGCCGGCAAGTTCGCTTGTTGTGTCTTTGGGCAAGGCAATTAACGGGACGCCCTCACCTTTATGTGGAAGACAGGTGCTCAATCACCTCAAAAATGACAACTTCCAAGCGAGTGCGGACGTCCCGTCCAAAATATAGCGATACAATTCGCTTCCTCATGAATGGAGGATAAATATGTTTAAAAAAAAATTGTTCTGAAAAATTTAATCTCAAGAAGGTCTTCACCGTTCTTTTGATAAAAAATGTCTTGATACCCTTCGTATGAGACAAAGTCTTACGCCTATAATTGTTTTCATTCAATTTCTAGCACATTACTTGCTGAGTCTCGACTTTTGTTTTACTCCTTACGTTGTTGAAAATGCGAATAGCCAATGGAGCAACTGTTTGGCCATGGTCTAGCTTTATATCTTTGAAAGCATAATTATTAAGTGAAAGTTGCGTCAAATTTATTATCCGTTTACAAATATTTGACCACACATCCACAAGTCGAACAGCTATCTTATGTATTTTAAAATGAGGTTCAAACAAGGTCACATTTTTTGTATGATATATTAAAGAGCAATGATCACAATCAGCAAAGAGCAGTTCAATTAAATTGGTTTCAAACAGAACTGTAATTACGACTCCATTGACACAACTATAAATGACGCGCTCAAATAACTTTGTTTAACCAACTCCGTTTGCATAACCTCCAAAGCAGCAATTATACATTGTTTGTATGCTGCCACACCATTTAAAATGCATTGCGTAAACCAATAAGTTCATGAAAAATGGACGCCATTGCGAAATTTTTAACTAACCTGTCTCACGTCAAAGTATTTATTCGATCGGAAAATACTCAGTAGAAAAGGGTTTCTACGAATAAAAACACATTACAACTAACGCACAGTGGCGCTGTGGTTCTAAGTTAAAGAGACGGACCGGGTGGAAACAATGGGTTTAAAGTTTTCGTGGTATAACGATGTTACGGAGCAAATTACTTTGGAACTCAAGTTATGGAAAAACGCTCAACAAAAACTAGTTTCATTGTGTTCATTTCGTTGAAAGAAAGACATTTTATTTAACGTGAATGTGTGTTTTGCCAAACTACATCAGAACACCGATTGTCCTACGAGATTAATTTTTTCATGCTGTTTTGCAATTGTTTGATTTGGGCAGTCTGTCCTAAACACAGTATTTAAATCAAATGATGCTTCTCATTCAAGCTCATTCCCAGCTCTAATGAAAACGAATAGTGCAGTTATTCTTTGAAATGTAGTCGTATGTTATCAAAAGGATATCATCGTGCCAATGTGGCTTTTTTACAGCATTTTGTTTTTCGTTAAATATTTCATGCCAGGCACTCATTCATTTTATGCTCATTCTATAAGCGTACGTTGAAACAAATATATGTCTTATTTTGTTGGATTCATAAACTCAGCTTGCATTTCTGGAAACGAAATAAAACGTAATGTTTGACGGTATGCCCTTGTAACTGTATACGAAATAAATGTGAACGCCCCAACTCCACAAAAGTAGGTTTCGAGGAAGTCGCTTATAAGTGCTTTGTCTTTTTTTTGTGCTTCACAGTAATGAATTAAAATATCATAGGATGAGATCCAACTGTGGCTAAGCCGGCTAGATTTTCGAAACGCTAATCATTCAATTCCATCGCTTCGTTATTCGCTTTAAAAATATCTTCATCTTTAATAGGATCTTTAATGAAGCTCTGCTCAAAAGTTCTTCCAAAACATCAAAACTGTCATGGTTCCCCGGGCAAAAATAGCTCGTTGAGCAGTATCTATTTAATCGGTGCTTTAGTCCAAGGGTGGTTTAAAAGATATGTGTGCATTATTTTCTTTCAAAATCCTTTAATGCTGCAAGAAAGTTCTTCAACCCTTCAAGCAATTGTGTTTCTTGAAAGACCACTTTATTATAATCAACACATTTGGGAAAAACGCATTGCGCCGAAAGTAAAATGCCACCTTTTGTTAAATCTCCATCGTTAAAAGATTTCGTCTTTTAAGCCTTTGCGTTGATTCGTCTTTTATAGCCTTTTCGTTGATTTCAATAAACAAAAGCTGTTAAATCCATTTCTGATTGAAAACTCTTCTCGCCACAGTATCTACGTTTTGGGCTTACAGATGTGCTCATTTTTACTCTATAAACTGTTAAATTTTGTTAATTTCCTGATTGGCCTAGATCCGAAGCTGTTCTTCAACCACCTACAGTATTTGTTGATCAAGTCCGAGTTTAACGTCATAAAAATGTTTAGGCAATATGACGTAACCAATCTTTTCATTTTGATAAATATGGTGCGATAACATGAGGTGATAATGAGTTACGGAAATAGTTACACGCTAACTTGAATGTGACGTTATTTCGAAATATGTGCTATAAAGCACCGTTACAAAGACATTCGAACTAGGAACTGTTTGGACGAGCTATTTTTTCTAAGAAAAGATGCCATGATAGAAACAGCACACTTTTGAGATATCCGCTGCTTTGCTCACGAAATCGTCATATCGCCAGCCAAATGAAACAACTTCGTGAGCCGTAGGTTGGGTAGCCTTGGTGAATATGATGGGAGTGATGCAAGACAGAAATCAACATTACGACCCGTTTTTGGTTTGCACGAAATACCTGACCCACTAAATGAATCATTTAGGACCGTAGAATTACGTTAGTGTCAACAAAGCATTTTTTTAGATAAATTAAACACAGGCAATCATTCAGCTTCAACTATTGATACGGGAAAATATATTTTAACTAACTAAATTGTTATCATCAGTTCCTGGTAACCTGATAAAAAGAATTAAAGTGAAAAGACTACATGGCCTGCATAATACAGCTTAAATATCTCTACAGTCTGCGATATGTACAGCAGAATCTTTTTAATAGCTGTAAATTGGGTAGTTGTAATAATATTATTTAGCCGAGGATAGATGCAAGTGCTTGCAAGTATAAAGAAAAATTAAAAAGCTTGTTGATTGTATTAGAAGTTAAAGCTGGTATTTGAAGTTAAGCTGAATGATTTTTTGTGTTATCTAAAGCAGAGATTTTTAAACTTTTTCAGTCGTGCCCCTTTTGGCGTTAGTCATTCATGCTCACGCCCCACCGAGCCTCAAAATCTAACAATTGAATAATAGAACGATAATTTATTTGCCATTATCTTTCTTAGTGGGAAGGATGCAACTATTTTTGGGTATCTAGCAGTTTAATTCGAGGTTTTGTTGAAGACAACGCACATCGCAGATCGGCTTCACATTTCAGTTTGTTCCGAAATTTTGTCTTCACACTCACAAGTGCTAGAAATCATATAAATATGTTTGAAAGTTATTAAGCGAAGAAATTGTATTAAGGAAATTGTAAACCTTGCAACTAATTGGCAAAGCAGCATACGGGCGTAAGGGGCATTAACAATTTATTAAAATGAATATGCCAGGAAACAATAATGAGTATACCACCCAACCAATTTAGACGAGACCATCCCTGGACGCGTTTCGTCCTATGCTGCTTTGCCAATTAGTTGCAAGGTTTACAATTTCCTTAATATAAATATGTGGATGAAAATGGAAGAAGGGTACGTATCGCCACACTGCCCACATTCTTATAAACAGGCTAATATTTTGCCCGGAAATCGTTAAGAGACATTGCTTCAAAGTCATCTTTGGCAGTGGAGTTGCACTTTATCTCCAAGAGTTCTTGCAGATTATCTAAAAGGATATCCTCATTGATACGAAAGGGATTTCTTGTCATCTTCCAATCTGCAAGCTCAACATTACCCAAATCTGGAAAGTAACGGTCATATTCCTCTTTCAAAATTTGGAGGTGGGATTTCACTTCGGCCTTAAATTCACTTTTGCAGTTTGGCTTTGCTTTTCTCAAGGGCTGTGTCCAAGGTAGGAAATGAGGCTGCGATTTTCTTTCGAACTCGGCGATATTACAACCCAGCTTTTCTATGAATGCATGCATTGCATTGTAGTCATTCAAGCGTTTGATTTTTTTACCTTGCAAAAGTAGATTGAGGCGATTAAGAGTTTTGAAAATGTCAACAAGGTGTGCCATTGCTAGTTGAAACTCTTCTGATTGGAATGGTAACAGGAGATCTTGTTGCCCCTGAGATTCAAGAAGTATACTCACTTCATCTTTTAGATCATAAGCGCGAGCTAACATAGTACCTTTTGATAACTCTCGAATATTTGTATGAAATAGCAGATTTATATGATTGGAATCCATGTCTTTACATAGCTTGGCGAACAATCGGGAATTGACAGCACTTGATTTGATAAAGTTCACAATTCGTATAATTATGGCAAGCTTGTTTTTCATTGCAGCAGGTAAAGTCACGGAGGCCAAAGTCTGTCGATGGATTACGCATTGAGTTCCGACTACGTCTGGATTGTTCTGCTTTATTCTGGCAATAAATCCACTCGGACATCCAAGCATAGCTGGAGCACCATCGGTGCATACACCAACAAATTTCTCCCATTTCATGTCTTTTTCATGAAAGTATTCATCAACAAGTTTGAGCACATCTTCTGCCTTGGTGGTCGTTTCAAGCGGTCAGCAAAACAGCATTTCTTCCTCAATTGTAGTAGACCCAACAAAACGAACGTAAACTAACGAATGCGACATTTGAGCTCCGTCAGTCGTTTCATCGCTCTGGATGGCAAAAAAAGGCGATGCTTGCATCTTTTGAAGAACTTGACATTCAATGTCAGTTGGAAGCTCATCGATGCGTGTCTTCATAGTGGAATTCGAAAGAGAAATCTTTGCTGACTTCTTGCTGTTAGTTTCCTCCACAACTAGGCTAGTTGCTTTCAGCATGCATGGCTTTATCAATGCTTCGCTAATATGAGATTGCTTTGCTTGAGGTATCATTACAGCGATTTCAAAAGATGCTTCCACCACTTTTGAAGATAACGATTGGCAAAAACTATCCGCACTCAAAATTTTTATTTTTTTAAAAATAATCCTTCTTGCTTTGCAAGAAAGCCAAGGATTTGTTTTGATGACCGGGATGCTTTGTTTGAAGATGGCGTTTTAAGCGACTTGGCTTCATAGTGTTATTGCTCAACTTTTCGTAACATATAACGCACTGTGGTGCAACTTGACCATTGATTATTGCATTAGTAAAACCATACTGTAAATAATCCTCATTGTACTTCCTCACTTTTACACTCATTTTTGTCACTGTAACCGGATTAATTACTATTTGTGAAACCTAAAATTTGTAGATTATGCAATTTTGCTTGTCAGAAGATAAACTCAATGTGCAACTCATCACTTTTTGAAAATATTGAAACCTTGCATAAAATAATTTGCGCCTGTTTTATATTTAATATTTGCAGCTTATACTCTGGCTACTGGCTAGTTACGTTAGCAAAACAAGTAACAAAGATGTATTGTTTTCAAAACATGTTCTTGAATGCAAGCGTTACTGCTAGTTAGACTATAGACCTGGTTAGACGAATCGGATTTAAGAAATTGTTCGACCGTAAAACGAGGTAACCGCAAAAGTCATCGAGTAGCCATGTATAACCGGCGCGATGGTGTAGTGGTTAGAGCGTCCGCTTCGCAGTCGGTAGACCTTGGGTTCATTCCCTAAATCGAGTCATACCAAAAGACTTTAAAAAAATGGTATTCACAGCTTCCCTACTTGGCGCTCAGCATAAAAAAGGGATAGTGTGGAGAACAAGCCGGCAAGCTTGCTTGTTGTGTCCTTGGGCAAGGCACTTAACGGGACGCCTCTACCTTTATGTGGCAGACAGGTGGCCCACCCGTACTTCACCGGGCTACAATTGTGAAGTTGCTATCCCAGCATGTCGTAAAAGACGACTCTTGGGTACCCACCAGTGGCAGTCCGCCTTGTTGGTGGTGGGGCTACCAGTCACTCATGACCCGTTCGAAATGGGCTGTCATCTTTCCCCTAGCCTAATTTCAATTAGGTTGACGGTATGAACCTGAATTGCCGTTCGTGCCGTACCTCCATCCCGAGGAAGAGGAGGGGTAATTACAACAACAGTAGCCATGTAACCGCAATGGCAAAACTACGATTGTGGTATTTGTACGTCCAGTTCGAACTTCAAACTACCAATACCTTACATAAAATTCCCACAATGCTTTCAAGCCAGAAATAAACTAAAACATTGTGGTGCTTGATAAAACCACTCATTTAATACTTTGTATCAATAAGTCACTGTCATACTCGCGTCCCCTTGCAAACCTTTCACGCCCCCCAGTTTAAGAACGTCTGATCTAAAGGATGTAGATACGGCCACTGGTGTTCTTCAGCTACAATTGCTTAATTTTTGAAGGGTCAAAGTATTTGATTAGATCTTTTTTCACTTTAACCACCTTGGTATTGTACAATCTTAACAAAGCAGAAACGTAAGGGAACGTGCAACTTAGTTTTTTTTGTAAATATGTGGCCATTTTTCAGGGAGGAGTGGTGTTGGTATCTCACGATGAACGATTAATTCGGCAAGTATGTAAAGAGCTATGGTTGTGTGGAAATCAACAGGTTAAATCTATTGAAGGTGGTTTCGATATTTACCGACAACTTCTAGAAGAGGAGTTTAAAAGATTGGGAATTAAATAGCATTTCAAAAGTTTACGTAATTATTTTTATTTCGCCATGTTTTATTTTCCAGTTGTTCAGTTTCTAACGTTGACGCCATGGGTTAAGTATTGTTGACTATTTTTTGTTGTTGACAATCATGAGATCTGTAGACAATACATTATCAACGTTGCAAAATTTCTATTGGAGAAATGGATCGCTGCAAGTTTCGATCATTTTACGAAATCTTTATCAGCGCGTTGGTGTAGCGGTTAGAGCTTTCTCTTTGCCGTTTGCAATCTGGGTTCAAGTTTCTTGTCGAGTCATATCAAATTAGAAATGGTATTCGCACCCACGGTATAGGATGAAATGGAAGACGCTTTTTCTATCTTCCACACGGGCATTTTTTTTCCATAGCAGAAATTTTCTATTTCATCTCAAAATTCCTTTTCATCTTATGTCTATACATTCGTGATATCTGTCCCACAAGTATTGGTAATGATAGCTTAAAATGTTGTCTCATTTTTTCTGTTGTCGTTTCTATTTGTGTAGTACATTTTTCTGTTTTTTCTATTCTATTTTGAAGCTTAACATGCTTTATAATTCTCATTTTTTCTATTAACTGAACAAGATTTTTGCATTTTGCAATGGCAGGTTGCTAGATCGACCGAGCAGTCTACTGGGCATGTTGGTTCAATTGGACGAGAAGTTTTTATTCCAGCAGATCGATAAGTTCATCACACTTCAAACACATTTGTTATATATTTTCACAGCACGCCCTCGTACACACATCAGCTAAGTAGGCTACTAAGTTACGCATATTCTACCACGAAAAATACAAGTTTACTCTGAATAACCTAAAATAATAAAAGTACGCTTTGCAGTTCAATAGAATACGGTGCTTTACTAAATTGTAAAATATTGTGTTTGTTTGAGGATATGACGTTAAATCACACTGCAAGCAGCCTTCGTTGTTAAGAAAGACTGGTACTCAATCAGTATGTAATATTATATGATCTATATAAATTGATTTACTATTAGCATAACAATAATGACGTTTGACAAAGCAACTCTTGTTCGGGGAAGTTATGTTTAACTAGCTGCTGGTCTGTCCACCTCATTTTCATTACGAACAGGTGCTACGGCAATTGGAGGGGTTCTGTGAAAACATTCAAAATTAAAGTAACTACTCACGATAATCTAGTACAACTTGCAGAAGAGGTCTTAAAATGCCAGGTCAATGCTTCTTGAAACTGATGATTATTTGTTGCAGGTTAATGTAAAACGTTTTGCCAAATTCTCTTGATTCTGTCGCATGAGTAGGCATGAATTTGTTGCATTTTTATGTAAAACAACCACAGCAATATATCAACTAAATCGATAATGTACAACCCTTAAATTTAAACAACTGGTACGCTTTATCATGAATTGAATGTACATGATGAAAAACGCGTTTCATTTTTTCCGAACTTCATGCAAAATTGCTTGTAACACAACTGCACTGGTAGATATAGTCGCCAAATTACTTTTATGGCCATTAACTGTCAGTAGCGTCTAGCGCTTTTGCTTCTAATAACACAACCTGACTGAAGGGTTCAAAGAGTAACTTAGCAATCAAATCGAATGCAGCAAATGCCAAACCATTCCTGCAGGTGTTTACATAGAGGCTATAAATGCTGTTGGGTTAACTGCAAAGTAAACATGTAGAAAACTTAAGCATACAGGCAAAAGCAACTCCTATTCGTTCACTTACAGTTCGATTACAGCAACCGAAGGTGAAGGGGTTCCTGGAGAAGGGAAAGGTGGCTCATGCAGATTGTGTGGTGCCACAGATGACCGATTGAATCTAAAACACAAATCAATAATTATTACCTCGCCATCTCTTCTGTAATCTATTCATTTGAGGAACTGTGATTAGCTGAGACGATATTCTGCAGATTGCTGGCCTTGGCCTTTACACATCAAGACATTTTTGTGGAAGTCGAACCATACATTGGTTACAAAGCTGCTGGTCAGAAGAAAAGAATGTTTATGACTACGCTGCAGCGCATGAGCAATAGCGCAGCCTGAAAAAATTGTAAAAGTCTCTCACAATTTGTGACAATAAATTGTGAGGAACCAAAATTTACTTTGTATACTAATGACTTTTACTTCTAAAGTTTTGTTTTGTAAACTTTTTGTGGGCATCAAACAAATTGAATGTTTTCCTAATGTGTATGCAGTTAAAAGGTGAATGTTCAAGCTGTAGAAAGCGAGAAGTTAAGCTCTCATGTGTTGCTGATGTTATGAGTCTGTAAACAATTGTGTCAGAGCAAAACCGTACTAGTCGTCTCAGGCACCGAATTCCTTAGTTGCGCAGGATGCTCAGCTGAACATTGCAAAATCAGTAGTGATTTGATTTGCGTAGTCGCTCTTGATAAGTTTCATCTTTGAGGCACAGTATTTAGAGATCGTCTTTCCAACAAAATAAAATCCTTTCCACAAGTTGGCTAATACGTTTTTCGTCAAGCATAGGTTGCTTTGTTTTTCAAAATTCTCATCAAAAAACTGAAATGTGGTCAAAGTACTGAAAGAAAAAAGTCGATCACTTATACAAGCGCTCCAATAACACAATGGGGTTAAAACACTAGTCTGAAAACACTAGAAAGGTTTAAATATGCTCATTACCGTTTCTTCCTTATTTTGTTTTATTTGCCTACTAATTTTGCTGTTTGGAACACTAAAGCTTATGCCACAAAAAGTAATGGGACTGTTCTCAGTCCCCCGCGAAAAAATTCAAAATACTTTTTGAAGAATGATATCTGAAAAAAAAGGTTTCCACCTTATTTTGGAACTGAAAACAGCAAAAAACTCCATTGTGAAAAACTTAATCTTTGAAAATATGCCTTTAGCTCTCCTTTCTTGTAAAATAAGAAGTGTTACGCCTAAGTGGGCCTGCATACTTCAGGTTCAGCACTTCGGTAATGTTGGCATTTTAGTGGTGCTGTAGGTTTTAATATTACAACAAAATAAACTTTTTTTGGAAAAAATGTAGACTTATGTATGGTGCTTAACTAAACAATCATGAACATCCTTTCTCGTCGTGTGCAAAGTTATCAGAATATAGGCTATATAGTTGAAATTCTATGAACCAATGGATTAAAATACAAATATCAGCTACGAGTTTAATTCTCGTAAGTTTAATTCTTTGGTAGTTCTGGTGTAGGAAAAAAATATTACTGCTCCTTGACGTTACGAGTAAAAACAGCTAAGGACCAAAAGATGAAAGACTGCACAGCTATGCATATCTTCCCGTACTCTTATTGAAGGTATATATATTGTGAATTATAACCACAGGCGAAGCCAAAAAAGGCAACGCATAGCCTACATACGCTGTTACGTGTAAGAATAAGTGTAGTCTCTATAAGAATCCCGTTCACTCTTGTACAGTAGCGAGTAGGCCAATGTAGCAAGAGACCTATCTCTAGAGCTTCCGTAGTGGGATTCGAACCCACGTCTACACCAACCAGTCAAACAACGGTTCTAGAGATAAATGACATCAGCAGTGACTTCGTAATGACTCAGCTAATGTTGACGTAGCTAATTCAGCTACAGTATTTGAATAAACGAGGCAGCATCACCTTCATTGGCATGTTCATTGATACATTACGCGAGAGGTTCTCAAATTTTTTTCAATACGACTCATTTAGAAAAATTGCTAGACTTGTGACGTGCCAGTCAACATTCTGAAGTTAACATTATGTCGTTTTGCCAGTCAACATTATGTCGTTTTGCAAGATAAATGCGACCCAAAATCTAAATAACTGACGTTTTACGTGCGAGATTTTGTTTTAGGTGCGTTATCTTCTAACGTAAAATTACGCTCTGCTAAGGATGTAACTCATCTTTCTTGTTTTTATCCATTTGACAACTGACTGCCTATGTCCTTTTTTATTTCGCGTCCATTTAACTTGAAATTGCGGAAGTTGTTCTAGCCAATAATTACAACAGCGTAATGACTACTTCAATGAAAATGCAATTGATTGTGCGTTTTAAAAGATAATAGAAAAGGAAATTTACTCTCAGAACTCTTTTGACGCAAAAAAACGAGAATTATCGGCAAAAAATCGACGCCTTTGGAAAATTGAAACGACGCACTACGGCGTCGCGAGGTACAGTTTACCACTGCATTCTGCTATTATTACGGTGATTGCAACGTTTCATGTCGCATTGCTCGATAGGTTGGTGTAGGGCTAGTTATGTGTTTGAATCCCACTCCCAATATTGTTTTTAACATGCTGATAGTTATGAAATGTAGAGATAAATTTATTTTTCTCGGTACAATAGTGTGTGTTATTACGTAGCCCACTGGCTTCCAATCTTTTTTGATGCATTCCACCCTTGCATGTTTTCAAAACCTTTTTTCAAATCAAAACAAACACAGTGGACAATTTGTTTTGATGTTATGTTTTTTTATACTTTTCCTATTCAAGTTACGTTAATGTAACATTAGATTGCAGCCCTTTACTTGAAACCAGTGATGGATATTCAAAATTGGGGGCCTGAGGCAAAATTCTAATAAGGGGCCCCGAAAAATTGATGTAACTATAAATAATTGCGATCAAATAACGTTACCTTCCACAACGCTACAGGGTTGGCTATAGATTGTTGCAAAAAAATTGATGCAGATACATTAGGATATATTCATAATCAAAGCCATACGATAGAAATGTTGAAACGCTTTTTTGTAATAACTAGTTGCCGCATTTCACAGAGTCAATCAACCTTCAAAAAAATTGGAGTAATTTGCTGTCGAAAGCATTACAATAACAGCACAATCGTGGACAATATTCAAATGATTTGCTGCGACACAAGTGCCTTAAAAACTTGGTGTGATTTAATTGTCATGAAACACACCGCAAAACGGAATTGCGCAGAATATTCCGATGTTATGCTGCAACATAGGCTGTTAGAAATTTCAAAATTTTGGCATTATTTAAACCATTTTTTAGTTTCCAGTTATTTCTTCGGTTTGCGTATCGGGTGTCGAACCCGTGTGTTTAGTTTTGCAGTTGCGTTTAAGTAGCCTTGCGTAATTTTGTAGTGTACTTGTTATGCGCGCCTTTCTCGCCCTGCCCTTTGATATCAACTCGTACAAAGACGTTTTTCTTTGGCACTTCGACAAAACTCTATAATTGTATCACTTTTGTGTTTGGAACTTGACAAAGTAGCAGTTGACCATATTCAAGAAACATTTGGAAATTTAATTCTGTCCTTATTTGAATCAACCAAATTGGTATGTCTATTTGATTATATTTTATTATGTAGTAATTTATTTGGTGTTATCTTTTAGAAAACGTGGTTCAAGTTCTGGGTTTATTCTTCGTTTTTATACAATTTATCAAAGTGGTTCAAATTCTGGTTAATCTTTTCGCTTATTCTTCATTTTATACAATAAGTTTATATCAAATAAACCAACAAAGAATAGAAACTCGTCATCATTCAACACAGATATCGATTCAATATAGGACGGAAAGGATAAAATTAAAGTAAAATTTTACATAGACTATTTTTTTTGTTAAAACCAGGGATGTGGAAGCGGAAGCTGGAAGCAATGGAAGCGGTACTTTTTCTGTGGAAGCGAAAGCAGAAGCGCGAAAAATTCACCGCTTCCGCTTCCACATAGGAGGGAAGAAAGGAGAAAGAAAAGAAATTGGTTCTGCTATTTTTTGTAGAAGAACGAATAGGGGGAACATAAACATTAAGAAATGAGAGCGAGGAGGAGTCGTTTAGAGAGATGTTGACCTCTACATAATCAGAGTCGGGGCCAAGCAAAGAAAGAAAGGAGGTAGAAAGCTCAGAGAAGAATAAGCCCTGCTTGACGAAAATGATGACGCCGCCACTAGCGTCTGCGACATCAGCAGAAAAAATACCAGATTGGGAGTGGGTGCCATGGGATTGCAGAGCAGAGAATCCAGGGATCCGAAAAGAGGAAGATAAATTAAGGTTAAATTCCTGGATACAAATAAGGGAAACCGGTTGAGGCGGCTGTTGATTGGTGCAGTTCAATTTTGCTCGCTTTACATGTACATACTGTAGCGCAACGGCAGGCATATGGCTGAAGTCCAGCGTCAAAAGAGTGCACTCCATACGGCGACTAGTCACTTCTATCATGATAGCTACTTTCGTAGATTGCCTTTCGGTTTATATATTGACATTGCTGTTGGTAACTTTCCGTTTGTGGTTTGTAACATCTTCGTGCTCATACGACTCTTAGTAGCTAGAACTCATTGTCGCGATAGCTGCGCATGTATGCATCGAAGTTGCAGTGGCTGCAACATGCCTTCCCCGCCATCGATGAGAGAGAGATGAGCTTGCCAGCCGAAGTGAATGAGATTTCCGTCAAGACTTCATTTGGAAGGCGTTCTTGAGGTTTGGGCTCGGCGATTCAACGATGGCTTCTGTTGCTTGATTGAAGGCGCTGCCGTCCAACTACATCGGGGGAGATGTAGCTTCTTTGTCGGGGTCACCATTGTAGCGCAACGGCAGGCGTCTGGCTGAAGTCCGGCGTCAAAAGAGTGCACTCCATACGGCGACTAGTCACTTCTATCATGATAGCTACTTTCGTAGATTCCGTTCGGTTTATATATTGACATTGCTGTTGGTAATTTTCGGTTTGTGGTTTGTAACATCTTCGTGCTCATACGACTCTTAGTAGCTAGATCTCATTGTCGCGATAGCTGCGCATGTATGCATCGAAGTTGCAGTGGCTGCAACATGCCTTCCCCGCCATCGATGAAAGAGATAAGCTTGCCGGCCGAAGTGAATGAGATTTCCGTCAAGACTTCATTTGGAAGGCAGTCTTGAGGTTTGGGCTCGGCGTCTCAACAATGGCTTCTGTTGCTTGATTGAAGGCGCTGCCATCCAACTACATCGGGGGAGATGTAGCTTCTTTGTCGGGGTCACCATTGTAGCGCAACGGCAGGCATCTGGCTGTAGTTAGATGTCAAAAGAGTGCACTCCATACGGCGACTAGTCACTTCTATCATGATAGCTACTTTCGTAGATTCCGTTCGGTTTATATATTAACATTGCTGTTGGTAACTTTCGGTTTGTGGTTTGTAACATCTTCGTGCTCATACGACTCTTAGTAGCTAGAACTCATTGCTGCGATAGCTGCGCATGTATGCATCGAAGTTGCAGTGGCTGCAACATGTCTTCCCCGCCATCGATGAAAGAGATAAGCTTGCCGGCCGATATGAGTGAGATTTCCATCAAGACTTCATTTGGAAGGCAGTCTTGAGGTTTGGACTCGACGACTCAACGATGGCTTCTGTTGCTTGATTGAAGGCGCTGCCGTCCAACTACATCGGGGGAGATGTAGCTTCTTTGTCGGGGTCACCATTGTAGCGCACCATAGTGTGTGTTCAAGGCGTTCATCTTTCGATTCAAAAAGCTCACCAGGTAGTCGCATAGATTCTCCAAATACCAGCTCACAAGGAGAAGCGTGGCATAGGTCTTCTTTTGGAGTGTTCCGCAGGGCGAGTAATACCCAAGGTAGATGATCGTACCATAAAGACGGATTGCCTGTACAACGTAAACTTGATTTTAAGGTTCGGTTAAAGCGTTCCACCATGCCTTGCGCTTGAGGATGGTAAGCAGTGGAATGATGTAACTGGCACCCGAGGTACTCACACATTGACTTCCATGTCGATGACGTAAACTGGGTTCTTCTGTCTGTGAAGAGATGCTGTGGGCAGCCTACCCACGCGACCCAATGTCGAATAAATGCATCGGTACATTCCTGAGCTGAGATCCCGACCATGGGTATTGCATTCATAAAGCGTGAAAAACGGTCTACGATGACCAGCAAGTAATTATAATCATGACTCAACCCCAGAGGCCCAGTAATGTCTACATAAACGTGAGTGAATCGTCCCTGAGGGGGGGAGTAACCGTTTCCAATGGAGCAACATTATGGCGAACAATCTTTGCTCGGGCACACTCTTGGCATTCTCGAGCCCATTTGGTAATATCTCGCCGCATGTCAGGCCATACAAAAGACCGTTGAATTAACTTCCTGCTGGCCATAATTCCGGGGTGTGATAAGGAGTGGTAAAACTGAAAAATCTTATGGCGCCAACTTTGAGGCACCAGAGGTCGCAGTCTACCAGCGGACTGGTCACATAAAATGGTGGTGTGATGTTCGGCAAGGGGAACTTGTTTCAAAACTAGCGACGTTGTGTTGTTTGACAACAGCTCCATTAAATCAGAGTCGTTTGCTTGAGCTTCTGCAAGCTCCAAAAAGTTAATGGTGGCTGACGTAGTGGGTAGAATAGCATTTAGTTTTGGCTGCACAATCGGACGGCTTGGTAAGTCAGCCACGTTGGATTCTCCCTTGACATATTCGACTTGGTTAGTCATTTGGGCAATATAATCGAAATGCCGGTGATGCCTAGGTGTTAAGGAACTCGAGGTGTTATGGAAATGACGCACAATTGGCTTGTGGTCGGTGCGCAAAACAAAATCCTTGGCGTCAAGAAAATGACGGAAGTGGCGAATCGAAGAATAGCATGCTAGCAATTCACGATCAAATGTTGACCACTGGCGCTGGTTTCGAGTAAAAGATTTTGACCAGAAGGCAAGAGGCTCACGATTTCCATTTCGAACCTGTTCCAATACGCCTCCCATAAAATCTCCGCTGGCGTCGGTGACCAGTTCGAGTTTGGCGGTGGGATCCGGAAAAGCTAGCAAGGTCCTTTTCACCAACGCGGCCTTACTCAATTCAAAATAATGTTTTTGGTTTTTACTCCACAACAACGGTCGATTATTCGGAGATTGAGCTACTAAGTCGTGCAGTGGCTGCAGCCATTTAGCGCAGTTTTTGACAAACTGACTATAAAATTGATACATTCCTAAATACCGTCGTAATTGCCGTTTGGTACGAGGCAAGTCCACATTTTGAATTGCAGCCACTTTAGCTTCTAATGGAGCAACACCCGTACTAGAAACACGGTAACCCAGAAAAAGCAGGCTGTGAACAGCAATGATACACTTACGGGAGTTGAGAATCAATCCGTGGTCTCGCAGGCGACTCAAAAGGGTGCGCAGAACCCGTTTATGTTCCTTAAGGTCACGCGTCATCACTATGATATCATCGAGATAACAAAAAACATTACTCATTCCAGTCACAACTTCGTTCATTAAGCGCTGATAATATGCGGAACTAGAAGCGAGGCCCATCGGCAAATATTTATAAGAAAAGTTCCCGAGGGGGCACGTAATTGTCAATTTATGGCGATCGGATTCCTTTACAGGGATATTATAATACGCGTCTTTTGCATCAAGAGAAGAAAACCAATTACAGCCGTGTGCCAACGACACGAAATCATTGATGTTGGGCAAGGAATGTTTTTGAACTTTGAGGATTTTGTTCAGTGCCACTAGATCCGCGCAGAGTCGAAATGAACCATCTTGTTTTGACACTATAACAATTGGGCAAGACCATGCGCTTTGGCTTCTTTCTAGTATCCCTTGGTCAAGTAATCGTTTTATCTCGGCCTGAAGCCCACGAAACTTTTCTGGGCTTAATTTGCGCGAACGGGCAGTAACGGGTATTTCGGTAGTAGTCTCTACTGAGGCAATAATCGAGTGTCTAATAATGCGTGAGCGGTGGGAAGGGTCGAATACCTCTGGAAATTCAGATTGGAGAGTTTGTAAAAGATTGGCATCAGGCGGGGTGTCACTGGAAGTTAAGAAGCCATCTTCGCTCTCCACGGAGTCATGAAAAGTGGCACGCTCCACTTCTAAACATTCAATCAACTGTCTAGCTGTTAAATTTACGGTTAAGCCATGTCTTGTCAGGAAATCTGCGCCTATGATGCCATAAGCTAAATCTACAACATAAAAATCAAAAGGTAATAAACGTGACAACCCCAAGTTTAAGGTGGCTTTCAAAGTGCCAGTGATTTGGATGTTGCCGCCAAGGGTAGGAAGGGTTTTTGAGGGACTGGGTTGAATAGAGGCTGTGTTTGTCTGTGACAATGGAAAAATGCTGCATGATGCGCCTGTGTCAATCAGAAAACGGACACCAGAAGACTTGTCTATTACAAAAAGTAGGGGATCATTAAACGCTGCCCCGTTACTCCACTCCCCTATGCCGTGAAGTTGGGGCGATCGTTTTTTGACATGGACAAACGTCCGGGACGATATTTGGCACAACCATGGCCAGTACAGCGGTATGCTCTGTCTCCATAGGTGCTATGGAAATAACAAAGGTTTTTGGCTGCTTGTGTGTTTGTGTGTGAACTGGTGTCGCAACTATGTTGGTTGGGTCTTTCTGAAGGGGAACCAGTGCCGCCGGGAGGAAATGAGTTTGAATCCAATGGAGGCATGTTATGTAAACGATGCCGAATCGTGCTATCTGCCAGATTATTTACACACTCTTGTATACTTTTTAAACGACTTTCCAAGAGCTCGTTGATGACGTGTTGATTGTGAGGGGGCGGGGAAACAGGGGTACTTGACAGTGTGTGCGCAGAGCTAAAGGTATAGAGTCCCTGTTTACATTGCAAAAGTTGGTCAGCATGCTTGACAAACTCGTCAAGGGGTAAATGTTCATAATGATACAAGTTCATTCGTACGTCTACGTCAACAGAATTCAACAAGCAATGGCGAAGCAGCTCTGTTTGGAAGTTTGATTCGGGCTCAAAAGCGTCGCCTAGGGTCGTTTTAAGTCGCTGGAAATAATCGAGCACTGAATCGTCACCACGTCGGCGAGTGTGCAAAAGAGCAGAGACACTGTCACTTGTGGTACCGGAATATTTTTTCAACAGGAAAGCTTTTAAACTGGAGTAGGGGCGGTCATTTGGGATATTTTGCAAAATATCTGTTATTTTAGGAAACACAGCATGGTTTTTTTGCAATGAATCGAGAAGCTTAGCGTACTTGGTAACTTCGTCTGAGACATTTGCGTGGTCGAACAATATTTCAGCGGTTTGAAAATATCCACGTACATTACTATGCCAGAAATCAGGTAATCGAAACGGTTCTACGTCAACCAAGCTATTCAGAGAGTTAGCAGCGCTTGCTAGTCTGGGTCTAGGCAAGGAAATGGGGGTCGATTGATGACGTGAATTACATGACGAAAACTGCGCGCCTGAAATGCTAGTGTCGCCACTCGAAGATGAAGCGTGCCTACTGGAACTAGCTGATAAGCCTAATGTATCGGGTCGATGCCTTTGTAAATCGCGAAACATAAAATAATATAGGCCTAGCATGCATGCAATCGTTATTAGGCTTACAATCACAGAACTGCTGTAAAGCAGGAGCACATATTCAAAGTCCATTGTACTGTTCATTTGAACTCACTTCACTGCTCTTTAAGTTTCCAGTTTTGAATTCCAAAAGGCGTCGGGGTCAGAGACGTAGCAGCCGCCCCCCAAACCCCCAATTGGGGGGGGGCCCAGGCCAACTTTGGGGGCCCAAGTTCGTCTGAAATTGCTTTTTGGCTACGTGACTATTTTCAGTTCAGCAGACTTGTTTACAACCGATTTAAACTGTAGGAAGAAATTGGCTTGTGACATCATAAGTGAATGCAACGTCATTTTACCTCCCAGAATCTAGAATATTTCGATTGATTTTCTGGTAGAATCTTGAATATTCGATTGACGTAACAATGCCGTTGTTACGCAACAATCATAGAATGGTCTGGAATTCTGTTTGGCTATAAATACCGGGACAATATATATACACTGCAGAGTGCAGATAAAGTATTTTATTGACATTGTATAGAATGAAACGTTCAAAAAGTGGTGCTCAAAAGAGAAAAGAAGCAGCCACTGCTCGAGATGCTGTAGCGAAATTGCCCAAGATGACAGATTTTTTCAAGATTACTGAGCAGAGTAGACCTGGCACTTGTACCGAGAGGGATGAAGAAAACTATAGTGTACAAGAAAAAGAAGACTATGACGATCAGCATCAAAGTGATTGTGAATTTCCAGAAAATGTAAGTTGTGATTTACCTGCCAATACGCAACCTTCAATATCAAAAATAACTGAATCTCAATTTACCCCTATCCCTGATGACCCATGTAAATGGCCTGAAAGTATTTCTGATGCTCAACGATGTGATATAGTAAAGCGTGGACCACATCAACTAATAATGAACATTCCATATAATAACACAACTCCAAGGCGACGTTTTTCCTCCAACCATTATAAACGTGTGTTACCTAATGGTGAAAGTGTTTCACGGTCGTGGCTAGTTTATTCTGGGGAATCAGATCAAGTTTTTTGCTTTTGTTGTAAGCTATTTGGAAAAACACTAAGCCCCTTTTGTAGTGGTATAAATACATGGGAGGGTTTTTCGAAAAAACTGAAAGACCATGAAAACGGCATTTCCCACCAAGAATGCTGCAGTCAATGGATGTTGCTAGCTGAAAGGATAAGAAATTCATTCACTATCGACAAACGCGAGATGAATATTTTTTTCAATGAAAGACGTTTTTGGAGAAATGTTTTAGAGAGACTTATCGACATTGCCTTGTTTCTATCGGAAAGGAATCTTGCTTTTAGAGGATCTGAAGAAGTCTTAGGATCTCCTCACAATGGAAATTTTCTGGGTATATTTGAGCTTTTGGCAAGAAGAGATCCGATCCTAAAAGAGCTTCAAGACAGAATCAAGAATAAAAACACTAAAGATCACTATTTGAGTCCTACCATACAAAATGAACTAATTGAATTGCTAGCGACAGAAGTTGAAAAAGAAAATTTACAGCAATTGAAATTGGCAAAATATTTTTCTATAATTTTGGACTGCACTCCAGATATGTCACATCATGAACAAATGTCTGTCATTCTCCGTTATGTACTATGTAATGAAGAAGCTGCTGTTGTTAAAGAAACATTTTTTGGCTACTTGAGAATAAGTGACAGTACTGGGAAAGGCTTGTTGGACGCTTTCTTAGAAAAAGCGACCGAACTGCAACTCGAATTGTCTGATTGTCGAGGTCAGTCATATGATAATGGTGCTAACATGAAAGGAAAACATTCTGGGGTCCAAGCAAGAATGCTAGACATCAATCCCAAAGCTGTTTACGTGCCCTGTGCAAACCATACCCTTAACTTAGTTGTTGTAGACAGTGCTAATTCATCGACGGAAGCATTGACATTTTTTGGAGTACTTACAAGGTTGTATGTGCTGTTTTCTTCCTCTGCTCAGCGTTGGGAAATTTTGAAGAAACATGTGGAGCTGTCCATAAAGTCACAATCTGATACTCGTTGGGAAAGCAGAATTAAATGCATCAAACCTCTTCGATACAATTTAAAAGAGGTGTTGCTGGCACTGAAAGACTTGGAAGCCATTTCCATAGAAAGAAAAGATGGAAGAGCTGCCTCAGAAACAAAATCGTTGATAGCTCATTTATCAAAATGGAGTTTTCTTTTGTCGGTGTTTATTTGGTATGATATCCTATTCCAAGTCAATAAAGCAAACAAGATTCTTCAATCGTATGGAGTCTCCCTTCATACAATGGAAACGGAAATCCAGGCAACTGAAAAGTTTTTGCAAAACTATCGCACAACGGGCTATGACAGTGCCGCAACATCTGCTGTTGAAATAGCACAGGAATTGGATATTGATCCTTCTTTTCCTCCGTCAAGAAGTGGAAAGAAAAGAAGATTGTTTGATTACCAAGGTGAAGAGGAACAACGAGCTACTCCTGAACTGAAATTTAAAAGCAACTTTTTCTATCCATTAGTAGACCAGGCTATTATGTCAATAAAGGAGCGCTTTAATTTGTTACGTGAGGTTTCTTCCGCCTTTTCGTTTTTGTACACACGAAACAAACTTTTGCTTGTGCAACAAGAAAATGCTCTTCTTACTTGCTGTAAAGAGTTCCAAAAAAAGTTCGGTGACATTGATTCTGATGAAATGAGCGCTGAGCTACAGCGGTTTGTTTTAATTTTACAAAAAAACGCAATCTCAATACGGCTCAAGACTTTCTGAACTATCTTCTAAAGACTCATTTATTTGAATTGTATCCGAATGTGTACATCGCACTTCGAATCTTACTAACTTGCCCCGTGACTGTTGCCAGCGCTGAAAGAAGCTTCAGCAAATTGAAACTGATCAAAACTTTTAATAGAACGTCTATGACAGACAGTAGACTATCTTCATTAGCCATGTTGTCAATCGAAAATGACTGCGCCCGATCTCTTGATTATGACAATGTCATAACAGCATTTGCGAACAAAAAGGTTCGCTCCAGACTATTTAAATGATACTGTGTTTTTATAACTTTTTCATGTTTTTCAGTGTCATTGGTTTCGTTTCGCAGTGTCTGCATAAATGTCCTACTGAACTCTGGCATCGGTGCCGAATTTTTTATGACTTGCACCTTCGGTATCGGCATGCTTTATTCTGACATTAGCCTGTTTACTTATGTACAAATTGTGGTGTATTTTCTTAATGCAGCTTTTCAATTTTACACCTCTAAAGTGATATGACCTGTGCGCAGGGGCTCTTGCACTTACTTTGGAAGGGGGCCGAAGTTGGAGTGCTACGGGACTGGTCGGGGTCACCAATGTAGCGCAACGGTCTTTCCTTTAGCTGGCAATACAGCACACAGTAGGTGTTTCTTGAACAGCACGTGTTGTCGGAAAAGAGAGCGAATAATACTGTACAGCGCTTATATAGTTAGTCGGCGTTATGACGTCACAATACAAATATGGGGAGCGAAGGCATGGCGTTCGCTACAATACTATATATACGACAGAAATTTCGCACTTCACTATCCAAAAAGATTGAGATCAATAGGTGTTTTGAGGAAGGACAGAAAGTCCGTAATGATGATTAGAGTTAAAGTTAACTCAAAGTCAGAGTTAGTTAAGAATAAAAAGGCAAAATCAACGCTATACGGTGTAATTTGTGGTTGTGACGACAGGCTATTGTCGAGAGCTGTGATATGTGGTCATACGGTTTAGATCTGAGAAGCATAGGTCAAGTGTTGCAAAAGTAGTGAAGGAACTTGTAATAACTGTCTATTTGTTGAAGTGTTTAATTATTTTTTGAATTGTAGTAACGAAATATTTGATTTTCTGGCAAGCAATTCGTGATTTCTAAATTTTTGTTAGTGGGAGTTCCGTGACAAACGCGAAAGTAATGGGCTCTGCGATGTTAAAAAGATTGAAAAGCACTGTTCTACATTTAACACAAGTTCTGATATCTAAGAAAAACAAACACAGAGTAGTTCGGAACAATAAGCTCAAGCGAAGTAGGTAAAGTAATAACAATAAATGAAGGTTTTTGTCTTCACAAAATGATAAAGTGTAGGAGAAGGCAGGCTACAGACCCACAGAAGTTAAAAAAACTGTCAACGATCGTTTTTTCGTTTTTGTTGGTGGAAGCGGAAGCGATAGGTGTGGAAGTGGAAGCGGAAGCGTTTGAAAAATAACCTTCCACATCCCTGGTTAAAACATCTGAAACCACATAAGTCTATTGTACAGTGATCATATGGAGTATAACTTCACAAACAAATATGCCAATAAATGCATCAAAAACTAACAATTTTTACAATGCCAGAGCCTACTGTGAGACAAGGTCTGACAATATGCCTAGCTAGTGTGCTGCTAGACAAACCTTAAACTTCCTAAAAATATGAGGCTTCACATGCTTATAAACGTTATGCTTCTATAAAACCATTGAATTTAATCGTAATGCGTTGAGATAGGAGTTATCTAAAATTTTAAATGCTGGCCCTGGTTAATTGTATTAGGTCTATTGAAAAAAAACCAGGAAGTTTAGTTGCAATGACTGCTGCCTTGTTTTTTGCTGAGCGCAGGTCAGCAACCAATTCACCAATAACAATATCCACTACATTATTATCTTTGAACTCACTGATACTTGATTACATAGGGCTACTGGAATCATTTTCTTTTTCATCAACAAACATAACTTGGATGCTTGAAAATGCTCTTTTTGTCTCTTAGTTCTGTATTAGTAGTAGTAGTAGGGCTGTTTATTACAATAGCCTAAATCTATCCATTAGACTTTTGCGTCATTAATGTTCCCACTTTCTTCCTTTCGCTTTGGTTTTGATACAATACTTTCATACTCTCTATTCAACCGATGCACTAAAACTGTCCTGCATGAGGTAAGGTATACAGCAAATCAAGGACTACTATCTTAATTGAACTGATAATTTACAAATGAATCTGAATAATCAAACCTTTTTGATAAGCATGATTGTAGTAAACTTCATGTTTGGATGAGTCACCAGACAAGTAATGCGTATAGCCACTAAAATCTTTTGTTTTACTATCATAACCAAAGATAGTGGCATATACCAATCATGAATAATGACTTAACTAATTCTCCTTTTACAAATTTCTCTAAAAAGCTAAATATAGGAATGTAGCAAATTTGCTGTTGAATCATTGGCTCGAGCAGAACACAGCAATTACAAAGATGCCAAACAACTAAAACTTAATGTTCTTAAATCTTGCAAAAAATTTTTGTGCTTGCATATCTCTAATATTACGATTATTTTGCACTGCAAACGTAACTGGCCGATTATCCTTTCAAAACAAATTTATTTCCGCTTTCACCAGTATCTCACTAACATCAATAAACTGCTCATAAAAAGATGAATTAATTAATTCACGTTTTGATACAACTGAAAACTGGACCAATTTCATAGATAAATTATCACAGTTCACAGGCAAAGTCTGGTCTGCTCAAACAGCTAAAAATATAAGTTGTTCTAATCACTTCAGCAAAATAAGGTTCCACCCTAAAAAATATGTTAAACCCACATTGTCACAACAGTTTCTGTCAAAAGAACTGGAAAGCCTTCAGCCCAAACAGTAATACAAAAAATAAATTTTAGTTTTGGGTTTTTATTTTGGCAGTGGCTATTTTGCCGTCAATGACATTTGCCCCTGCACTCTATTTTCTGTTGAATGTTTGTGATTGGTCAATATCAGTGACATATTAAAAATGTGACTAGTCGTTTGTGATCAGTCAGTCTCTATAATGCATTAAAATTGACAAAAAGTGATTTGACAAAAATGGAGCTGTTAGCTTACACTCCCACTCATATCCACAGACTGCCATTCCCTCCTTAATGTATACTGTCTCTGTTTAGGTACCCTGCCTGCAAAAATTCGAACTTCTAAACATTTTATTCGTAGTTAGAATCACTATTTAAACAGTACTATGAGCACGCCAAAACAAGACTATGAGCACTGCAGCAAATAAGCCAATTTTGAAGACACACAAACGTTTAACGGCAAAATAGCTTGCAAGGGTAAAATGCTATCAAAGGCAAAATAGCCACTTTTAGTTAGCACCTCCACAGTTGTTGAGACCAAGGACCCATTTCAAAATGCCACAAAATATCCTAAAACTAAACACGCCATTTTTAAAGGGGGGACCCCTCGACAATTCCAAAAAGGTGGGGCCCGAGGCAGCTGCCTCATTCGCCTCACCCAATATCCACCACTGCTTGAAACGACTGTTGTCAACATGATACTAAAGATTGCTACAAGGATTCACATTTTGAGAAAACTTACCTTGATAAATTTGGATGCTTGGCCATCTCTACTCAAATCAACAGCCCTCGTTTAGTGGCAAAGCAAATTTTGGGTGGACCAAAAATATAAATTTGTTAAATGACTTTTTTATTGGATACAAACTTTTTGAAAGCAGTTATTTTCCTATCTTCGGCTCATTATGAAGGTAAAATCCTTTTGTTTTGAAAACAGACTATTTAAACTACATTATTTTCCGATTTTTGGCCCAAAATGCTTACGTTCCATAATCAGAGTCAAAAAATTCGGGACACCATGGCTCTTGTAGCCAACCCCTATGCCCTCACTTTGTGCTACTCAACAGCGGGATATGTCTGACCAGTATAATAAAGTTCCTGCCACGCCAAAAACTTTAATCAGCCTAACAACACTTGTCGTCTTATAACTAATAGCCTCAACTCTATCAATACCAAAAATCTCTTCATATTAGCCAGCATTGCCCCAGTCAAGGTCGAAAAGAAAGTTGTCAGCGAAGTGGAATGTCGGAGGCAAATCATCAATGACAGACATCTTAATGGACGTAATGCAGCAAAACAACTACTGAAATCGAGAAAAAGTTTTCTCAGTTACACCACTGTCTTGTGCGTATCATCTCTGAAGAAAAACCGAGGTTTTGGAAAGAGACCCTTAAGCAAGATCATCCTAGCCAAGACACGAGAATTCCTCCATTTTAATCATTTCCTGCAGGGGTCAAGTAGAAATGCTTGAATAGCTTTCGCAGCAGATTAAGCCGCACCAACAGCACCCAAGAAATAGTGGGCTCTTCAACAAATTCAAACACCTGCGAGTGCGGTTTTGCATCCGAAAGCATCCAACATCTTCTTATTTGCTCTAAATTACTGACACTGTGCTCAACCAAAATTTTCGCCCTCTAGCGAGTACAATACACGCGCACCACAATGCATGTAACTATGAGCAAAAACCATGTGATTTCTCAGTTGCAAAACGACAAGATTACACACTCCTTGATAAACCACTAAGCAAAATATATTACATATCTTAAAACAGTGGTCCCCGACTTTTTTGTTGCTACGAACGTGTCAACGTTAGACAATTTCAACTCGGCCCGGGTGGCGGAGATACGTTAATAATTCAGCAATTTGGAATTGCTCAGCGCTTAAGTTGAATTTGAGAAGTAAACATTGTCTAGAACTTCATTTTAGTAATTTAATTTAATGATTTATCCAACCATACCTTGAAAAATAAAATACAGATGCACCAGAAAAACGAATATAAAGTACATGAGCAATGTAACTCAAAAGAATGCGAAATCAACGAGAAACCTGAGCTTGTTTCTCAGCAACGAGACGGTTCCATCTGGGGGTAACAGGAGACAATGACACCCGAAGTGTGCGGCGTATGTCCAATTTATTCCGCTGTTTTGTTTTGGTTGCTGACATTGCAGAAAAGCCGGCTTCACACAGATAGGTTGATGGAAATGGCAATGGTGTTCCAAGTGCTGTTGAGGCAATCTCAGGGCATTCTGCCATGCCTTTAATCCAGAACACCGGCAGAGTTGTTTTAAACGTGGTTTTTAGCTGGGATGTGGAAGCGGTTATTTTTCAACTGCTTCTGCTTCCGCGTCCGCTTCCACACCTAGCGCTTCCGCTTCCACAAACAAAAAACGACCATTGACAATTTTTTTAACTATTGTGGGTCTGTAGCCTGCTTTCTCCTACACGTCATCATTTTGAGGGGACAAAAACCTTCATTTATTGCTATTACTTAACGTACTTCGCTTAAGCTTATTGTTCCGAACTACTCTGTGCTTCTTTTTCTTAGATATTGGAACTCGTGTTGAATGTAAAATAGTGCTTTTTAATCTTTTTGTCATCGCGGAACCCCTAATGTACTTTCGCGTTTGTCACGCAACCCCCACTAACAAAAATTTAGAAATCACAAATTACTTGCAAGAAAATCAAATATTGGTTGTTGTTTACCCCATCCCTTCCGAGGGATGGGGGCATGGCGGAAGACCATGGAGCCCCAGAAGCCGGGCAACCACCCAGGGTCTGGACCAAAGGTCGTAGAGAGACAGAGAGTTACCAAAGAGTGAGCGGCGCAAAGAGTTCGTAGCTGGACCGAGCAGAATGAGATGAGAGGTGTCCTGGGACGAGTGTCCACAGGCGCTGCAGGAACGATTCTCAGTTCTGCCAATCCTAGAGAGATAAGAACCTAAAAGAAGGCTGTGTCCGTTGCAGCGTAGACGAGAGAGGACACAGCGAGCATGACAAGGGAGCACAAGTTCCTTGGTGGAAATCGAGGGAACCTGTGTGTCAAAGAACTTCGATGAGACAGTACGCCTCCAGTGCGAGATAAGACGAGAGTGGATACGAGAGATAAGAGGAGAGAGACTACAAAGAGATTGCAGAGGGCACAAGTAGCGCACCCCGTCTGGCCAGTTCATCAGCCGCGTCGTTTCTTGGGAGAAACGAGTGTCCAGGGATCCATTGTAGTCTAATAGAACAGGAGAGAGAAGACAGTTCCTGCCAGATCTTCCACAGAGTTTGAGATAACAGGAAAGATGGAGGAGAGGACAGGGTGGCGAGGACAGAACGAGAGTCAGAAAGTAGAAGAGGAGAAGAGAAGTGGCAGACTTGTTGGTGCTGCCGAGACCAGCAAAGAGCATGCAGAATGGAGCAGGCTTCAGCGGAAAAACTTGAACATACTGGGCATGCCGAAAAGGTAAGAGTGGCCTCAGTGCCACAGGAGGAGCAGTTGGAAGAACGCCGGAGCCGCCCTTGCCAAAAGCAAAAGGAACAGAGCCGTCTGTCCAAAGCACTAGATCATGAGGGGGGAGAGAGTCAAGGTGGGCGAGAGCCACACCTTGGCGAGAAGGAGGGGGATCAGAGCGAGAGCATGGAAAGGAAAGGATGGACTCCACCGTAAACGAAGGCAGATTCCGAGGAGGAGGGGGGGGGGGCAAGCAAGAACCTCCCTAAAAGAAGTAGAAGGACGCATGAGCGGGTGAGTGGACGCAAAAGCTCTCCAGGACGATCTGCAGAGTCTTGGTTTCACTCCAAGTCTGGCCAAACCTGAAATGGGAAAGGAGGTTGGGAGACGAAGAGCCCGCTCATAAGATAAAAGAGTGAAATGAGTCAGGGTGACTCGTAGGGGAGGTAAAGAAGCCTCGGAGAGAAGCAGAGGAATAGGGGAGGACGAGAGGCAGCCGGTGATGGCGCGACTGGCCGCACGATGGAGGCGTTCCAATTTGGTGATATTGGTAGCGTTTAGAAAAGGAAACCATCCGGGTGAAGCGTAAGTGAGAAGGGATCGAAAAAAGAAGAAAAGAAATAAATGAATAAATGAATAAATGAAATAAAATGAAATAAATGAAATGAAATGAAATAAATAAATGAACTGAAAATGAAAACAAAATACATGAATAATGACCATCACTAAAAATATGATCCAAGATTTAAAATTTTGCCTCTTGTTGCTCCGAAACTTTTACTGACTACTTTTTTAGACTCTTTGTTTTTAAAAATTGCTTGCCCGCCTGGCCCGGCAATAATGTCAAATATTTCGTTACCTATATTCTGGCATTAATGTCAAATATTCCGGCAATAATCTCAAATATTTCGTTAATCAAATATTTTGTTACTACAATTCAAAAAGTAATTAATCATTTCAACAAATAAACAGTTATTACAAGTTTCTTCACTACTTACAACTACTTTTACAACAGTTAACTTAATGCTTCTCAGATCTAAACCGTATGACCACATATTACAGCTCTCGAAAATAACCTGTCTCCACAACAACAAATTACACGGTATAGCGCTGATTTTCCCTCTCTATCCTCAACTAACTCTGACTTTGAGTTAACTTTAACTCTAATCATCAATACGGACCTTCTGTTTGTCCCCAAAACACGTATTAACTCCGATCTTTCTGGATAGTGAAGTGCGAAATTTCTGTCGTAGATATAGTATATAAAGCGAGCAAAATTTAACTGCACCAATCAACAGCCGCCTCAACGTGGTAGTGCGGTCCGCAACCCCATTTGGGTTGGGTCAAAATGGCTGTTGGCCTTCCCGAGGGTCCCAGTTACCCCGGGAACTCCCCTCACGCAAACCATATTTTGCCGTACAGCCCCCTGAACGACTGCAGAAGGGTAACACGCAGCCTCTTTAAAATCGTCCTGTCTTCTCTCTACTCCTGCCTTTCTCTTGCCGTCTTCCCATTCTTCTCCTTCTCTTGATGAGCGGCAACGTTCATCCTAACCCTTGTCCCTTCTTTCCCTGTTCAGTGTGCGCTGGAAATGTGACCTGGCGGGGTAGGTCAGTGCAACGCTGCACATGCTATAATTGGGTTCATTTAAAGTGCTCACTACTCTCCTTTTCTAGATTCAGAACTCTTGGAAGCTCTCACTCCTGGAGCTTCCCTTCCTGCTTCGCCCCTGCTTTTATTGGAGATGCTACACCTACCAGCACAGTGATTTCCTCCTCGGACTCGTGCAACTGGTATACCTCCACTGCTCCATCTGGCCTCTTCTGCTAATGCTGCACTCGCACCCCACTCTCGCCTTCAAACCTCTTATCCTTTTTCCGTCCACTTTGTATCTTCTCCCTCTGCACCCTCATCACCGCCTCATGTTCCTGGCTGTTTCTCTTTACTTCCTGCTTCCTCTTCCCTCCCTAACTCCCTCAAGGTTCTTCAATGGAATGCTGGGGGTCTCCGAGCCAGGAGCACTAGACTGCTACACTTTATTTCATCTGATCCCGTTGACCGTATTTGTATTCAGGAATCTAACCTTACTTTATCTTCCTTTTTCCGGATCCCTGGATTCTCTGCTCTGCGATCCGATGGCACCCACTCCCGATCCGGTATTTTTTCTACTGATGTCACAGACGCTAGCGGCGGCGTCATCATTTTTGTCAGGCAGGGCTTATTCTTCTCTGAGCTTTCTACCTCCTCTCTTTCTTCGCTTGACCCATACTCTGTTTATGTAGAGGTTAACATCTCTCTACCCCACTCCTCCTCGCTCTCATTTCTTAATGTTTATGCTCCCTCTTTTCGCTCTTGTCCGAAGAATATCAGAACCAATTTCTTTTCTTTCTCCATTCTTCCCTCCTATGTGGAAGTGGAAGCGGTGGAATTTTCGTACTTCCACGTCCGCTTCCGCTTCCACAGAAAAAGGACCGCTTCCACCGCTTCCGCATCCCTGGTTTTAAGGTTGCCGTCGTTTGCAATCTCCAGAAGTTGATCTTTTTCTTGCACAGACATGCTAGATTCACCTGGTTTGTTGACAAATGAGTCACCGATCCATTTCTTACCAGTTCGAAGGTCTTCTGTGGTAGGAAAGTACCGCTCCAACTCTTTCAAAAGCAAAGACAGGTGATCCTGCACCAGCTGGAAGAATGAAGGCTCTGGCTCAGTCTCGCCCAAAATCCCAGCTAATGTTTGAAACATTCCCAAAATGCCTCTATTCACGCGCCGTCCCCACAACTCCAATTTAGCTTTGAATGCACTTACTTTGTCTGCCTACTTGAAAACAGTTGTCAGTTTGCCTTAAAGAGACAGATTTCGTTCATTTAGCAGGCTGAATGAGTCACACAAGTAAGGCAGTTTTGCAGCCCATACTTTGTCACTAAAATGTGCTGCCAGAGGTGGTTTTTTATCTAAGAAAAGTCTTAGCAATGGCTCTCGTGATTCCAGCTTTCTGATTAGCGATTTTCCTCGGGAAAACCATCTTGTTTGTGAATACAAAAGATACCTGTTCTTTGCGTTCGTTTCTTCAAAAAGTTGCTGAAACAGGCGCGAGTTAAGGTTGTGTGCTTTGATGTGGTTAATAACTTTAACCACAACATTCAATACGCTATTAAATTCTGATGTCATTTTTTGGTTTGCGAGCATTTCCCTGTGTACTTATAAAAGTGCATAACCAAGTTAGAGTTACGTGTTGATGGCTGATGACCGGTTTTTAAATAAAACAAAAAATTAATGAATTCGACCTAAATTGCTTAAAATTTTATATGATTTTGTTTTCTATGCTATAACCAACAGCAATAAAATAGTAAATTTGATGATCTTGTTACATAAAAAGCAAAACGTTTTGAAAATTATTCATCATAATAATAAGTTGCATATATACAGTAGTTTTTTTGCATAGGTATGCGCACTGAAAAAATGATAAATTTGTGACTGCGCTTCTTAGTTGACGATTTTAGATACAAAAAATGTTATATTTAGATAAGTTTTAGAAAATTTTGATCTAAATAGTCACCAACAATTTGTATCTACTGGGTTTTGGTAGAAGCAAAACACTATACCTGTGTGTTAATGGAAAGAACTACAGAACGGTAGTGAAATAACATGACATAATTTTAGAAAATTGCTAAGTTCAAGTATTTGGGATCAATCATTCTGGAAAACGGTAACTTTTGAAAGGAAATTAGAGGAGGATTTGTGCAGATCAATCTGTTTGAGGAAAACAGTTGCAGCATTATATGACAAAAATATATCAGCTCAACCAAAGGTAAAATCGTGAAGTCTGTGGCTGATTTAGGTATGATGTGTGGTTCAGAAATATTATCAATAACAGAGAAGTTGGATTCTCTTCTTCTCTTTATAAATTTGTTCATATGCTTTTTACAAAAAATCGCATTTCACAACAGACCTACCGTTATTTACACAGCACTGATTCCATTGCTCCACGCATGTATGGGTTACCAAAATTCATAAAACTGGTTTTTCCTTTCAACCTATTGTTTCCTTTATAAATTCACCGCTTTATAATTTGTTTAAGTTTATTGCTGTTTTATTGACACCGCTAGTCAGCGCTAATGGTTTTACTGTAAAGAAGTCTTATGAATTTGTAGAACAACTAAAGAATTAGACAATCAATCATGATGAATGCATGGTTTCGTTTGATGTCATTTCTTTGTTTACAAAAATTTTAATTGATGTGGCCAAAACCGTTGTATTAGAACGGTTAAAAAAGGATGGCACTCTTGATGATAGATCTGGCCTTCCCCTGTCTGATATTATGACTGCATTAAATTTGTGTCTTGATAATACGTATCTCTATTTTCGTGATAAATTTTATCGTCAGATATTTGGTGTCAAAATGCGCTCAGCTATTTCCGTCATAATCGCAAATTTAGTGATGGAGAATGTAGAGGAAGAAGCAATGTCAACCTTTTTAAACCCACCCAAATTTTGGAGGAAGTATGCTGATGACAACGTTTGTTATTATTAAAAAAACAGAAGTTGATGAGTTTTACACCCATATTTATGACATTGAAGCCAGTATAAAACTTACCGTAGAACATCAGACCAACAATTCCATACCTTTTTTGATGTCTGTGTTACTCGAAAAATCTGTGGTGGGTTGATGACAAAGATTTATGAAAAGCCAACGCACACCAACGGATATCTAAATTTTAACTCCGTGCATGCCATGAGTCAGAAGCAAGATTTGGTATAGTGCATTTTAAAAAGAGCTCAATCACAGTTAAATTCCAAGAAGGCAAATAAAACATTAGAAACTTCAAAAATGATGGAAGCTTTAAAAAAGATTGATTATCCCAAATGGTTTCTAAAATGCACAGTTAAAAGTTTGAAAAGAAAAACAAATTGATCGTTAGCTAATAACAGGGAAATTAAAACACGTATTGTGCTGCCTTATGTTCCAAGATACTTTGAGGCTTTGTCAAAAACTTTATGAAACGTAGAAATTTTGGTTTGCAGCAAACCGCATTTTACTTTAAAAGACATTTTACCAAAGGCAAAGACTTGGTGGAAAGGTCATCTAGACCTGGTGTAGTTTGACAGATTCCTTGTCGGGTTTGCACTGGCATCTACATTGGGGAAAGTGGACGGGCTTACAAAATAAGATTGGCTGAGCATAAAAGGTATTTAAGACCAGCAAATCTGGCAAAAGTTGATGACAACAATTTTACTAAAAAATCGGCGTTGGTTAAACATGTCATCACCAAAGATCACCGAGTTGACTGGGATTATAACAAAATTTTAACCTTTGAAACAGATTTTACCAAACGACAATTTCTTGAATTTTTTGTTGTTATTTGTTTTATTTGATTTGAAAATTGTTTTATTCTGAAATTTATGATATTTGGCGCAATCTACAGTTGGTTATCATTCGCTTTTAAACTTTTTGTTTTGCCTTTTTCTTTCGATTGCGTAGCACACTATTTGTATTGCCTCACTCGTGCTTTTGTTTATTATTAGTTTTGATAAAGAACAGCTATATAACTGTTCAAAATGTTGACGAATATTGAAGTTTTTTACATGCTGGGTAAGAACTTGTATTAACTGGAATAAACGTTATCATTACCAGAAGAGCTAAATAAAAATGAATTGATCAAAAATACCTGGTAGCCAGAATAACATCATATCGATAAATTTTGTACGAAATTGTTTATGAAATCTTTACGTCAGTAGTATATAATATCATTTTTGACCCGGATTTTGCGGTGGAATACGTCATTTCCGAACGTGACTTCCGAACGTGCTGATACGTCATTTCCAAACGTGCGGCTACGTCATTTCCAAACGTGTTGATACATGAACTTGAAGTACATTGTAACAGCTTGTAAATACAACGTGTAACAACTTGTAAATAACAACTTGTAAACAAATGGTAATACAACTTAAACAAATATATTTGTTTTTAGGAATGGTTTTATTTGTTTGAGTTCTTTTAGGAATGCTTTGAAAATGTTCTTGTTTTAGGAATGATTATATTTGTTTTGGAAATGATTTTATTTGTTTGATTTGTTTTTGAAAATGCTGTTTTTTGTATTTAGGAATGATTAGGTATATTTGTTTTAGGAATGGTTTTATTTGTTTGAGTTCTTTTTAGGAATGCTTTGAAAATGTTACTTGTTTTTGGAAATGGTTTTATTTCTTTTGGAAATGATTTCATTTATTTTTGAAAATGTCCTAATTGGTTGTACCCTCGCTTCAGAATACCCCCACTTCAAAAGTTCTCCAATTGATTTCACTTTTCAACTCGTTTACGAATTTTTGGTCTTATTTTAAGCACAACTGCTGTAAAATGGAAACATTGAATTTAGGTCGTGACTGCAGCCTTTGATATTAAATCATAACTACTTCCTTTCGAAGCGTAAGCATTAATCGCGCGTAATCATTCACATCTTGAAATTGCTTATAAAACCTCTGATCGATTTCTCCTTTTGATTCTCTAGAATGTTGTTTCTTTACTCTTCTAGATGTGTTTATTGGATGTATTTTCCTTTACTTGTTATATTTCTGCAGTTGGCTGGAATTAATTTACATCTATTTCAGTATGTAGGCAATGGATTCAGTCTTATTACAATACAATCTTGGAGGAATATAGACGTAGTTACTGGTGTCATGAAAGACAGATGTTTGAGGAGGAATTTCGTGTGTCTATCACTGGCTGAAAACGTACATAAGAAAATATTATGCAATCTCGGAGGAATATTGATGTAATTACCACTGTCATGAAAGACAGATGTTTGATGGAAAATTTTACGTGTCTATCACTTGCTGAAAACGTACATAAGAAAATAATTTTCAACCAACAGTTTAGAACTAGCCGCAGATACGATGTTGGGGAGCATAGATTTCAAAACTAGGGTCAGACACAATCTTGGACGAGTATTGATTTCATTACTAGCCGCAGATAAATCTTGGAAGAGTATAGATTTCATTACTAACCGCAGATAAATCTTGGAAGAGTATAGATTTCATTACTAGCCGCAGATAAATCTTGGAAGAGTATAGATTTCATTACTAACCGCAGATAAATCTTGGAAGAGTATAGATTTCATTACTAACCGCAGATAAATCTTGGAAGAGTATAGATTTCATTACTAACCACAGATAAATCTTGGAAGAGTATAGATTTCATTACTAACCGCAGATAAATCTTGGGGAGTATAGATTTTAGAACTAACCGCAGATACAATGTTGGGGAGCATAGATGTAGCTACCAGTATAACGAAAGACAGATGTTGAAGGAGAAAAATCTACTCGTTCATCACTTATTGTAGGCTTACAGAAGAAGATAATATACAGTTTTTCTAGATCATACAGGTATTTCAATCAAAACATTTACCTTTATTACAACTAGTCGTTAGTTTTAGGGGAAAATAGCCAACAGTTTTCTAGATTATCAGGTTTGCTGGGGAAAATCACAGGCAGCGACGTTGCTTCCAGAAGAGTGCAGTGGAAGAAACAATTTCAAATAAATCTTTATCGTTACTTTTACACTTTTAGATTAAAATTTCAGTAGCTTGACCAGACCTTTGAGTGAAATGTAGAGTTGCTTCACATATGACAGTGAGGTAGTTGAAGTACAGTGGTGGAAACATTTTGAAAAGATCACAACAAAGAAGCTTGTTCAAATTCAGCAGTTTTAATCACTACTAAATATTATTAAACCAAGAAGATTGAACCTTTGCTGTATTTGGAGACTACTTCAATAATTGTTAAACTTTTACTTGTAAACATTCACCAAGCATCTAATTTACAATATCTTTTCATACAACTAAAAAACAACATTGTATCCTATTATAACACTGTTTTAAGTAAAAACTATCAAATTCTTAAGCCGCCAACATAAAATTTATATTTTTCAAAATCAGCTAAGATTACTATCAAAAAAAATCTGACGCAAACGGAAATGTAAACATCACGTCAGCAAACCTTTAACCAATCACAATCGACACAGAACTTTAAAAATGGTTTACTATCAACCCCAGCATATCCATCTGTTCTTCAGTTTTTCTGTCAACAACTTTCTGACCGCACATGGTTTTCACCCTAACTCTCTCTGTTCTCCTTAAAATTGCGTCTTCGTTTTCTTTTAAACACCATACCTCACTTAAATCACTACTGTTTACATCGTAAAACCGAAAAGATTTATCTTTAATTGCGCAAATCATAAAACATTCACCTCAAATTTACATTCATTTTTCATACAACTAGAAGCCAAAATTGTATCCTATCATCACACTGTTTTAAGAATTTTTCCGAAATTTAGCAACTTTTAAACTTATTAACACGAAATTTTACTACCTTTCAAAGTCTACTCAACTCACCTACATAGCAATAAGTCAAACTTTTCACATTATTTGTAGGACATTAGCATAAAATTCATGATTTTCACAGTTTCACAGTCTCGTACTTAGCTCATCTACATAGCAATAAGCACAACTTTTGACATTATTCGTAGGATATTACCATAAAATTCATGGTTTTCACAATTTACCTAGCTCATCTACATAGCAATAAGCACAACTTTTGACATTATTCGTGGGACATTACCATAAAATTCATGATTTTCACAATTTACCTAGCTCACCTACATAGAAATAAGTCAAACTTTTCACATTATTTCAAGGACATTAGCATAAAATTCATGATTTTCACAGTTTCACAGTCTCGTACTTAGCTCATCTACATAGCAATAAGTCAAACTTTTCACATTATTTCAAGGACATTAGCATAAAATTCATGGTTTTCACAATTTACCTAGCTCATCTACATAGCAATAAGCACAACTTTTGACATTATTCGTGGGACATTACCATAAAATTCATGATTTTCACAGTTTACCTAGCTCACCTACATAGCAATAAGCACAACTTTTGACATTATTCGTGGGACATTACCATAAAATTCATGATTTTCACAGTTTACCTAGCTCACCTACATAGCAATAAGCACAACTTTTGACATTATTCGTGGGACATTACCATAAAATTCAGGGTTTTCACAGTGTTCTTAGCTCATATACATAGCAATAAGTCAAACTTTTCACATTATTTCAAGGACATTAACACAAAATTCATAGTTTTCACAGTTTACCTAACTCACCTACATAGAAATAAGCACAACTTTTCACATTATTTCAAGGACATTAACACAAAATTCATGGTTTTCACAGTCTAATTAGCTCATCTACATAGAAATAACCACAACTTTAGCATTTTTGTAGAACATCAGTAAAACAAAACACAAAAATTATTCTTTATTCTTATTAAAATGAGTATTTACCCTCTACTGCAAATAGAAACTATTGATCCAATTCTTTAATTTTTCGTTGTTTGCTCAAAACCACAAACAGAAAACTTCAAAACAAATCTGACTCTGTGCTATCACCAATATAAAACTCATTGCTTTAACAAAAATTCTCAACTTATTCGTTAATTTGTAAGCACTTGAGCAAACATACTTACGCATTGTGACAAGTCTTAGCTGATCAAAGACTTTTGTTTCGTACAATTAAACTCTTGCACTAAGTTTTGATCTATTTGAAACCGTTATTTGTAATTCACAACTTTCAACTCGCATCATATTGTCTCCCGTATAGGCAAATCAAGAATTTTACCTAAATCCTGGCAAAATTACATTAAGTGATATCTATTATACACTTCTTATACGTAATCACTGCTACACACATTTGCAATTGCAGATTAGACCAAGTTGATTCATTACAAAATCTCTTACTATCCATTATCAAGCAACTTCAATGCTGCTGTACTAAGTTTAACCCATTAGTTACAAAATGTAAAACCTGAACTTGTTGCTAAACGTTTTTCTACCAGCTTTATCAAATCTTATGCTTTGTTAGAACCGAACAAACTCTCATAGTAGCATCTAACATAAACTTACAGTTGTCTTTCTCAGTGACCTCATTAGTAATTGCTGTGACCAACACACAAACGTTTTGAACGTGGTCTCGTGATAGTCTTGACTAACTTTCTGACAAGTCACTTTCCATTCTTAAAACAATTTTTCCTCACAATCAACTGCTTCAATGTTTTTAACACCTCAAAATCTCAACATGTGAAATATTCACCTTCATATCTTCACCAAGTATTGACTCACGTAAAAAATCATGACCCGCTATTTTCAAATTTCATTCAAGTTTTTTACCAAACTCGCAATTTGATTCTCATTTGCACAACAAAACTTATCGTTTATTTTCAAGAAACACAACCACAGTTTCTGATATTGCTATACATGACTCTGAAGCGTAAATAATTCTTATTTCTCAACCTATCAAAATTATATAACCTCGTTCTGATTGATTCGTTTTTGGTTTATTGTTTTGCTCTTACTTATTTCATCATGTTTATATTGATTTATTCAACAAAATATTTGCCATTAATCGCTGTAAAAGTTTTATCTGCTCACCTCCATCCAAGATTGAACTTGCACCATTTCAATATAAAGCTTTTCATAGTTTACCAACAAGAAAAAAACTCAAACTAATCACGGTCAACAGACATACACTCCGCACATACTAGCAAACTTGCATCGAATTACTTTAAAAATTACCCATTTAGGTAAAAATCTGCACAGTACGGTTTATTCTTTCCAATCAAAATTACTATTTGGAGCGCTATTTCGTTGTGATTATGATAGAAGTACAAACCATATAAATTTCTTTATCAACATGCAATTTAAAGCTATTTTCATTACATCCACCAAGCTTCAAGTTTAAATTTCTAACACTGTTATACGTAATTGATATGCAAAATATCTAAGTTATATTCAATCATCATTTAACTTTCTCATCGAATTTACTCTACACCTCATTGTGCAACAAAGAATTCAATTTCGCCTAATTTACACCAACGTCAATACACTTGAATTTATATCAAAATTTTATAAATCTACCTATATTCTTCGGTTGAAAATGTGGTTGGAGACTTTAAAATTTTTAATAACTTTTTAGATTTAGTCACTTGTTAAAATCTTCACCAAATGTTGAACACGTTGAGACAATAAAAAGCTTTATCTGAAGCTCTCATGAAATATTTAAGATAAAGACCGCTAAGCTACATTTTGTGCGATCAATGTATTGTTTTCTGATTTTAGCACAACTCAGTTCAACGGTAAACGAATAGTCTAATGTTTTTCAACCATCACGTATTTTTTACATCATGTAATAAATCTAATATTTCGTTGTTGCATATCAATTTAAATCAAAAAATCCTATCTTACAGTGTAAAGCATTTTCAAACTTATGTCAAATTTTCTTACCGCACACTCACCTCACTACATTTATCACCTCTGTACATAACTGTAAATTAAATTTATCTCAAAATTCTAAAACGTTTATGTATCAAACCTCATATTTGTAACTTTCGACACTACATATCACCGAAACAAAGCAATATCAATTTTTGTCAGATTTTAATTCCCTTATAAAGTTATTTTATGCAACCAAAAATTAAACTTATGACGATTGCAACCTTTTCCCAATTATCAAACGAACAATTGACGTCGCAGTGGCGGTAATTAAATCGTACCCGGGTTTGATTTTCTTGTCAAAGACTATTAAAACAGTGATTACAGCTTAGTGCTCAGTATGAAAGGTTTGTTTAGAGAAAAAAAACAACTAGTTTCCTTCAAAAAAGTGTGTTTTCTACTACAGATAGGTGATGGGTTTGATGTGATGGACCTGTACGCAAACATAAACTCACAGAAATGAAACTTATATCGCCACTATACGTAATTTCAAAAACCACCTGTCTCTAATCTACACTTAAAACATTTTATTGCTTCTCATCTCCTTTTCGTTTGCCGATTTTCATTTGTTTGCAGTAGAGATTGGTATCTTTCTAGTCATTTTCTCTAGCATATTGTGTTTCACAACATCCTGGTTACATCAATTTTGTGTATTTAACAACTTCCTGGTTTACAATTCGTGGCCATTAATCTAAGAGTAATAACTTTACCTTGACAGATATTGTTCTTACAGCTGAGAAAGTAACTTTTCACTAAACTTTTTGAGATCATACTACAAATTTGAGATGTGGAATAAGTTGGGTTTATCACATGATGTATGTTTGCTAAAAAGAGCTTAAAACTGTTGTTATTGCAAGTGACTTAATAAATAATAAACATCTACAATTTCAAATGTTTTTACTTTTGCAAAGACCTTTTCAAGAATTAAAATCTGTAAATGCGATGTAATAATTTCAAATAATCCACATAAGATATACAATGTGTCCAAAAAGTTGGTACCATTCAAAAATTTTATGTATTTGTTATTATTTTTTTCACAAAAAGTCACTACGATTCAAAAAATTTATATATTTTCCATTATTTTTTAACAAAAAGTCACTACGGTTCAAAAAATTTATATATTTTCCATTATTTTTTCACAAAAAGTCACTACCGTTCAAGTTTTTCAATTTTCAATTCTTAATGTAGAAATAAATTTCAATGTTATTTGCATTACTATCTATTGAGTCAGTGTGATGAGTGTTTTTCTAAATTCATTGTTTAGATATTTAACATTTTTAATTTACAACAATTTCTCATTTCTCGTGTATATAATTGATATATTGCAAAAATTAATGTATTATTTTGGAATATCAAACTCATTGGATAATGTCCTCACTGAATTGTTTGAATCATCGCTGACATCTTTCTGCACATCATTGATCACATCTCCCATTCAGTTGGTCTTCCACTCCTCAGTTTGTCACACAAGCTACCAATCTCCAATGACTTATTACTCCAAACCTTCATTATGCAATGCTATTCTTGAACGGTAGTGACTTTTTGTGAAAAAATAATGGAAAATATATAAATTTTTTGAACCGTAGTGACTTTTTGTTAAAAAATAATGTGGGTGGGAGAAATATATAAATTTTTTGAATCGTAGTGACTTTTTGTGAAAAAAATAATAACAAATACATAAAATTTTTGAATGGTACCAACTTTTTGGACACATTGTATATCTTATGTGGATTATTTGAAATTATTACATCGCATTTATAGATTTTAATTCTTGAAAAGGTCTTTGCAAAAGTAAAAACATTTGAAATTGTAGATGTTTATTATTTATTAAGTCACTTGCAATAACAACAGTTTTAAGCTCTTTTTAGCAAACATACATCATGTGATAAACCCAACTTATTCCACATCTCAAATTTGTAGTATGATCTCAAAAAGTTTAGTGAAAAGTTACTTTCTCAGCTGTAAGAACAATATCTGTCAAGGTAAAGTTATTACTCTTAGATTAATGGCCACGAATTGTAAACCAGGAAGTTGTTAAATACACAAAATTGATGTAACCAGGATGTTGTGAAACACAATATGCTAGAGAAAATGACTAGAAAGATACCAATCTCTACTGCAAACAAATGAAAATCGGCAAACGAAAAGGAGATGAGAAGCAATAAAATGTTTTAAGTGTAGATTAGAGACAGGTGGTTTTTGAAATTACGTATAGTGGCGATATAAGTTTCATTTCTGTGAGTTTATGTTTGCGTACAGGTCCATCACATCAAACCCATCACCTATCTGTAGTAGAAAACACACTTTTTTGAAGGAAACTAGTTGTTTTTTTCTCTAAACAAACCTTTCATACTGAGCACTAAGCTGTAATCACTGTTTTAATAGTCTTTGACAAGAAAATCAAACCCGGGTACGATTTAATTACCGCCACTGCGACGTCAATTGTTCGTTTGATAATTGGAAAAGGTTGCAATCGTCATAAGTTTAATTTTTGGTTGCATAAAATAACTTTATAAGGGAATTAAAATCTGACAAAAATTGATATTGCTTTGTTTCGGTGATATGTAGTGTCGAAAGTTACAAATATGAGGTTTGATACATAAACGTTTTAGAATTTTGAGATAAATTTAATTTACAGTTATGTACAGAGGTGATAAATGTAGTGAGGTGAGTGTGCGGTAAGAAAATTTGACATAAGTTTGAAAATGCTTTACACTGTAAGATAGGATTTTTGATTTAAATTGATATGCAACAACGAAATATTAGATTTATTACATGATGTAAAAAATACGTGATGGTTGAAAAACATTAGACTATTCGTTTACCGTTGAACTGAGTTGTGCTAAAATCAGAAAACAATACATTGATCGCACAAAATGTAGCTTAGCGGTCTTTATCTTAAATATTTCATGAGAGCTTCAGATAAAGCTTTTTATTGTTTCAACGTGTTCAACATTTGGTGAAGATTTTAACAAGTGACTAAATCTAAAAAGTTATTAAAATTTTAAAGTCTCCAACCACATTTTCAACCGAAGAATATAGGTAGATTTATAAAATTTTGATATAAATTCAAGTGTATTGACGTTGGTGTAAATTAGGCGAAATTGAATTCTTTGTTGCACAATGAGGTGTAGAGTAAATTCGATGAGAAAGTTAAATGATGATTGAATATAACTTAGATATTTTGCATATCAATTACGTATAACAGTGTTAGAAATTTAAACTTGAAGCTTGGTGGATGTAATGAAAATAGCTTTAAATTGCATGTTGATAAAGAAATTTATATGGTTTGTACTTCTATCATAATCACAACGAAATAGCGCTCCAAATAGTAATTTTGATTGGAAAGAATAAACCGTACTGTGCAGATTTTTACCTAAATGGGTAATTTTTAAAGTAATTCGATGCAAGTTTGCTAGTATGTGCGGAGTGTATGTCTGTTGACCGTGATTAGTTTGAGTTTTTTTCTTGTTGGTAAACTATGAAAAGCTTTATATTGAAATGGTGCAAGTTCAATCTTGGATGGAGGTGAGCAGATAAAACTTTTACAGCGATTAATGGCAAATATTTTGTTGAATAAATCAATATAAACATGATGAAATAAGTAAGAGCAAAACAATAAACCAAAAACGAATCAATCAGAACGAGGTTATATAATTTTGATAGGTTGAGAAATAAGAATTATTTACGCTTCAGAGTCATGTATAGCAATATCAGAAACTGTGGTTGTGTTTCTTGAAAATAAACGATAAGTTTTGTTGTGCAAATGAGAATCAAATTGCGAGTTTGGTAAAAAACTTGAATGAAATTTGAAAATAGCGGGTCATGATTTTTTACGTGAGTCAATACTTGGTGAAGATATGAAGGTGAATATTTCACATGTTGAGATTTTGAGGTGTTAAAAACATTGAAGCAGTTGATTGTGAGGAAAAATTGTTTTAAGAATGGAAAGTGACTTGTCAGAAAGTTAGTCAAGACTATCACGAGACCACGTTCAAAACGTTTGTGTGTTGGTCACAGCAATTACTAATGAGGTCACTGAGAAAGACAACTGTAAGTTTATGTTAGATGCTACTATGAGAGTTTGTTCGGTTCTAACAAAGCATAAGATTTGATAAAGCTGGTAGAAAAACGTTTAGCAACAAGTTCAGGTTTTACATTTTGTAACTAATGGGTTAAACTTAGTACAGCAGCATTGAAGTTGCTTGATAATGGATAGTAAGAGATTTTGTAATGAATCAACTTGGTCTAATCTGCAATTGCAAATGTGTGTAGCAGTGATTACGTATAAGAAGTGTATAATAGATATCACTTAATGTAATTTTGCCAGGATTTAGGTAAAATTCTTGATTTGCCTATACGGGAGACAATATGATGCGAGTTGAAAATTGTGAATTACAAATAACGGTTTCAAATAGATCAAAACTTAGTGCAAGAGTTTAATTGTACGAAACAAAAGTCTTTGATCAGCTAAGACTTGTCACAATGCGTAAGTATGTTTGCTCAAGTGCTTACAAATTAACGAATAAGTTGAGAATTTTTGTTAAAGCAATGAGTTTTATATTGGTGATAGCACAGAGTCAGATTTGTTTTGAAGTTTTCTGTTTGTGGTTTTGAGCAAACAACGAAAAATTAAAGAATTGGATCAATAGTTTCTATTTGCAGTAGAGGGTA